>CM037585.1:186543215-187020715 GCA_021018995.1 Chloranthus sessilifolius | reverse complement strand
TCTCTCTCTCTCTCTCTCTCTCTCTCTCTCATATATCCACTCAATCACTTAGAAACCCCATTCCACAATATTCACCCACATGAGTGGCCCATAAAATATAATGAAATTGTACTAGGGCATTTGGGATCGGTGCACCATCTATGATGTCTAGAGAGGTGCCAGAGAGGGGTATCTTAGTGGAGAGAAAGGCATTGGATCTAAATCTCTAACCTTATATGGTTGGGTTTTACAAAACTAACCAACAAGTCAAATGTTAAGATACTGAATTTAGCCCTAAAGTAATAAATTAAAGGAACTTGAGTAATTTAAGAAGGGTGTTTTAGTCGTTATAAAAATTAAATTAATCTCAGTGATATCTTCCTTCTCTCATTAGAGTAGTAAAGACTTGCAAGCTTTTGTAAGTTCTTGATTCAAACTCACTATTCTCTTGCCCCTCTTGGACAGCTGAGATTAGAAACCCCTCTCAAACCTAATTGTCACACACGCCACCCCCTCCGCCCCCACATTTACTTGAGAGTTAAAACTCGCTCTAGGTCTATCTTGTAAAAAAAATCATCAAGAACACTATAAACCTTACACTGTATAAGAAAATACACACAAAACTTTTGAAAGGTTATCAAAAAACCCCTAAACCCTCTTGCTTGATGAAAGAAGAGATATTTATAGTATTCTTAAATTTCTTTTGGCTTCTCCAACAATATCCTTATTTCTATTACCGATAAATATAAATAAAAGAGCTCTCTCTCTCTCTCTCTCTCTCTCTCTCTCTCTCTCTCTGTGACACACACACACATGTGCGCACACTTTTAGATAACCCATTCCGTGAGACTCATCCTATAAATGATATCTACAATTTAATTTAGTTATATTAGGGCAGGAGGTGCTCACGTGCACCACTGTGATGTACGGTTGGACACATGCTTATTGGAGGATTCAAACCATCCAATGACAGCATTGGTTCATTAAATGAGGTTAAGTTGTCCAGACACTTCAATCATCAATTTACATGCTCTTGATCAGATGGTAGAGACTAATCAATTGTGTATTTTTGGGCTGAATCGCTTGCCATTTGGACATCTTGGGTGATGGATATGTATGCCACGCGAACAATATTGTTCCGAACCTCTTTACCACCGAGTACAAACTTGAATTGATATTCGAGTGGTGACATCACACCATTGAGAGGGTTGAAACTGTGTTAGGGTTATTTCAGAATAGCTTTGGTTTTTTTATACAACAAGGGAGTTCAGGGGTATTTTGATAAATTTCAATAGTTTGTAGTACTTCTAATAAATAGTCAAGTTTGTAGGGGTTTGATAACTTTTCCTCTTTTTTAATTAAAAATAAAATTAAGGAGCCCTCTCAATGAGTATAAAAACCCTCTTTTTTTTACGTTTTTATATAGAGCAAGATTTGAAGGCATTTTTTTCAGTCTCAGAGCTCTCTTATGCTATGCGAGCGATGAAAATTTCATTACATTTTGATATTATGATTTAGAGTCTGTGTCTCCACTTAGTTCTATAAGCACACCTGTTATATGTTTTTCAATTATTGTAACCTACTTTACTATTTGGTCCTTACTTTGTTTAGAGAAGGAAAGGACATTATACCCACTTTCTGAATTATCATGGTCTCTTTATCTGGTCTTGATCGTATTCTTGCCTGAATGCTAATATATGGTATTCTCAATCCTATGTTAATAAATGTTAATGCTGTGTTATTGGTTTAATTATTTTATTTCACTATTTTTGTCAAATAGTCAAGCATTGAGAATCCTGCAGTTTCTCCCCTTTGGAGATTTTGATACTCACATATCACTATGGGATTAATACTTCATAGTCTTGGCCTTGCACTGGAAGTGTCAGCTATAAATATTTCCTCAGCATTATGTGGTCCGTGGTTGAACATCTCAGTTTACCAATACGTACCGTTTCCCGTTGCTACCGAAACGATACGTATCAGGTATCGCTGATATACACTCATTGTATCATGATCTGATGGGGTATTTTAGTATGTGTCGTTCGATACGTACCAATATACCTCGTACCGGTGATCTTTGGTACAGGTACTTATCAGACGATAGGTATCAATGTCGTCTGATATTTGGAACCATAATGTGGTCCATTCCAATATCTTTTTTGCTGGTCAGTATTCTGTGTTTAAGAATGACATATGTGCGTATTTATCATATAAGTCTGGAACTTCTTGGTTACAGAATTACAATCAATATATATATATATATATATATATATATATATATATATATATATATATATATAATGGTGGAATTGTTATATAGTCCGGCCATAGTTGGGTTTGGGATAGATTGGACCCTAGATCCCATTTCATGCATCTATCCTTGTTGTTTGTTATGATGTATCTTGCTTAAGTTTATTTTCTTTAATTCTCAGTGTATTTTTTTTGTTTGTTTTGTTTTGATGATTCTCTCAGATTAATTTTATGTTAGTTGAGGAATTTAGCATGTAAGATTCACCCTCTTCACTATGAAGTTAGCATCGTCCCCAGATCCAAATGTCCTCATGGGATGGCATTTTGGCAAATAAATGAAGGAAAAAATTACCCTTTTTTACTTTTTTGATGGCAAACTTGTAATTACAAGTTTTGAGTGGCAAACTTGTAATTATAAAAGATAATTACAAGTTTGTCACCGAAAAAGAAAAAGGGGGAATTTTACCCTTCATGAATTTAGCAAATTGCCACGACATGAGGGCAGTTTGGTTTAGGGATGATGCTAACCTCAAGAAGAGTGCGTTCCCATATATATATTTATATCGTTTTTATATAATTTAAGGCACATTAAATATAACTGTGCTATAGGATAATCAATTCTTCCCTCATTTTTATGTCAAAATTTTCCAATTTTTTCCTAGCTCTTTAATTACTGTCATATTTCTTTAAAGAAAAGGAAGTAAGATGCAAAGGCCCTGTTTGGCAACTCTGTTTCAAAAAGTACTTTGCAAGTGCTTTAGAGCATCTCCAGCAGATTCTCTATAAGCAAAAAAAAACCACCAAATTCACTATTTTGGCAATTGAAAAGCGCTTAGAAGCTATTCCAGCATATTCGCTATGAGACCCGCCATCTTTGGCGATTCCCACTTCACTTGCTATATTTGGCGAAGCCTCATCCATTCGCTATTAATAAAATATTATTAAATCTCTCTCTCTCTCTCTCTCTCTCTCTTTCTATCTCTCTCTCTCACTCTCTATCTCTTTCTCTTTCCACTCGCCATATATTCTAAATATATATTAAAATAGAAACAAAAAAAATTATTTTAAAGGGCGAGTAGCTAAAATAGCTATCCCTGCTGAAAACTTTTTAAAATGGCAATAGCTAAACTAGAGAGTGGGTTCAAAAGGGGGTTTTAGCTATTCAAATTTAGCTATCCTTGCTGGAGATGCTCTTAGAGAGGCATGTTATATGTTGCTTCTCAAATGATGCTTCTCAACAAGGTCTATCGCGCTGAAAATGCTATTGTGTGAGGAGCAACATAGGGCAACTTCTCAACACAACACCATTTTCAGCTAGAGGTGGCTATATTATTGGGTGAAATATGCTTTTCACCCAACATTTTTCCCTTAAATTTTTTTTCCTTTACAAAGGTACTTTTTGGAGAAGGGTTGCCAAACATGGCCTAAATTGGTTATGCATTTGCTTTCCATCTTGTGTGGCGAAGGGATGCCATGGTCTCATGGGATTAATCAAATTTAATGATTTATCCTATTTCTTAAGTCCCCAAGGTCCATACCTTTTATTTACCCAAGTGAAAATGACTACTTTCATCACAGATACTTCAGTTATCACTCCATGGTAGGTGAAGCAACTAAAACACCCTGATGGATTTACCTATCACACACACACACACACACGCACATACATATATGGACACGAGGTGCCAGGCCAAGGGATTTACCTATCTCAGACACACATATAGATGGACACGAGGTGCCAGGCCAAGGGATTGTAGAAAACAACGTTCCTTAGTCTGATACCTTATGTCCATGTCACACACACACACACAAACGCACACACACATGTGGAACGTGTTAGTTTTTGGCATCAGACATGGACACGAGGCCAAGCCAAGGGATTGTAGAAAACAACGTTCCTTGGTCTGATACCTTATGTCCATGTCCAACACTGATATATGTGAATGTGTGTAAGCCATATAGGCATTTGCAGAAACTTGGAATGGTGGCAAATTTGGGTATGGATCACTACTTGTTGATGCCTTGAGACCAATTTTGCTGATCTTAAGCATATTCAATTCTTATGAGTATCATCAAGGCTCTCAATTGACCGTGCTGGCCCGCAGAGCAGCCCTGACCAGACCTGCAAAAAAGGGCTTTTTTGGTGTATGGCTTGGTATACATATTGGGCTAAACATGTTCTGGCCTGGTCTAGCATGAGACGGGCTTGGACAGGAAGTTTAGAAATATAAATATAAGTTGTTGGCCCCCTTTATGACCTCAACTCTCATGGGCCCGGGGGGCCATGCTCGAAACACTCCCCAACGCCTTGAAACATTGAGTTGTGCCTCTTCCATCACCAATTGGTTTTGGTCGGAATGGTAGCTCAATGGGGTATAAGATCCTACAAGTGGTATGAAATCTAGGTCAGGGGTTCGAGTCCTGCTTAGGTGGTACTAGTGAGGAGGTTGGGGGGTAGGGGGAGGGATTGTTGGGTTCCTGTACAACCCTTGTGGGCCCGAGGAGGCAGCCATGCTCGAAACATTCTCCCACCACCTTAAAATATTGAGTTGTGCCTCTTCTATCACCAATGGGTTTTTTCTGGAATGGTAGCTCAAATGGGAAATAAGATCCTATATATATATATATATATATATATATATATATATATATATATATATATATATATATATATATATATATATATATATATATACACCGTACTCCAACATCCACATAGAGGTCTACGAGGCAGCCATGACATATTCTGGGCACCACATAGAGCAAGGTAATGTCATTTAGCTCATTTTCGAAAACAGAAAATATTAAACCACATTTCCACCATGTATTTATTCGGTCGTAAAATCTAGATCATTGAATCACAGTCAAAATTTGACTTTCAATTTTAAAACTCAATTTTGAACTTAATTTTTTTAAAAAAATTGATCTATACAGACTGCTGAAGCCCCATGTGTCGCCAAAACAATATTTGGGTGGCCACGTGGACAGCCTGCTGAAGCCCCATGTGTCGCCAAAACAATATTTGGGTGGTCACGTGGAGCGCAAATGTGATGCTGGAGTACCTATCTAAGGTACTCCAGTGGAGGACCTTCACCTTTCTCATATATATATATATATATATATATAAAATGACAGGTTTAATTTGTGTGGCAATTAAATAATTCCACCCACTACTTCTATTGGAAGCCCTCCCTGCCCTTGGCCTTCTTAAATACTGTTATTAAAAAACCTTCTATTAATAAATTTTAGGAAAAGTTTTTTTAAAAACAATTTGGCCTGCAGCTCGGCTAGGCCAGGTTGGGCTGAGTACATCTTCGTCCAGACAAGATCCTGGCCCAGGCTGCCATATTGGCAGCATGGGAAGTGCCGGGCTGATTTTGACCCGAGCCCCAGCGTTATTCCATCCCGTTGAGAGCCCTAAGTATTGTTTGCCCCTGCACTTTAGTTCTCTAGCATTAACTATTCTTTGATCTGTATCTTTGTTCCAACCCATGATGATCTATAATGCTACAACTATATTCCTCATCTTAGTATTTTGAGATTTTTGACGGTGTGGTTTTTTACGGAACAGGCTGTTTCTTCTCGGATTGGAAAAATACGGCAAGGGAGATTGGCGGAGCATATCTCGGAACTTTGTTGTAACAAGAACACCTACACAGGTAGCAAGCCATGCACAGAAGTACTTTATCCGCTTAAACTCGATCAACAAAGATCGGAGAAGGTCAAGTATTCATGATATCACTAGTGTCGGCAATGGAGACGTATCATCACCACAGGGGCCAATCACGGGACAAATGAACGGGTCCACAGGAGTGACCGGTAAATCTGCCAAACAATCATCTCAGGTCCCACCATGTGCCGTTGGATTGGGCGTGTACGGTACCCCTTCGATTGGCCAGCCGATTGGAGGACCCCTTGTATCTGCAGTCGGCACTCCGGTGCATCTACCTACTCCGGCACACATGGCCTATGGCATGCGAGCTCCAGTTACAGGGACTATAGTTTCTGGTGCTCCGATGAATCTCACTCCCATGACATATCCAATGCCCCATACATCTGCTCACAGATGACCGCTGCTGAATCTGTCGATGTACAGAAAAACAAATCGGAGAATAAATTGTTTGTGCTGGGTTCGAGCTATCTCTACTTATTCGGGCGGAATAAGATAGCTGTTTCTGTTGGCAACCACTGATCATTATATGATTTAATCTTGGGTCTGAATTTTTTTTCAATCCATATCATATTTGAATAAGTCATAGAGGAGTTAGAGGTATGTGTATATGAAATCTGGGGTCTGATCTGCGGTATTTTTCTTTAGCTTCACCCAGTTAGTGTAGATGGAGAGAGGATCTTTAGGCCTAGATGTAAAGACTCATGCCATGTATTTGACATTTTAGTACTTTTTATGCCACATTTATTGGTCCAATTTCAGGTTCTGTATTGGATTCTAAGGTCATATGGACTTTTTAGTATGGAAATAACCTTGAGAAGGGTCTTCTGCTCCTTGAATGTGGATGTATGATGTTTGAGATGGGTCCCTTATGTTGGTGCAGGGGATTCAGTCCTGCTTTTAAACTGCTGACTCAGTGGTGCTTGCAAACCCAGGTGAATGGACATGTGGCTGACTCAGCAACACCTTGAAAGTGGGACCGATAGTCCTTTCAATGGCTGTATCTTGTGACACTTGTCGTATTAAAAAGCAATGAATTCGTAGTTTATTCAGTTTGGTATTTAATTTTCTGTAAGCTCAGGTAAGGGTGTCTGTAGTTGTTGACACTTTAAAATGTGGCTGATGTAGAATTGAGGTGGCAATGCCCCTTTGCCACATGGATTTGGCAATTATAAATTAAACAGTGGCCTATCCGGTTGTGGCACGTTGGCATTGAAAGCGTCGGCCTGGGGTCATTGAAACAATTCTAAGGCTGTGCAAGTTTTCGGTGTCGTGTCCAGATGTCAGCTGATGTGGACGCTTGAAAAAGAGGTGAAGCATCTTTAGCT
The DNA here is from genome assembly GCA_021018995.1 of Chloranthus sessilifolius. Classification (NCBI taxonomy): domain Eukaryota; kingdom Viridiplantae; phylum Streptophyta; class Magnoliopsida; order Chloranthales; family Chloranthaceae; genus Chloranthus; species Chloranthus sessilifolius. Next base: position 187,013,488 of record CM037585.1, on the reverse strand, counting down.
GCCTAACCCATCCTTCCACCTCAGCTTGAAAAAGAATGATGCCTAAAGCTTATTTTACAGATAAGCAATGGGGTATAAGGCATCATATATATATCGGATTCACTTTCCTGGATAATTGGAAGAGTCTCCCTTAAATGACAGATCTCATTCCTCCTATTGATATCAAAAGGTCACTGTGATGTCCAACTTGACACCAATTAATAGTTACTTTTTTTATTTAATTTTTAAGAGTGTATTGTGATTATCCACTGAGGTTAAACCAATTAATAACCACCAATTTATTTTTCAGTAGCACGATTCTTCAATAATATTAAACAAGTCAGATGAAGAAACTAATGGGCCAGCTCAAAAGCTCCTCCAGACATTGAAAATGATTAGCTCATATATAAAATTCTATTCTATATATAGCTCCCTTAAAGAAGGTAATAAAAGATGGGTTGTCTTTTAAGAGTGTATTGTGGTTATCTTCTGAGGTTAAACCACTTGCTAATGGTTTGGTCTATTATAAAAGTAAATGGAAAAAAATTCAAAGATTATAAAATTGCCAATTTTGAGAAAATCATCCGCTTTAGTTCCCTGATCTTATTTTGATTGGATCTAACCCCAATTTAAATAAATTAAAGGGTAAAAGAGAAATGACTCTTTATAGATTGCCACACAAAGTGACAAGTCTGCTTTTCTCTATTAGTAAAAGATGCTATATGCTTATTAATAAATAACAAAAATTACAGCAGATCAAAGCAGCCGAGTGAGGAGCTCAGCCAGAAGAAGAGATAACCAAAAAAAATTAAACAAAATAATTGTTCAATACACCTTTACTTAACAATCCAATCTATCAAAGTGGTAGCTAATATTGGAAGCTACCATAGACCTGTAGATCACTCATTTGAAGAACTGAACGTCCGATCTATGCACACTAATATGAATGGTTATTCATTTTTCAATAGTTAATATTAAAGTACACCAATGGGATGGTTTTATAATTATTATAGATGTGATTCTTCATTTATTTAGCCGAGGTAGGTTGTGACGTGGGCTCGCGGCGTGACCATCCGAGTCAGCTGCAGGGCCACTTGTGCCACTAGTGCATCAGGCATTGGTGGGTTGAAGCTGGGGCATCACCGGCGTTTCACCAAGCCATGACGGCTTCACCATTGGTACTCCAAGAACTTCGGTCGTGGGCCAGGAGGGCACGCGACATGGTGGCAGTTTGGGTCGTGATGCAGTGCCAGCAGGGCACGTGATGTGGTCGCGACATGAACCAGATGGGTTAGCAGTGCCAGGCGTTGCGGTATGTCAAACCAAGGGGTTTGAGGTCCTCCTGTCATTTAGGCACTGTTGATGTTTAAACCATATATATGAAAAAATGATCTAACAGCCACGTAACGTGTAGCTGGCCTAAGTGATCTCCTACGGAATGCGTACGATAACCTTGTGGGCTTGGGTTCGCGCATCCGGGCCTCGCATAGGTGTTAGGTCGCTCTTGTCGCGTCGTGCGCTGGAGCCATCATGTTGTTGGTCCATGACCACCCTCACGGTGCGGACCTAAACTCTAAGTGGGGTTGCCCCTAGGAATGTCGCTGTGTATAGATATATGAATTGCATTCGGGAATCCGCATAGTTTCTAACCTAATGCGTTACCGTGCAGGTTTGAAACACGAATAGGCTGAGCTAGTTCGAGAAAAGCTAGTTACCGTGCGAGAGATTACGTCGCAAAGAGTAACTGCAGGTGCCAAATGTGGGGCTGTTAGTTGAACTACTTAAATTGACCAAAAGTGTTGGGACACTTGGGGTCGGCATAGTCTGTCCCTAAACTAAAATATGCGTATTAGCTTTTTAAATAATCTTAGAGAAGCTGAGAAACTGCAACTGCACAAGAACACGTGGATTTATTCAAAAATCTTAGAAGAGGAAATTGATATCAGAATTCAACACTCGAAGCCTTTTCTTTTTTCCATTCTTTTGGGTCTCATTGAATCCTTTATTCCTGATGAGCTGAGGTTGACTCGGCAGCAGAAAGTTGTCTCCAGAAAACAACTTTTACTTCTTTAAATATATTTGCAAACTCCAATGTTGATCCACCATTCAAAGCTTGAAGCTTTCGTGCTCTATCTGTAGTAGTCGACAAAATTTGGGATCTTAGAGGAGGGGTAGACTTCAAACAGAGCAGATCAAAGGTTCATTTCAATATGAAGACCTCACTTCCAGATCATGTTATAGGAATTCTAGTTACATATTCAGTTGATAATTCACAAGAGAGACCTGTTAGTCCATTTAATTTTCAATCTCCTTCAACTGGGTCTCCCAAATCTAAACAAAATAATGATCCTCTCTCTCTCTCTCTCTCTCTCTCTCTCTCTCTCTCTCTGTCAGAGCTTGTTAATATGATTGCTGTCGAAATTCTAATCTTCTAAGTTGTTCCTATAATGGGTTTGTAGTTAAAATCAATACGGTCATTGACTGGATGAACAAGTTTAGCAAAAGAGCAGACAGATTCACACAAGGCGTCTGTGAACACGGTACGGAAGTGGATAATTCTATCTTTAACCAAATTGATCATATTTCCAACTTTGTTGTCATATACAAAATTTCTTTTACCTTGAAATTTTTTGTGGTTTTTGAAATCTGAATCATTGCTCTAATGAGAGTTAGGAAATTTTCAATGGTTCCATACTTCCATTGCTTGCATCACAAATATTTTCACTGAAAAATAAACCATGCTTCTTATAAATTCCTCTGTTCTTCTGGTTATTTCTTTTTTGTTGATTAAACTTCAATCTTAAACTATATTATAGTCCTCAACTATCTTCCATACTGTAAATCATTGTTGAAAGAATCAATATGGAACATAGTACGCCATGAAAATCTAAATTTCATTAGCTGTTACTTCAAATAGTTTGATAATTATCTAAATTTTATTTTCTCCCATGGATATCTACATTATATACATGAGCCCCTTATGCATGATCAAAGATCTCTTAGAGTATATTGAAGGGTCATGGCCAAAATGAATGAGTATTGGGTATGGACTGATAATACAAACAAATCATGTATGCAACTACTAGACACCCTATCTAATTTTGTTGTCTAATGAAAATTTTCAGTGAAGTTGGGGCCTAAGATCTCTGAAATTGTGAAGGGTAAATTGAACTTGGGGGCGACAATTCTTCAAGGAGGTGGCGTGGAGCGAGTCTTCAAACAGGTTTTCAGTGTTGGGGAAGGAGAAAAGTTGTTAAAGGCCTGCCTATGCTATTTGTCAACCACAGCTGGTCCAATTTCAGGCTTGTTGTTTATTTCTACTGAAAAGATCGCATTTTGTAGTGATAGATCTCTTACCTTCAGTTCTCCTACTAGGAGATGGCTAGAACTCCTTATGAGGTCATTTCAATTTCCATAGATCCAATATATATATATATATATATCATAGAACTAAAATCATATATTTATCAGATGGATCTTCTGACTAAAATGTGTTTTTTGGATCTGGTGATTTTGTGCAGGTGTTAATACCATTGAGAAAGATAAGAGGAGCCAACCCAAGTGAGAATGTGAACAAGCCAACAAAAAAATATATACAGATAGTTACTGTTGATAATTTCGAATTCTGGTTTATGGGCTTTGTTAATTACCAGAATGCTTTCAAATACCTCCAACAGGCACTCTCCCAATCTTATGTAAATTATACAAATTAAAGTGACTTTAAGAGAGCATCTTTTCTCCATTTGCTTCCTTACAATGAAATAATTTTACCATAGTTCTCTGTTTTTTGTGCATTCATTCTTTACTACTATGCTTGTCAGCTTGTGGAAAGAGCTGTTATGAGGTGCTTGTGCCAAATTATTGAGGAAGATGCCCAACTTATTTCATAGATTCTAGAGAGCCACCCTCCTGATCTCTTGCCCACAGATTCATGACCATTTGGATATATGCCATGTGGTGCATTTATTTGATCAAGAAGTAGTTCTACTAACAACTCATAATTGTTGCATAAGAATCACACTTGTGAAAGGATTAAATGACGAGTTTTCTACGTGAAAGGGTCCCACACTTCCACATAATATCTATGTCAGAGACCCTCTGTTTTTCAAAAATTGTATGAGACCCTTTATTTTTTAAAAATTGTATGTGCATTTTTTAATTTTGATACGCAAAGACCTTTTAAATAAAAGTACGTGCACATTTTTTTTAAGCGAGACCAATAATTCTCCTAAGAGACAGCGATTGATCGGTCTCGTATGAGATTGGAACTGACCGATCGGTCTTCTTACAAGATCGATTGGTTGCAGGCTTGTACTATACTTTGCTTCAAGGCATATATGAGACTGTTTAATTTTGTCAAGGATTGGGATGAAAAACGATCCCAATATCTATTGTATTGTGTGGAGGATTGAGATTAAAAATGATCTCAACCTTATGATTTAAGGCAGTCAACATTTTCAAGAACGGAATCACAGGCTTTGGAGACCAAGTTTTGAGAAGGAAATAAAGGTAACTTCTGTTTAGCCATCCCTTTTAAGGCTCTTGATGAGACAACTAATTGGTTGGATGGCACAATTTGTTTGTACAACACCTTAGTGCATCATGTCCATAGCATGGAGAGAGAGAGAGAGAGAGAGAGAGAGAGAGAGAGAGAGAGAGAGAGAGAGAAAAGACAAATAAACAAATATAAAAAAGCACTCAGATTTCAAATTTGCAAGAGAAAACAGGGACCGCTTAGCGAGCCAAAGATTGGCCCTTATTTTCTACCATCATATAGACCGCCGTGGCCTACTCTTCTGACCTTATGAAAACAAGAGGGAACGCTTTATTCTCCGAGTCGTACTCGCTGAGAGACAACCACCTCTTTTCACCCTCACGTGCAATGTGAAGCTCCCCACACACTGTTGTGCACCTCTTGCACACACTCGGACAATATACCAACCTGTAACACCTACTCTCTCCTCCACCAAATCTCTCAATCTTGAACCAGTTTTTCACCGTAGATCGACCCGGGTTCCCACCCTCCCCACCAATTGTCACGTACCTCTTGCCCGTCGACTCGTCTATATGTCCCAGCTGCCACACTGAGTCGGTCGACGTGAACCGGATGTTTATATCGGTCGACTCGCGGATGGTTATCTCTCCCAACTCTATTTCTCTGTTAATTCTCTTCCGTGGCCACTGTATGTTCTCCTCTCCGGGCGATGATGCCGGACAGAAAGCTATCGATTTACCTTGCCGGCTTTCGGAGGCGTGTTGGCTGACACTAGGGTGGTCAGTGAAGCTCCTATTGGAGATGGATAGCCCGCCTCCGCCCGATCCCCATATCGCGGATACGATGTGGTACGAGAGACCGGATTTGAGCTCGTTGCCCTCTACGTCAAGAACTGGAGCTTTTGATGCGTTTGAAGATAATGGGGTTTGTGCAACTAACACAAGGAGGAGGAGAAGGAAACAAATAAGTGATGGATTCCACATGTTGATAGAGAGAATTATAGATTTAGTAAGAAAAGTTGAGTGGTTGGTTTTTGAGATGGAATTAAGAAATAGATATTATGTAGGGTTCTCAGACGGTTGAGTTTCTTCCTACGTGCATGGATACCTCTTACGCGTGTTCTGTAGCCTGTGTTTTTTACTTAAGCTATGTCCGAGTCAAAAATGGCCCGGTTTTTAAGCCAGAACGTGGCCTAAAACTAGGATATTTTTACGGGTCGGGTCAATCCAGTGGTGCAAGTTTTTACGAAACCCGACCAAACCAAACTGGTTCAAACCTGAGGGAAACAAACCGATTCCGGTTCGGTTTTGCTTTTGGGTGGCAGATATTGAAAACCAATTAGATCGGATTAGATACTCGAAAAACCCGAAAAAAAATAAAAAAGAAAGGCACGGCACTATTTTTGCTTCTGTTCGGTTTCGGTTTCAGAAATTAAAAAAAAATAAAAAAACGTAAACTGAACTAATTCGTTTTTGGTTTGATTTCGGTTGTTTTGGTTCTGGCCAATTGAAATTTCGCTTTGGATTCAGTTAGGTAAATCGAATATGGATCCCTAGTTGCAAGGTCCGCGATGAGCGTATACTTTTGAATTGTCGGGCAGCCAAAATATTGGGCTGACCTGGCCCAAATTCACCTCTTTTAAATCGCATCAGGAGAAAGAAAAATAGGAAGTTGTAGCTTAATTAGCCTCATTATATGTACCTACCAGGGCATTCATATTGTATGAAGACTCTTGGACATCTTAGTGTTGAGCATTAGGACAACGATATTTGGGCATATTAATTAAATCACATCGAGTTGCCAAGATGTCGGCTTTTGCTTCTCTTTCTCTCTCCTTCAAGGATTTTTACATGGTGTAAGATCAAACAGTTTATTGGTGATTAATCAGACTTGTTAGTTTTCCTACCTACGAGAATTAAACCAATAGAAAAAATTCATCATCAATAAAGTTGCAGTTTAGTGTTAAGGATCCAGCTACAATTTATTATATTAAATAGCTACTACTATCTACGTTTATTATTTCACCCATAAAAACGACATCTAACACACATTATTTCAACTATTCAACCCAGTCACGAATTTCAAGACAGCTCCATTTATTATCTTTTATTTATGAGCTAGTCTACAATGAGTGTCCACATGTCCTTGTGACAAAGTGACTTACACAAATTTTCATGCATTATAAGTTCGTGCAAGTCACTCCGTCACAAGGACATGTAGACTGTGATGCACCAATTGTAGACTAACTCTTTATTTGTTATTATTAAAATACACAGATTCCACAATTTAAGCCCTCCTAAACTCAACAGGAAGAGCTGCAGGGCCACCTATAACTAACAACCTCTGCCCATTCTCACTCACAACACCAATTTCTCCACACCTAGGCCTACACACATCACAAACACCTGGGCAAAATACAAGCTTATAACCCCCTCCATCTCTATCAATCCTAAACCAGTTCCCCAACGTCGATGCTCCAGGGTTGCCGAGACTCCCTCCTGTCCTGATGAACAAGCCTCCGCTTGTCGGGTCGGAATCTCCCACAGTCCACACTGTTGATTGGATACAGATTGAAGCCGCATCAAAACGGGCATTGAAATCCTCAGACTCCCTGATGATCGTATCGCCATCATTAGCAGGCGTGAAGATCACCGGAAAGCCCATCGATTCCCTGGAATTCTCCTGGCCAACATATCGTGGGCACGAGCCATTACGATTGATCATGGTCAGGCCGCCACCATTGGCACCTCGAACGTAGTAACCTACGCCGTATTCGAGCTCCTGTCCGGCCACATCTAATATGGCTGTGGCCAAGCTTTGGGCAACAGTTGCAGCTGGCATGGCCATAGCCAGAAGCACTAAAGAGCAGAAAACTTTCAACATGATTTTTTTTCCTTAGATGAGCAAGTTTAATGAAACTAAATATTTCATGTGTGCTTTCCCTTAGTTGCTGGCTACCCTATTTATAGATTTTTGTATTGGGGGCACCTTTATTTGCACCCACTAAATCTTTGAGGGCACCTATGCCAAAATCTATTAACTGCTTTGAACTAGACGACAAAGATCAATTCTTCTTCCAAATTCACAAAAAATAGATCTTGAGATCACGGAGTTTTTTATTTCACATGGCTCATGTCAAATGGTGGTTGGAAAAATACATTTTAGTATAATGTGTACCAAATGATTTTTTGGTCATTTTTTTTAGGATATGTCTCATGTATAATTAAAAATTGACATGCTGATGATAGATCTATGATCTCAAGACTTGAAAGAAAGATTGAGAAAAAAAATGCTCTCCCCAATCTGACTTAAAAGCATTTAATGATTTTTAGCATAGGTGTCTACAAAGGTTCAATGGGTGCAAATAAAGCTACCTTATTGTATTGAGACTTGTTAGTTATCCATGAGGAAACGTGGGCTCCTTTATTTTTTGTAGAAAAAAGTATCATCTACGGGTCAAATATATAACAATTCTTGCACCACACGGTGCCTAAGGCCATATATATGGTGGTCCTAAGTCCTACGTGTGGCTATTATTCATAACTTTCTTTGAGTTTGCAATAGGTACACGGGGCGGCTGTCTGGTTAATAGGCACGAATTTTTGAACTACGTGTGCATCTTAAAGTTTAATCAGATCGGTACTGCCATCAGTACACGGCCCGTTTACACGTAGTACATCAAGATGTGCTTTGAATGCGACAAGGAAAATCTTTTTCGCCCTAATCTTTGACTCAATAGATCTGCGTCACAAGCCTACCTTCATATGGTCAGATTTTCATTTAAATTGTAAGAGACATTGTAAAAAAATAATATGATCATGGACATATATCAAAGGTTCTTGGATTACTCTTGGAAATGTGTGCCAATGAAATCAAAATCTAAGCATCTTTAATGCAATTTGGAGTGAAAGAAATGTCAGAATCTTTGAAGCAAAATCTAATATTTGGGCTGGAGTCATTGAAGAGGTTAATTGTTCACTCATTGGTTGGTCAACGGTGCACAACAGATAAGGAGAGGTTCTCTACTCTCTCTCATTCTTTGTTCTGATTGAAGTAGTTGTGACTGTCTTTTTTCGCTCCTTTAGGGAGGGTAATGGCATTGCCGAAGCTCTATCTGTAGGAGTGGGCTACTGCTTTGTTTTTTTTTTTCCTTCGCTCTTTGTCGAGCTCCTCGCTCGTTTCTTGCATTGTATTTTCTTTTTGGAAATATAATCTCATTAAAAATATTAGAAAAAAAAAAAAAAACCGAATGCATGATGGTAAGACCATGATCATAAAATTGATTGTATAAAAGATTGGGACGAAAAGTAATCTTAAATTCAAAGCAGCCAAATATTTAATCACATAAAATTATACTTGAGAGGGAAGAATTTTGTGTTGAAAACAAAGGTACCTTTTTAGTTAATCGTAAAGGAGGGCAAGAAGTGGAAACCTGTGGGCAATGTTGTAGAATACCAAAGGCATGTGGCTGCTGCATGTGTTGATGTCTGGGTCAAAGCTAAGGATTAAAATTTTGGGTTTCGTTTTGATTTCGGAGGGGGCCGAAATCGAAAATTTGAACTAAAATTTTGGTCGAAAATTTAAATTTCGACTGATAATATCAATCTCATATAAAAATCTGACTGAAATTTTGATCCAAATTATCATTTCGGTAAGGATCGAAATTGATAATTTGACCCGAAATTTTGGTTATTTCGGCCGAAATTTTGATCCTTCGTCAAAGCCATTAATCGCACCGGATAAACAGTTAAACACGACTCTGAGTAGCTCAGTCTCATAAAACATGTAGGAAGAGATAATTAATATATTTTATATCATAAAACGGTCTAGTAGACGAGTGAATAGGCCCTTTTGGGAGGACTCGAACCAGCTTTTGAAACCATTAGATGTTGGAATGAAATTTAAGTAAAAAATATTGTATAATTTTAACTTGGGTACAGATATTTTCAACCAAAGATTCCACATTTGCAATCAAGGGTTTCGGACTGCCTTAAATCATACGATGGAGATCATTTTCGTCCAATCTTCTATACAATGGATCATGAGATCATGACCCATCTATTTGACGGTCTGATGTTGATTCTACATAGCGCACATCCTTGAAATTAAATGTGATCATGGGCATCCCATGAGTAACTTTTGGGGATGTTTTCTACATGTAATTAGGGGTGTTATTGGGTCGGTTCGGGTCTGTTTTCATGCTAAACCGAGTCAATAACTATCGATTTCTAGTTTTTCAAATTGAAACCGAACCGATAAGCCTCCAAACCGAACTTGAACCGAAAGTGACCGGTTCGGTCGGTTTTCAGTTTCTAAACCTCAATTTTTTTATTTATAATATTTTAAAAAAAAAAAAAAAAAAACAAGAAAGAAAGAGAGAGTGAAGAATAATGAGAGGAGCAGAGAGAGAGAGAGAGAGAGAGGAAAACAAAATTGTCGTCTGCCGTGGAGTGTGGCTGTGTGGGCTTGTGAAAGGACAGCGATGGCGAGTGAAAGGACGGCAAACGGCCGACCGGGAACTAGAAAATGGAAACAAATGGGATATGGGACAAAAAGGGTTTTTAGCTTTATGCTTATTTTAAGTTTTAAAGTTTATCCCTTATTTTCTAGTTTTTACGTTTTAACTTTTAAGTTTAAGTTTTAAAAGAGAAAGTTTTAATTGCAACCTATTTTTGTATGCACCTAAGTAATACCCTATTATTGGGTTCTTATCGGTTCGGTTTCAAGTTTTTTATGTCAAAATCGAAACCGAACCGATAACCTGATAAGTCACTTTTCCAAAATCGAAATCGAACCAATATGCCCTAAAACCGAAAACAATTAGAGCCACCTCCAGAGGACTTCTTCTAGAGGACTTTGTTGTGCGCCTTGAGAGAGTTTTTGTGAGATTCTTATTTCGGCTTGGTATGTCAAGCCTTGTTTTGTAAACAATGTAATTAGTTGATGGGATTATTCTTTTGGGGCGAACCATCAGTGATGATCAGCTATCATCGATGATTCGGATCGGTTCTCCATTCATGCAGGGGCATGAGGGTAGAACTGTCTTTTGGTTATGCTAAGATGATATTATTTTTGCATTTATTTTATTGTTTCAGTTCATTATTGTTGCTTGATATACCAATGTCCCGTGCATAGCTAAGGGGCACGATCAAGATGATCGTGCTGATGGCACGGGTTTCGGGGTGCCGAAATCCGGGCTATCACAGTTGGTTGGATCAGTTCGGTCGATTTTCTGCACAACCCTTACGATCAACATTTGACCATATGATAGGTTGGCTATGTTTTCAACGTGAAAAATTGGGACGAAAAATGATCTCCATCTTTTGAATCAAGGCATTCAACGATTTTAATGAGCAAAACTCCTAATTGTGGAAGTAGAATCATCGGTTGGAAATGCTGGTACCTTTTTAACATTTATCTAAGTATTGATACCAGTGGGATGCACGTGCTATACGCAACGAGGAGAGATGTGAGCAAGGTAACAAAATTGGTATCAGCATCGGTCCTTGGAGGACTGATACAAATTGGCTGAGATGTATCGGCCTATTTGAAAAAATATAATATATATATATATATAAACATCGGCTGATACCAATACCAAGTTGGATACTGATACGTATTGGTGTCGGCAGTTATTTGATACCTTGTGTGTGAGAGATGGGTGGAGAGATTTATAAGAGACATTTCGGGCGTATATATTGTTGACTGGCATTTCAATTGTTTTCATAATTTGAAAAAAAAAAATCTAATAATTTTATTTTCCAACTCACCCGGCTCCAATTATATATTATAATAGTAAAATTTATTATTTAATTAAAAAAATCAGATCCACTAGATAATTTGCACCAACTTTCATGTGAGAATTGTCCTTATATATTTAATGGTTTGAATAGCAGGACGACCTTGTTTTCCTCTTGCAAAACTGACGACTGATATTAGTAGCCGATATGTAAATGCTACGAGATAGAAAAATGGTTCGGATATCATAAAGACCCAACAATTTTTAATTATCAAAGAAATTACTTCAAAATGTCTACTTAAGTGTACTTATAAACCAAACAATGCCTCCAATGCAAGACTTGTGGTCATATGCCGACTTTCAATAACCAAAATGCCCCTTCTTCTCCCTTTCTTAATTAAAACATTAATAATTATTCAAAAAAATTTATTTGTGAGCAAATTCGTTATTTTAAACATTAGTGAAGCCCTTAAATCACGCTAGGATTATTTCTTTCGTAACTAGCTAGGATTTAAGGTAATATATTTCTAAATGAGTAATTTTTGCACATTTAAATGGATATATAGGGTTTAAGACTGCCGCTTCGATTGCCATGCAGTGCACATATTTGATTAATCCACGAAGTCCACTGCCAACTCAGCATTGACAATGTCAGCCGAAATATCATAGCCATCAAAGGAGCAAAATCATCCGATCAATGAACTTTAATATAGACCTTTAAAGACGAGTAAAATCAACTTTATTAGAGTACCTAGATCAAACAATTCAAAAATCTACACTTTTGCCCTATCTCTTAAAAGGGACGGTCATGGCCCTATCTCTTAAAAGGGCGGTCATATTCATTAAGAGTTGGTATTAAGTTGGTGGTTTCAGTCTCACCATTTTTTCTCCAAATCTTCTATACGACGGATCTTCAGATCATGATATTGGATACAGATTGTAGAAGCATAAAAAAAGGCATTGAAATCTGCCGACTCCCTGATGATCATGTCGCCATCATTAGAAGGCGCGAAGATGACCGGAACGCTGTCTAAGCTGCATGGCCATTGCCAGAAGCAGTAGACTGCTTAGAGAGCTCATAACTTTCAACGTTCTTGTTTTATTAAAAGGTTTAGTGTGACCCTTCTCATCAAAAAACAAAAAACAAAAAACGAAGAAAAAGAAAATACCCTACAAGTGTGCTTAAGTGTGCTTTTAACTGCCTTGCTGGCTGCTACAGTGGTAAGTGATTGCATTCACACGTGTTAATTATAAAAGGGTAAACGTGGCAGTTCCTGAAAGTCGTCCTAGTTTCGGGTCAAATATAACAAATCTGCTACCACACGGTGGCAATGCCCTGTCCATGTTGGAAAACTGCAAAAGGCCCGCATGCTTTGTGCAGGTGGTTGATGTGACGCGACTTGACTGTCCCGACTTATATTTTTTGGGCCCACTGAACTTTCAGATAGTTGCATTGTGCCATATCAGCTACCTACACTTTGCCTACACAAAACTTGGCTTCGATATAACATTGTCCGGCTATGTTCGTGCACGCAATTTTTGTAACAAAAGAATTTTGCCACACCACTGACACCCTCAAGACCGTTGACTACCTTGAATGAGATGATAGAGTTCGTTTTCCGTTCCAATTTTTCACATATTAGATCTAAAAATCATGGACCACAAATCAGATGGTTAGATTTTGATTTCACAATGTGTACATCCCTTATCATAGTGCATCATGGTCTATCATTCGGAATGTTTTTTACTGACCGTTTGATGTGTTCCATGATCTTAAGATCTAATTTGTGAAAGATTGGATGAAAAACAACCACTATCATTTGATTCGAGGCAGTCAGTGATTGATCGGTGGAACCATCACAAATAGTTATTGATATGTGAAGACAAATGCAATTGAGTCACTTGGGAGTATTGATGATCCAACCACCATATGCCCTAATTACATGATATATAAAGTCTAATTGAGTCACTTGAGAGTACTGATGATCCAACCACCATTAGCCATAATTATATGATATATAAAGTCTTTTTCGAATGACTCCTGTAACTTAATTTGAAACTCTTGAAGAATAGTAAAACTTGGGTGAAGCTCTCAACGTAAGCACAATTGCCAAATCACGGAAAATCGTTGCATTTTCTCTAAGTAATGATTTGCATTCTTGTTTATTTTCACTTTCTTTCTTGGCAATAGCTACTCTTCTTGATTTCCGCAAACATAAATAGCCCATGTACCACCTGGTAATCAATCATTCCCCGACTGGTATGGTGAACTAACTAAAAGTCTGGTTTTAATCGCGCAGATGTATAGGCTGGTATAGGCTGCATTTGGGTTAGCTCTCTGAGTATAGATTAGTTTTTTCGCTCTGACAAAAAATTACTTTCATGTTTGGAAATACAGCTCCTCATCCCATTTGCTCTGACGGAAAGTTGTTTAAATGATAAAACTGTTCTGCGTGCACTCTGCCAGAATAGACAGAGAGCTGCTTCTATTCTTAGAAGAGCTAACCCAAATACAGCCATAGAGATCTCAATTGGTCTATGTACCGGATGCCCTACATGGCCCGTGTACCCAAAACAAAGTCACCTTTCTTTATGTCCAATATGGGGAAGGGTTAAAACATGGGTTCTATATGTTAACATACAGGTGCTGGAGGGCATGCGGCTGCTGCCTCAATTTCTCAGTCGAACAACTATAAGTAGATCAATCTCTACACGAAATGGTGAAGGAGAAGTACTAACATATGATGTTCCGATCAATGTTTCATATATCCGGATCGGCTACCTTATCGGTGGGCCCAAAACTGATCAGGATTGGTGTGCTGGATCCATACGATCTGAAGCTGAAAGCGATCCAGATCGGGGATGACAGAGATTTGAAACTGGTGCAGTAAAAAGATACAATAAGTATGTGACAAATCATCTTAGCTTAGGGCTTCAATGGGCCTCAGCCCGAAACCAGTCTGGCTTAGGTCAGATTTAGAGCCAAATAAAAATTCCCGAGTCCGAATCCACTTTGGCCAATCTCAGCCCGATTTTGTTTTGAGGCCAAGTTTGGGCTTTATTTTTAGGATAAAAATAATCAGGCAGCTCAAGACCCGGCCCGTCCAAGCCCAACTATTTTAAAGGAAATACCCAAGCTCGGCCTGATTCTGCTGCGTTCCAACACAGATCCGGACGGGTTTAGGCTTAAATAAAAAGCCTCAACTCGAAAAGACTCGGAACAAACTTGCCTTTCCGGGCACCCTCAGAAATAAGTCAAGGGCAGTGCAACAACCAAAAGAAAAAAAATTCAATAAATCAACACAACACTTTTATAGATAGAAAATAATATAGAGCCCAAACACAAAGGAACACAAATCACAAATTACAGTCCAAGTATGTTCAGGAGCAATAACTAACTCACACCTCAGTTCCACTGTGCGCGGGCGGCAGTTATACAGAAACCGGAGGTGGTATACCATTACCAACCATTTGAGGCGGGTTTGGTTATAGCCCGGAGGTGGAATACCATAGCCAGCCATTTGAAACGGGTTTGGTTTTAAGTAAGATTATCAATAATTGTATCCATCTCCGATAAACTTCCCTGAAAATTCACTTTACAGAATTCCGGAAACCGCAAACCAGCTTGATCACAACCCACTTTTGTAACATGAGGGCACGACCTCACGTCAAGATATTCCAGAGACTTGCAGAAATCCAACAGCAAGCCTATCCCCAATACCGTAATCCTCGAGCAATTACTGACCCTGACCGTCTTCAAACTAGAATCAAATCCCGCTCTCCCCAATCCCTGGAAAGCTACATCCGTTACTTCGTCGCAGCACCCGACATCAAGGACCTCCAGATTTCTGCATTGCTCCAGCACACAGCTCAACGAGACGTCCGTGATGTTTGAACACCATTCCATCCGTAAGTGCTTCAGACTGTATCTACAAGCAATGGCAAGAGATTTGACAGAATCATCAGTGATGTCTCGGCACCCACCTATAATTAGTGTTTCGAGATTCTTGCAGGACTCAGCTAAGGAAAATACTGATTTGTCCCCAACTCTGTAACAATCCAACAATTTTAACATCCTAAGTGAAGGGCAGGCCTTGGAGACTCTTGATACCAATGCATCTCCAATCTTGTTGCATTTATTGACATCTAGAAACTTGATATTGCGACACCCATCAATCAGAACCAGTAATCCGGAGTCGGTTATGTTGATGCAACTCTGCAAGCCTAGCTCCTCGAGATGGGGGCAGTTTTTGGATAAGGCTTGGAATAAACCGTCGGTAATAGATTTACAGTTGGCAAGATGCAAGCTTCGCAAGTTGGAGCACCGCTGGGCAACAGCTGCCAATCCCTTATCTGTTATCTTTCTGCAAGAAGAAACATCCAAGTATTGCAGACATGGGAGGCCAGTTGCAAGCGCAATCAATCCAGTATCTGTAACACCTGTGGTGGAGCTTCGATAGGTTAATTAAATCAGACATAAGTAAGCATGGTGTGGCAACAACGACATAGCCCTCTTGACAAACCCAGCAAAGCATAAAAGAAATGAAGCATTCTAAAATGCAGATGACAGCTAAAGGTGAACACGAGAAGATTTTTTTTTTTACGCATTAGAATTTATAGACATAGGAATAAAAATGCTCTACTTTTTATCAAGATAGAAAAAAATCAGATAAGGTAAACAATTCAATAGCAGGTGAAGGTAAACTCTTCCATCTCCAGGGAAGTGTTCCAGCAATCATTTAGGGAAAGTAATTATTACTTTTCCCAATCTGATTGCATAGATGGATTCTAATGAGGATGAATATAAGGCACTTTTAGAAGGGATTCACATTTACAACACTTGTTCCGATGACCCTTTAGAGGTGGAAGGTTACTTGGCCAATGTTATTGAATAGTTTATGACAGAGGGACCATGGTGGTTACTTCCTAGGATCCCTATTCAATCAATTTTATGAAGGGGTAAGATGTGTGGTTAAATCTGTTAGAATGGCCAACTCCGTGGCTGATTGCCTAGCAGAAAATGGACCAACGTCAAAATCATACGAATGGAGGTTGGCCAACTCTGTGACTGATCAATCATCGAAAAACTTAGGATTGGAGAATGATAGTCTTCCCTAGTGATTCAGATGGTGTAATCTTGACAATTATTATGTAACCTCACCAATACAAAGTTTGCTTACAATAAAATAAGGAAAAAAAATTAGCCATTTATATGGTGAGACTGGATGAGCACAAGACAATAGTGCCCTTTATGCAGAAAATGGAACACAAGCCTTTGATGACTGCCGGAGGACTATTGTTTTGGTCACCCTGCGATGTGTATATTTTTTTCATTTTTGTGCTTCGGTGGTATTGTATTTTATTCTTTTCTTTTCTTCTCGGCTGAGCGCCTCGCTCGTCCTCTTTGATCTGTTGTAATCTTCGTTTACACTATTGAAATTGTAGCTTATTACTGATAAAAAACAAATGGAACACAAGAATCAAAGAAGAAAGAGGATACAAATACAATAATGGTTGGTATCCCTATTCGAAACTGGAAAACTGACAGTGAGGGATTCAGCCACGAAGACAAAGTTGAGTCTGAGCAGTAAAGTATTACATGAGAGTGAGGAAATAGGATGGTAAGGGTCTTTTTCCTCTAACTCGTCTTCCCGTGCAGCTCTGCTAACTGTTAAATATGGAAAGACTGTACAATATGAGAGATGATTACAATAATCTTCCATCAGCTTTTGCATCAGATCTCACTAACCTATCGGTTTTTGAAGTAGAGGATGATGTTACAGGATCCTCTTGCTCCTGTCAGAGCATTAGTCATTATACAAGATGAAATTATAATCGAGTATTAGACAGAACCCCTAGAGCTTGTTACCAAACTAAATCTTGATGGTAGTTCTTTGGAAAATCAGGAAAAAGAAAATGTGGAATGAGTATTTTGAAGTCATAATCATGATTCACGAGGAACTTTAAACGTACTAAAGGCCAGTTTGGTGGTTTGTATTCAAGAATCTAATGAAGTGAACAAAATGAGTAGTCTCCTTGAGGAATAATTTTGCAAAGAACAACTTTGAAGGCTATAGTGGAAGGAGAATGTAACTAAATCTTGATTGTAGTTCTCTAGAAACTCAGGTAGAAGCAAATTCGAAATGAGTTTTTTGAACACATAACCATGAGCTAGGAAAACATGCACGGCCAAGAATTGACGTTCTCATTCTATTTCAAAGTTGAACAACAAAGCAAAAAAGGCACTAATAGCAAAGACTTGCCAAAGTTTAGAATAGTATAGCACTATAGCCTTGAACTCTGCTGGAGGGGCTGCAGAGATCAAGGACTATTGAACTATTAGCTGGGTCCGGAGTTAATACAAAAACCTCTAAAAAGTTTAAAATGTACACATGGGACATGAGCCACATGTATGTACAAGACTCCTATGATCTGAAGTCAATTACTTTACAATAAAATAAACACATTCTATGTAAATTAATCAATCAAAACCAAAATCCACCACATGATCAGCAATCCACAAGAATCTACCAATGGTCTACAACCCGATCGGCAATTCAACAGTGAAGATGTAGGAAAACAATGATCCAATAAAGGGAATGACGAATGGTTAAGATCCAACAACTGAAAAATGAAGAATGATGAAGATCCAACGATGGAAAATGATAACCCAACGGTTCAAATCATCCCATGTGTACATCTCCCGTTGTGGGGTCTTCTATGATGTTGCATATGCACACATCAACTAATCATTTGAAGGAGGCATAAATCTTTTTGATCTCTTCTTTCCCCTCTGGTACACTTTGAAGGACTGATGTCCGCATCCGAATGTATCTTCATGGCCCATGAATGGCTTGATTCTAGACATCGAAAAATGTACCAGGCATTTTACTCAAACTTGATTTATAAAAGGCTTACAACTTTTGTTTCTTGCTCATTTTTAGAGACCATGCTCAACCTTATAGAGTGGGGTACAAGGCATTACATAAATAGTTGCTCCAGGTCCACATGAAGCAGTCAATCGACCAGCTGCATAGCAGTGGATACATATCCACCAATTTATCCACTACCATGAGCAGGAGCAGTTACAGAGGCAGAGGAAGGAGCAGGAGCGGTTCCAGCAGAGTAGGATGTATCTCCTCAGTGTGGTTAGGGCCTAAAATTGGGCCTCGATGGGATATTAACGGGGATTAATTAAAGGCCACACAATGAAATTAAGAGAATTGAATTTAGTCAAGGTTAGGGTTAGAATAGTTAGCTTGAGTCAAGCTTATGGTTCAAAAGGAGGAAGAAGAGAGAAGGAGATAGAAGAAATTAGGATTACAAGAAAAGTTACCTTATACCCTTTTCCCATAAGTAAATATACCCCTTTTATAATATTATATTCACACACCCACTAATGCATGATCCATAAAACAAATACACACACCCCGAATACTACAGACACACCAACACTCACCCTCAAGTTGGAGTATAGATGTAAATCATGCCCAACTAGGTGGTGATATCATAAAAAAAATTTCTTCCTACAGCTTTAGCAAGTACATCCGCAAGTTGATCCTCAATACTGACTTGAAGTATATTGAATTTCTTCGATTCGACCTTCTCCCTTCTAAGTGGCAGTTCACTTCGATATGCTTTGTCCATTCATGATAGAGAGAACTGTCAGCTACATGTAGAGCAGTTTCATTGTCCCCATATAGTGTCATAGGGAGTCTCACATCAATACAAAGATTGGCTAGAATAAAACTAAGCCACATTCCATCATGTGCACCTTGGGACATAGCTTTGTAATCACTTAGAACTTGAGTTTGAAACATGTTACTGCTTGCTTTTTTAGGTGACCAGGTTTCTACCCAGAAAAGTGCAATAGCCAAGTAGACCTTCTGTCACTTGGGGAACCAGCCCAATCAGAGTCAGTAAAAATCTCAACATCCAAGTGTCCATAGTTGGAGAAGAGCAATCTCTTTCTTGGACTACCCTTCAGATACATCAGGATTCTATAGACTATATCTAGATGTGTAGCCATGAGAGCATGCATGTATTGGTTCACCACACTCATTGCATAGGCTATGTCAGGGCGAGCATAGTGAGATAAATAATTTTTTCCACAAGTCTTTGACAGATTCTGATGTCTTTGAGTGGTTCACTTCCTTTTCCACTAATCCTGTGCTTTTGTTCTATAGGAGTAGCCACATGCCTACAACCCATCAGACATGTCTGCTTTAATGCATCAAGTGTATACTTCCTCTGGGATAGGGCTACCTCCTTTTAAAACATGGCCACTTCAATCTCCAAGAAATACTTGAGCGGACCCAAGTCTTTAATATCACACACTTTGCTTAAGTAACATATCAAGAGTAGTATCTCTTCACTATCATCTCCAGTGATAATGATGTCATCCACAAACTATTAAGGATGTGAGATGAGCTCATGTCCTTATGAATAAGGTTGGCTCCTTTGATAACTTAAACCTATCACTGCATCCAACGTAGTTAAGGCAGTATGGCGAGGTCATGGTGAAGAGGCCCACTATGTCATAGCAAGGCCATGGTGAGGCTATTTATTTATTTTTTCTTTTTTTTTTTTATTTAGTAATTATTAGTAATCCTTTTTTCATTTTTATATTTTTTATAAAAGAAGCAAAAAAATTCAACAGCTTAATGCATCATTCTTTTATTCTAATATTAACAATTCATGCTCTACTTATAAACAAATATTAATAAATACAAATTAAATATTAATTATCAAATTTGAAACATCAACAAAATTACAATATGAGCAAGTATAAATAAATATGAAATATGAAGTACACATAACCTAATGTCACCGATGTTGAAGTGTCTTCAACCAGTAGCCCGCTAAGGTGTCATCAATGTTGTTGTTGTTAGTTGTGGTGATGACAGAGAAAGAGAGAGAGAGAGAGAGAGAGAGAGAGAGAGAGAGAGGAAAAGTCGAGTGTTTTGTAATTTATAAGTTATAACAATATTATAACTTATAAGTATATAAGTTCTAAAAAGAAAAGTTGTTTGTCCTTCACTTGAAGCTCCACATGGTACTCAAAACATTGTTTCTAGGCCAAGTGGAGCTCGGGTGCATTGCTTAGATCATCTTTTAAAAAATAAAAATTTGTAAACTCATCTCCACTGTGTGTTTTTTGAACCATAAAATGTGGAACACTGAAATCCATCAAACTTTGACTTGTGTTTTTAGAAAGAAAATTGAAATTTCTTTTTTTAAATTGATCTAAACCATCCACCTGTGCTCCACGTCACACCCAAACAGTGTTTTGGGTGTCACATGGACCTAGGACGGTGGCCATCCTCTGATAGAAGATGGAGCAGGCTCCCTTTATAAAACGTTATATTAAAACTTATTTGTTTTATAAATACAACAAGTTATAATGAAAAAAACAAATAGAGTGCATAGTGACGTCATAACACTATTCCGCCATGGTAACGCTATGGCACACTATTTAGTCATCCTCGCTATTTGATTCTATATGGCATTCAGTCTTTAACCCGTAAATGACTTTCTTCAGTCTACACACTTTACATCTAACTAGTATAAAGGCCAATCTTAATATGAGGCCAATGAGAGAAGTACCCTGATGGTATTTTACTTTACAACTGGTGTGAATTTCTCCTAGTAGTCCATTCCTTTTGCTAGTGTGAAGTGTTTTGCAAGCCTCTACCTTTCAATAGAACCATCTGGTCTATATTTGACTATATAGACACATTTACATCCAACTATCTTCTTCCTTTCAGGGAGTTCCACAACTTCCTAAGTGTCATTTTGCTCCAACCCTTTATCATAGCCACCTTCCTCTGTGGCTGAGTGAAGACTTCAGAGACATTAGAAGGGATAGTAATAGAATCTAATGAAGATAGATACACTATGTGAAATGTAGAAATTTTTTATAAGACACAAGTTTAGTAATGGGATGGCGAGTACATGACTTGGGCGCTTTTCATAAGGCAATAGAAAGATCCAATCCATTTTGTGAAGGGTGGGCGGACTTGTTTCAAGAGAAGATATTTGATATATAGCCTGAGGAGAGGTCTTCTTCTTTCTCTTCTTAAAGGTTCCGCCTTGGATGAAGGTTTTGCCTTTTCCCAAACTTGTCAAATGTGTTTGCCCCCCCCCCCCCCCCCGAGCGCGTAGTAACAGCCTTCATTTCAATTTCAGCTTCCTCTTCACTTTCAAGTCACTTCAAAGATAGGGTAACATGGGCATGGTATTCTCTTCCTTCAAACCAGACACAGTGTTCTCTTCTTACAACCATGGATCAAAATTTCGTCTGATACTGATACGTATCGGTATCGGAGGTCATTGATACGGTACATTGAATGTACCGTATCAGTCTTTTATATGTGTTTACCGGACGATACATTCAATGTATCGTCCGGTACTGTCCGATACCGATACGTATCGGTTTTGGGCTTGGACAATATGTATCGGTTTTCCGGCATTTTGATCCATGCTTACAACTCTCCCCTTGAAAAGGGCACTTTAGAGGGGAATAAAACAAAGTGGATTTAAAGGTATTAAAATCAAGAACACTTTCCCCGTGATGGAATCATAACCAATGAAGATGTATTTACCATTTATCACAATGAAAGGATGGAATCTGAGCAGATACCAACCTAAAGACGCGAGGAGGAATAAGAAAGAGATTACTTTGAGGGCACAACAATTGATGCGGAGACTTACCCTCAAGTATGAAGTTGGCATTCTATTAATAAGGTAATTGCCAGTTAGTACTGCATCATCCCATAAATGTTTTGCAACATTTATACTAAGGAACAAAGCTCCAGATACTTCAAGAAGATGTCTATTTTTATTTCAGCTACCCATTTTGTTGTGGGGTGTATAGATAAGTGGTCTATCACTTAATTCCATCACTGTAAAGGTAGGATTGAAGATGGTGGACTGCATACTCTCCACCATTATCAAATCTCAATATCGTCACAATAGTATGGTATTGAGTATGCACCAACTTGTGAAACAAGTACAATCATCAATAAATGACACAAAATAATGATGATCGTGTATCGCAACAACGGGAGATGGTCCCCAAAAACATCAGAATATACATTCTTAAATGGAGTAGTAACCGGTTGAGTAATAGCTCAACTGGTATCCCCTTCCTTTGTGGAAGCAACAGGTCATGGGTTCTATTCCCCACGCCTGCTCCTGCGCTTTGTGTGGTCTCCTCCCAGTGTGCTGTGCCAAAAACGGATTTTCTCTACATGCAAGTTTGCATAGGCACTACATCTGGGCTGTCTATGCCATATGGCATCCTAAAAAAAAAAAACTCTCATGACACTAGATAGATAAGATGGTCTACAATGTTTTACCACCAGAGGTGCATCACACTGAAACTTTGAGACATCACATTGATTCAACTTATATCCCGTAAATCAGAGATTTTTGTAAGGATGTAATTAATGAGGCATCGTAGGTGATACCCGGAGGTGTAAAGGTCTACAACGTTTTACCACCTGAGGCGCATCACACTGAAACTTTGAGACATCAAAAGAGTTAAACTTTGAGGCATCACATTGATTCAACTTATACCCCGTAAATCAGAGATTTTGGTAAGGATGTAATTAATGAGGCATCATAGGTAATACCCGGAGGTGTAAAGTTCTTACAATACAATAAATCCCCATATATTGAGTAAATATTTCTCATAATCTATTCATGTTTGAATTAATTTTCCCACGCAAATTGGTTGTAGCAGTAACTTATGTTATGCCCATATAGGAGTAACTGGGTCAGCTTCTTCTTTTTTGTCCTTCTTTATTTTAATTACCTATGTAAATAAAATATGAATTTCAATGGCGTTCACAGGAAAAATAAAAAAATAAAAAATCCTAGCTCATGTGTTTTTCAAGGTCTGAATTTTGGTGGCAACTTCAACAGAAGTATCAATGAGTTTCTATATTAATAAATAGGGGTAAAATATATGTTTTCTGAAAGTTATATCCTGTAATTGTAGCTACATATTATGGCCGACCACGAGCAACTCGCCCAAAAAACGAGAAGAGTTTTATCCTTGATTTCCATGAGCCATCACAAATATATTTTCAACAATACAACCATTTTGCAAGTGAAATTTAATATAATTAACAATAAACACTCAAATGATTTCCTACTGCTCATACTCAACGTGGAATGAAATTTATCTCTCTCTCTCTCTCTCTCTCTCTCTCTCTCTCTCTCTCTCTCTCTCACACACACACACACACACATATAGATATATATAGAAACATGTAACTTATCGTAGTAAAATTTGATTAAAGAGCTCACTTTTGCAGTTACGCAGATTGAGAATCCGCAAGCAACTGAATCCCGAAGCAATGACGGAGAGATCAGAGTCGGTAACCCCAGGGAAGAACGAGCGCGACATCGACTGCGATAGATCCAATTCGATGACTCGAGAGAACCTCGCGGCCATTTTACGAAGCATCAAAGGACCTGCCCTAGCACATAGCTTCTTCCTTTCCGTGCTCTGCAAATGCAACCACCTCTTGCACACCAGTCCAAACTCGTCTTTATCCTTATGACTTTCCAATTTCGATAGGATCTCTCGTAGTTCGTCATCAGTTAGGGTTTCGTTAATGCAAACCCTAATCCCCTCGGAGATTTCCCTTTTCTCCATGTGAGATCAGGGATGAATTGATGAAAAGAATTTGTGCGACAAACTCTAACACAAAATTCGTAAGGAATGCCACAAATTCATTCGTAGAGATCCGATCTTCTCCTTCGAAGGAGAAGTTGGGGAAGCGGATTAGGGTTAATATGAAACCCTAATCTGCTCTTCTAAGCTTCTTTTTTAAGGTTTAAGAACTCCTTCCTCTTCTCCTAAAATACGTGTATTGTTTTTTGAGAAACAAGGCCAAGTGGACAACTCACTAACTGTTAAACTAAGCGTTTAGCTGACAAGGACGTTTGGTTTACTCCGTCTCTGAAAATACCAAAATACCCTTTCTTTTTTAGGAAGTATTTTGTGTTTTTATTTGTACCTAAACTTGATGTGACTCTTATTAAAAAAAATTAAAAAAAAAACTTAATGTGACCACATCTCACAGCCCAAATTACAACACTAACTGCAAGAAGGAATAAATTTAGGATACCTCTATTCGCACCTACTAGATTATTTAGTAGCTCAAAATAGTTGACTACGTCGAACCGAATGATGGGTGATGGTGATGGTTTTCATTCCAATCTTTATTACAAGGATCTTGAGATCATGAGCGAATTATTATACGGTCAATTTTTTATTCTATGCTCCATAGATCTCAAAAAATGCCTTTACATAACACACATTGTGCTCTAACATGATTGCAGGGCCACTTTATGTGCCATATGGGTTCAAAAAATTGACTGGCAACATGATCAATAGTTTTCAGTATAGGCACCCACCAGTAATTTGGTGGGTGCAAATAGAGGTAGAATTATCCTCAAGGAATTTCACGAAGGCGGCTTCTCTAACTTTATTGGCGAATATTCTCTCGATATACCTAAATTTTTTATTGAAGATTAATTTATCTAAGATGTTAATTTCTCTAACAACCCAAATATATATATATAATTTTATTTTTGATTGAAAATAAATATGTCCTGATCGAGCTCTGATACCAATTGTTAGAGAAATTAATATTTTAAGCAAATTAATCTTCAATCAAGAATTTAGGCATACCTTATTTGAGAGAATATTCGTCAATAAAGTTAGAGAAGTCGCCTCCGTGAAATTCCTTAAGGACAATTCTATCTCGCTTCTATCTCCCTCTATGTGATGGGCACGATTGCAATGAGTGGAGATGAAGAGGAGGCGTTGTCCTTTTTTATAGCATGCTCTTGAATCCTAACCCATCAAGGATTCAAGAGAAAGGTGTATCACTAGAAGATAAAAATTGACTTACCACAAACCAATCAAGTTGAAACCAATTCCTTAAATTGCGTGAAGTGGAATCACGTTACAAGGAAAACTCAAAGTCTTTAGTCAATTATATTTTAATTAAAATAGGTAAAAGGGTAAAATCATTGTGTGGGTCACAAATATCCAACATCTTTTTCTTATTAAAAAAATTTAAGAATATAATATTATATTTGTGAATTTGACACAAAAATCAATGATCTTTGAGAGCTCTTCATGCTTAGTGCAAAAATTATACTATGAACTTGAGCTCTTCGTGCTCTATACAGATTGATTATATAAAAGAAATAAAATCAAACAACTGGTAAAAAAAATTAATGCTCAAGTGGTATGTTTGTTGGTTTTGAGTTTTGATCTTTTGTTCCTCTAAAAGAGAGAGAGAAACTGCTGGGAATTTATAAGAATATGAAAGAGAGAGATGTCTGGAAAGAGACAAATGGAAAGAGAGAGAGAGAGAGAGAGAGATAGTGTTGTGGGAACAAGAGAATGCAGGGCTTGGGCAGATGGGTTGGAGAATCGAGAGAGATAGAGAGAGAGAGAGAGAAGGCGTTGGAGCTTAAGATAGGGGTCCTCATGAAAGCTCGTGTGCGTTGGAAGATCGGTTCTTAAGGACCTTAAAAGCAAAAAAATACGGATGGAAAATCCCAGGACCGGGTTTATAACTTAAAAAAATCAAAATTTTAAGTTCACTTACTTATTGGGGTGAATATTTTGTAAAAGATTCACCTATGTGAATTCTTTATGCACACCCACATCTTCTTCCTCCCTTCGATGATGATGTTGGTGACAACGTTGCCTACTTGTGATAATAATGCCTACAACGGTGATACCAAGGAAGAAGAAGCCCACAAAATCTCTTAAAACCCTATGAAGAAGAAGTCATGAACGTTTGAAACTTTAAAAAAAAGAAGCCATAAAACTCTTTTGGAACTATAAGAAGTCATGAAACTATAAAAAAAGAACAAGAAGAAGAAGAGAAAAAACTTCAAAAGTTATGTTCTCCTTTTGAAAAAACTCCGAAAAGGATAAACAAAAGAAGAATACAAAAAAAAAATATGTGTTTGACGGTGGGTATCCACTGTTAGTGATTTAAAACTGACGATGGGTACCTACTGTCAGCTTAAACTACAATGGGTATCCATTAGTGGTGAATATCCACTGTCACACACACAAAAGTTATTTTTTTGTTCTTACTTTTCTCTTTCTTTTCAGAGTTTTTAAGAGATTTTTATAAATTTAAAGACGAAGGAGAAGATGAAGAAGTGGGTTTTAAAAGTATTTCACAATGATATATCACTCGTCAAAATAAAAGAAGTAAGTTTTATGAGGGTATACGACTCACGAGACTTTTAGATCTCACCGGAACCTATAGAGAAGAAGTGGGATTCAAAGAGGGTTTCATGGGAGAGAACGACTTACTAGAACGGAGGACTCACCAAAATGATGGAGAAGAAAAGGTGGGTTTCATGGGGGTGAACGACTCACCGAAAGGAGTACTCGACGGAACGAAGAACTCGCCAAAACGATAGAGGAAGAGGAAGAAAAAGAAGATAAAAAATAACACCCAAATAAGTAGGTGAACATCAAGATTTCACTCATCACCAACCGAATCTTTAAGGACACCTACAAATTGCCTCTTTTTACCTTCTCACGTATCTACACGGGTGAACTCAAAGATTTAGTGGGTCAACTTTCTTAAAATAAAAAATCAGACGGTCTGAGATGCTCTCGAGTAATAAACATTAAGTCTGATCATATCAGGTAATTAGTGCAGGCTTAGGTCACTCCTAGGTAATCTGCCCTTTATTCAATTGTTGCCTTTTTTATTACTTGCATTTTTAAAAGTTTTACAAGTTAGACCCTCGTAAGTCGAACTAAAAGTCTCCTTAATGAATGTTAACCTCACATGTGGTGTGCATAAAGAAAAAATTGGTGTGCATTTAAAATCCCTAACAAAGGTAAATTTAACTTTATTCACTAATTGATGTGCAGTTAGCAAAGGTTTTCATTTAAGTGGCCCTTAAAAAAAACTGCACCAATTCTTCCAAGTACCTACATCGCACGTGCCAGCAAAAAAGCATCTTCTCTCTGCCTCCCCAATTCGTTGGTCTCCGCCAATTCTAATAGCAGAAAACCAACCGTTACAAAAACGAAGAAGAGTCACAATAAAGACCCTCTCTCTCTCTCTCTCTCTCTCTCTCTCTCTCTCTCTCTCTCTTCCCTGCTCATTTTCCCTCCCTCCCTCCCTCACGCACCCTATTCAATTTCCGAAAATCTGCAATAAATGGCCTCCTCTAATAACGCTCCATGCGTTTCGTTTCCTCCTCTCAATCCAACCCGATATCCATATCTTCTTCCATTTCTCAAATTCGAATTTATCGGAATTCTGTTCTCTCCTTCACATCTTCCCAGGTTCCCTACCTAAATTTAGCCTTCTAACTTTAGCAGATTCTCAAGCTCAGCATTTCTCATTTATCAGAATTAGACATAATTAGAATTCTCTCTCTCTCTCTCTCTCTCTCTCTCTCTCTCTCTCTCACTGTCTAGGTTTCGATGCGGTTTGGCCTTGGAGAAGATGACATCGCCACTGAGAACTCCTCCTCTCATTCTTCTTCTTCTCCGTCTTCATCTTCAGCACCCTCTTCTTCTGTTGGTGCTGGTTCTTCTGCTTCTTCAGTTTCTACATTTCCAACCGGAAGAGTTAATTTTGTGGAAGATAGATTGGGGAGCGGAACTGGAGAATGGATGACCGATGAGCTGATCAGAAGAGACGGCCCCGGAGTTCTTTCATCTCCGAATATGATCTCTGGAGCGGGATCTTCTTCATCTTCGGTGAATTATGCGCAGAGGTTTAGGGTCGGATCGGGGGAGACTATAAATGTTGAGCAGGTTCAAGTTCTTCAGGTCAATCGGATGTTCACCGTTCCAGCAGTAGCGCCGATGTTGCAGTCGCCACCTGGTCTTACTTCTTTCTTTTCCAGATATTGGGGTTTCTGAATTTTGATTTCGGATGTTGAGAGAATTAATAACATTTTTGCTCTGTTATTTATTATTGGGGTTAGACAGCTGATTTTTATTTTTTTTCATTTGTTGACGATGACTAATATGATTCATTTAGCAGAAAATCTGCCATCTCATAGATTTGATTATGCCTAATATAACTCATTTTTGTGTGATTCTAAAGCATTTAAGATTTTAAGGCTTCTATTTTTTCACATATTTTAATTTTTCGAGATATCAAAGTAGTTTTGAAGACGAGCTTGTCTATGATGGGTGGTCCAACCATCATGGGCGGGAAAATGGACCACACATCGACTGGACTGTAAGACATGTGTGGACTACTATGCACTGCAAATCCGTGCATGTCACGCGGTCAAGTGGACGTGTGGTCCACTTTCCCACCCATGATGGTTGGACCATCCATCAAAGACAAGCTCTTTGATGATTCAGTAATACCAATACTTCAATTCAGAGTTAGACTGTGTTAGGATCCCTCTCTCACCTCACAAATGTTTCATGCATGCACATGCCACATCAGCAGTCCACATCAGCCTTACAAGCTGGCCTTAACCAAAGCATTTGGTTAAATTGAATTTCAAATTTTAATTTGTTAGCCATTAATAGAAGGGTTAGGAGTATATCTCCCAAGTCGTTTGATTAGGATTTCAGTTACTAATATTTGAACTATTCAAATTTATGCGAGAGAGATATTAGGAGGGATTTAGGGAGGTTATAAAAAAGAACTGCTGCATTCAGAAATCAGTTTATGGAATGAAATAATTGAGAAAGAGCAATCTCAAATCTGGTCAACTTTTTCCTTAAATCCTAGGGTTAGCATACACTGTTTCCTAACAGAGTGGGATGGCATGAGAAGCACTCCAAATCTCCCAAAGTTTTTACAACTATGGGTATATGGGATTTTCTGAAGTGTAGCAAAATTTTGAGCCCATCTCTGTGATTCTTAAGGTTCTTGGTCTTCAATCTCGCCACAACAAAACTGTCGATCTAATACTGTAGCTATCGACTATAAAGAATCCGAGGTCTCCAACTTGAGCAGTCAATACTCTAAGGTATACCATAACTAAACCAAGAAATTAAGAAGAAAAAGCTCAAGACGATGAAGTTATTACAAACAAAAATATTTTTCTCTCTATTAACATGGAATATTGCTTTCATGCTTGAGTACATATGCACCTCAACATAATTTGTATTTCAAGTTTATACTCGAGGATAAGTTGGTAAATGCATGAACCTAAGTACCAATTCAAACATATCTCAACTATATTCACAATTTACAAGACTATTACAGATTAGTAATGCACGCGATTAACTAGATAAATCTTCTCAAGATAAATTTAGGAGAAGTGATTAGGGTTAGTAAAAGATTAAGATAATTAATGCTATTGGGTTTATTTGATGTGGTTTTAGGTTTAGGGTTTATGGAGTTGTGTTTAGAGAAGAAGAAGAATTAGGATAACAAGCTTAGTGAGTTAGATGCCCGCATTAGCTTTTATACCAAGAAGTGAATAACTACATACACACCTAACGATACTACTTAGACACTGGTTTACAATTAGACAATATGCATCAACATGCTCACACACACCAAAAAAATTAAATTATTAACCAACTTGAGAGGAGTAGTATGTAAAGCTTAAGCGAGATGGATAGAGAGAGAGAGAGCCACACATACCATTGCATTGTGGCAATCTTCATTACATTCATTCAAAGAGATCACTCCTATAAATAGAGGCAATGCAATTCAATCAAATTTACTTATAATCTTAAAAATAATTATAATTTAAATCAACTTCCTAATCAAATCTAAATAAACCTGAGAGACTCATCTTTTCCTAAAACCTACGATACACAACAAGGGATGTGTATCTTCTCCAACTACACAAAATATAGGAGATATGCTCTAATACCCGCAATTGCATGGCCCTTTGAATGATAGTGTGATTGGTTGAGAAAAAAATGAGCCCTTGATCATCATGAAAATATTGTTGATAAATAGCTAATCGTCTGATTGTGCTTGATGGCGACCACCGCCTGTCTGTCGAGTCCATCATTGTTGCATTTCGCTCATCTTGGCGTTTGTCTGAGCTGGTGGTCTACTAGATTAGGTCTGCCTGATCTCTCCCAAAAGCAATTAAAGACCGATCTTGTAGCTCAAATTCTCGTTAGAGAGATGAATTTAATGAAGAAGATGATATCTTGGGCATGTGAAGATGAGAATAATGGAAGGGATGAAGATGTGGATGGGTGAATAAGGGATTGAGGTCAAGAAAACTTCTTTTATGCTAAAACAATGAGAGTAGACGTTGGGTGATGTTGGTTGAGTGGGTAATTGGATGGTGGCTGATTGAGGTTGCCTTGGATGGTGGGCTAAGGACTCTTGTTGAAAGGAGGTCAACATGTGGGCTATTATATTAGGTGTTAAACAAGTGGGGTGATGTGGGGTTGGATTAGACGGTTGTGGGAATGGTAATATTAGTTGCTGAGATGGCAATCGATGAAAATAGTTGGCTGATTGTTAGTTTTTCTCGTTTGATTTAATGGGTCAAAACAAATGGTTAAGGATATGGGCTAGTTGATGGGATAAAAATAGATGGACAAGGAAAAAAAACAAGTGGGATTTCAATGTAGTGAGGGAGCGGATAACAAGTGTGATGATTGCCTGTAACAACAGATGTGGTGGGATGATTCATGGTAATTGATGTCATAGATGTGCATTTTGTGAAGAGGTATAATATTGGCAGATGGTGATGGGCCTAGAGATCAGCTGGTGACGATGTTGAGCGCTGATCATTGTGACAATAGAAAGGAATTCGATCGGTGGTAGTGTGCAAGATACGTAAACTATAAAATGTTATATTTTATTGCTGAGATGGAGAGCAAAATTACTTGAAGAACGTTCAAATGCACCAATAAATTTTGATTTCCTTTTTGTAAGAATTTTGAAAACCCTTTGAAGAATTGACAAGATGAGGGTCTCCTTCCATATAGAATTTATAAACTTTAGTCTTTATTGTGAATGTAATTTTAATGACCAATAAATTTTGATTTCCTTTTTGTAAGAACTTTGAAAACCCTTTGAAGAATTGACAAGATGAGGGTCTCCTTCCATATAGAATTTATAGACTTTAGTCTTTATTGTGAATGTAATTTTAATGACTAACTTTGGTGTGCCATTGTGGCTATGAGTGGAGCGGCTCAGGATATTATAAGAGGAGAGACAAGGCTATGAATACCCGAGATGTGGGAATAAACTTCAACACGCCTCCGCACGTGCTGGCTGGACTGAGCTAAATCACATGAGCAATTGAACTGGGTGACGTAGAGTGGAGAAAGGCCTGCTTTGATGCCATGATAAATTTGAGTATCCATCTCAAAACCAGTTGGCTATGATTGGAGGGGCCCACGACGTTATAAGAGGGAGAGACAAGGCTATAAATATCCGATGTGGGACTAAACTTCAACAAGATCATCTGACTCATTCATTAGTTATTGTTATATTCATTTTATTTAAAAAGTGAGCAAAATGGAACTTGGCCGAAGTTATGTTTGCAATGACTTCCAAGAAACAATTGATATTTTACTCGAAGTGATGAACATATTTATGAATCATGACACTGCTTTGTAAGATTCAGCTTTTGCCTAAGGAGTAATTGTGAAGAGTTAAGCAGGGGTAAACTCAATGATTCCCATTCCCTGGCACTCTCTACTCCAACATAAATCTTCTTATGTCATCCTTGCTTTTGACCTTCGGTAGTATTGCCTCCAGTAGACCGATGATATTTTCTGTACCATTATTCATCTTGGGATTTATTTTGGAAGCGATGGAAGATGATTCCCATTGTTCTCAGGCCTCATGATGAATCAAAAGGCTCAATACATATATGGAAATCTTTTTCCAATCCCTAACCTTTAAGCAATGGCTAGCTTCCGCAATAGGGTTAACTGGGAGATTGCAACTGGGAGAGGAGTATAGAAGACCTGGAGATCATAAGTTAGGAGATGGTCAAGTACTATCAATGTTCATATCAAGATGAAGGATGGGAGAGACCCCTTCTGGATGGCCTTTTTTTTTTTTTTTTTTTTTAATCGGTACCCCTTCTAGATGGCATTGAATTTAGTACCATATAAAATGAGGATAGGGAAAGGTAGAACCAGATTTGAGGGAAGTGTGGGAAAGAGATAATAGGCGTTCAACAGGGTTGAATATACATCTCCGCGTAATCTTAAGTTGGATGAAGAATGGTGACTCATAGAGTTTCTTGAAGAATTGAGCAAGGTGAAGGCTCTGAGTGGCTTTTTTCTATAATGAAATGAAATTTAGCTTTATACCAATCAAAGAAAAAAAAATGTGGTCATGATATTGCCCGTGACGATTATGTGCATACCTTACGGTCACCTACTTTCAGCTAATAATATACTTCGCCATGGAAGTTCTATTGCCTACGTACTTGATGGGGCTTGTCATAATATTACCTGAAGTAGCCATAGTCACAAAATTTGCTAATTTGAGGTTTTGCGAATTGCTTGCGATTTTTCAAACAATTCGTGTTTTTTTTTTAAATTCACGAATAAATCAAGAAAATTTCCCGAATAATTTCTGATTTTTCAATAAATCGTTATTTTTAATTTTTTAATCTTTTTATATATTATTTTTTCCTCCGAGAACTTGCTGAATTTTGCCGGAATTTTCCAATTTTCAACCTTGCCAAATTATTGCCGAACCCCCACTTGGTGACTACGGAAGTAGCTAAACAACTGGAATTACAGATGCTATTCTGCATTTGTCTTTTCCTGTTTCTTTTTCCTTTTTCTGATAATGCATGGGTCTGCAGCTTCATATTTTATATGGGTAGTCTTTGTAACCAGAAAATCAAAATGATTTATCCTCGTATGAAGAAATACTGACCGGGTTAAGCTTTTGTATTGCTTTTGTAGGCCTTTTTCAACTTGAGACATCTTTTAGTCATGGAGAATCTGAGCATATTACCTCCACATTTCCCACTCTGGATAATTCTTGGGTACCAGAACCAATGAGAAATCAATACACACTTCATCACTTTCCATATGAAAATGTGCCTTTTTCCAATGCTATCGCACCAAATCTGAAGAGAAAGGTTGATTTTCCTGGCAACCCACACGATTTTGAAAGCTTAGCCTTACAAAATGAGACCGTGTTTCCCCATATGACAGGCAGTCTTTATCGTGATTCAGGTATGGTTTATTATCAAGGTAGTTAAGGTGGTGTGGCAAGGTCATAGTGAAGAGGCTTACTACACCATGGCGAGTCCATTTATTAATTTTTTATATTTTATATTTTTATTTAATAATCATTAATATTCCTTCTTTTATTTACTTTTATATCTTCTATGGAGGACGGAAAAAATTCAACTACTTAGAGATCAAGCATAAACAAATATCAATAAATACTAATCCAATATTAATTATCAAATATGGAACATCAATAAATTTAAATATTAATTATCAAATATTCTTCGTATCTATGCCATGTGAAACCCCATGAATGTCGTCTGATTTGAAGGTCATAGCGTAAAGATCTAGTTTGGCACTAAAAGTGATCTTTATCATCTGATCCAACACAGTCGAAAGGAATCATTTGATTCAATGGTTGGTTGGGAAAAATCAGATGATAGAGATCATGTTTCATGCCATTCTTTGGCATTAAAAATCTTTGCGTGATTGCCTTCTAATCAAACAACTTGGATGGTTTTTTACGTGCCATAGTTCCACTAATAGGGTTTCGATTGCCTTTGTTTTAACTTAAGTTATAAGTTATAGCTTATAACTAGTTATATTACAAGATTGTCACTCCCTTAAAAAAAAAAATTAATTTCCAAATAGTGCTTATGGCGGAGCCATAATGCTAAACCACCATGGCGGCACCATAGCGTCTTTATTTGGAGAGTTTTGCCTCGACATTCGCCATGGTGAGGTCATGGTGTCGCCTTGATAACCATGTTTTATGTTAAACAAATTAGAATTCCAACAATCATTAGTAACTATACAAATTTCCTAGTCTGTGATTGTGAACACAAGTAATTGTTTGGTTATGATTGTGGGCTTATCTGTGTACAGCTGTGTATTTGCTTCTGATTATGCTGATGCATATTTATTAATTCATGTATGAATGCAAATAAATCGGGACTCCAATGGGGAACTCATCTGCCTCTCCATACCTAGTACTTATTCTAGCTATTGCCCTTCCATAAATGTCTCAAGTAATTAATGTACTCAATCAGGATATATTTCCTGCTCCACCAAATTGTTTATCTTGACAACTTATCATAAGCCATCAGGATATATTTCCTGCTCCACGACATTATCTATCTTGACGCCTTATCATAAGCCTTTTTTAAATCGATAAAAGCCATATGTATACTTTTTTCTCTTTCCTCTCTGGAACCAGAAGTGAAGATTGTGGCGGATAGGCATTCCATAAAAACTTCTTTCGAGGAATGGGCCAGACCTGGCCATTTCTCAAGAACAATAGCCAAGGGCCCTGATACTACCGCTTGGATCTGGAACCTACATGCTGTTGCTCACGAAAGAAACGACAAAATTTTCTGTAAAATTCCAAGGCCGTTGTAGATGGCCATTAAGTCTGCTAGGGACAGGATTGGTAATTGGGCTGCGTCAGAGGAAGAAAATAGGAGCTGGATGGAATGAGGTTTCCATCATGAGAGGGAATGATTGAGCACCCGAATTGAGTGTTTTCTTTGGGAAGGCCTTACAGGGTTTTTTCTGGGGTTGTTTTGGGCATTTCAGTGTCCAGATTAGTGTCAGGTCTGGTTATCTGTTAGGCTAGTTTGGCTGCTTCATTTTGGGGCTGTCTCTTTGATTTTGTATTCTGGTTAAGATGCTTTCTTAACCTTTTGAATTTGATTGCATTTTCTTTCAATATATATGATTATTTGCCACTCAAGTTTTCTGCAAACCAAGTGACTATCTATCTGCTGACAAAGAAAATGTGACCATGCTTTTCGTTACTGAAAATCTCAAAATTCAGCAAAAGCAATCATTTTTATTGTCCCACTCCTCACTAACCTCTCGTTGTCGTAAAGTGTTGAATCATCTGCCTATTTACTCATCTAATTTTTGTGACCATGCAGTGTTCCCGTGTAGCTCTGGGTCCACCGTAGCTCTCCCTCAGCGCCATCTCTTTCCTGCCGCTGGGAGGGATATCTTTATGAATTATTGCATTGCTGAACCTCCCAAACTTGAGACTACTAAGAATCAGGAAATGAATATTTTGTCAAATTCTCAGAATTTTAGGGTTGGAAATCATTTAGGTACTTCAGTTCCTGATCGAAAACAAAAGATGGTTCGGAAGAAGCGTGAGAACAACGAGAGCTTGGCTGGAGTTCCAGTAGTCATTCCAAGTTTAAGGCAAACTTCAGTTCCTTCTTCAGGAAGTCAGTCAGCGTATCTTAAGTTTGGAAATTTGTGTGGATTTGAGGATGGAAAGGTCTGTGATACTATCCTCTTTTACAGAAAATTTTCTCCGTAAAAAGCGGCATAAATTTTTAAAGCTCTAGCATTTTGTATGTCATGCAGTTTATAAGTAACATTTTATTGTTAGGCATTTCCATCATTTTTTTCCTGTATGTAATAAGCATTCATTTAACTAAGGATGCTCTGTTTGTCAGATGTAGCTTATATTGAGATTCTGTATGATAATTATTAATTTTTCTCATGAATCTGATTAAAGAGAAGGGCACAATGGGGCAAGTCAAGAAATTTCTTGTTCATTTACGTACCTACTTAAAAAACCTCAGTTCCAAGAAATCATATTTTCTACTACTACATTCAGTGAGCAAGCTTAAGCTTTTTTGGGAAAAGCTATTTAGGAACAAAGAGATCTCTTTTCCTTAACGATTATTCACCCAATTTTCTATCTTTTTTCATCAAGATAAGGATTTTCATAAGTCGGTCTATGTTTGTGGAATTCATCTTTTTTCTATTCCTTTCCATTCACTCAGATCTCTTCCATTTCATCTATGTTGTCTGGATCCTCCTTTTCTTCTGAACAAAGGGAAGGGTCTTCTTCGGTAGATCCCTCTTGTTCCTTTTTAGTCCCTTCAGTCAAAATTGTATGGAATCGCTAGACAATATGCTTCTATTGCCTTTCTTTGTTCGTGGATCGATGGCATCCTAGGCAAAGGAACCACACCAATCCACCCTGAAGTTGGTGGTTAAGCTCAATTGCAGTGATGCTGCCTCAATTTGAATTTATCAAATTATTATACCATTTTATAGTGCAATAATAATATATCTATGAGATCTATAGTGTGGAAATGCCTTTATTTTATGGCATATATGTCTAGTTTATATTTGACTTGAATATGATATATTCATATTATCATTTAAAATATCTCTAAGAGTGTAAACTACATAACATTCTATAAGATGGACTATGATATGTACTGGTATGTACTTCACAGAATTGTGTTTTATGCTTTTTCTTTGAACTTCTCATTTGGCCAAGTCAGCATCTTCTCACCAAGACTCAAACGTGGCAGTTTTCCCAGCACATTGAGTATGGCCTTTGGGAGATTGGGTGGAAAAGAATATCAATTTTATCAGACAACCTCTGAATATATATTTTTTTTAAATGGCATTTATGCACTATTATAGTTGATTTTGACTTATCATTGTAAGGATGGTGTTATAAACAATGCTCAAAGATATCTGGCTGATCACTTTGGTATAATAATTATGCAATTAAGTCTGCCTGATTCATGATGTGAATTCTGGTGTTAATGATCATGCCTGATGATATTTGGCTGATTTGAAAGGGTAATTTTTAACTGACTTATTATTGTTTGACCTTGTTCTGTTATATCTGGCTATTAATTTGTGATTTTTAGTTGTCTTTGCAATCTGATCTGGAGCTAGAGATGAGGGGATGGATGATGATTTTGCAGAAGGAACTGCGGAACAGTGATGTTGGTAGCCTTGGCAGGATCGTGCTGCCAAAAGTATGATGATTTCTTGCATCGAGTTATGCACAAATTTTCTATATTTGTTTGTACATCTTACTTTATCTGTTCTTTGAGGGGCAAATTAATTTCATTTTCATGGTTAACGAGAATCTCTAAAGAACTTAGATATGAGCTGAACCACCTTCCCATATTTTTGCAAAGCATTTTCTAATCCACTTAATTATCTTCTTTCATGTTTCGATTTTTAGAAGGATGCAGAGGCTAATCTTCCTCCTTTACCTACAAAAGATGGATTGATTCTGCACATGGAGGACATGTTTTCTACAGTTATATGGGAATTCAAGTATAGGTATGCTAAAATGGAAAATTACCCGGGAGGGTCCAGAATTTTCGCTTTTACCTGACAGGGTCTGATCTATCACGAACGACCCAACAGTGACCAGATCCTAAAATTATGTTTGCGTATTTACCTAATAGGGTTCAAAAAAATTGACATGTGCTTAAATTCAGATTAGGTGAACAATGAGTTAGATGAAAATACTCTTAGGTGATCGGTCCCATATGAGACTGATGCAAAAATGGGTAATTTAATTTGTATAGAACCCCCCAAAACTTGGCTGGATGCAAATGATTTGAATTTCTACTTGAAAGACTCTATTAAGTATTAGGAAAGCTGAAAATTTAGTTTTAAACTTGCAAAGCATGCCTTCAATTCAGATGCATGCCCTTCTGAATTATGGGTCAAGTTTCAAGTTCTCTAAATTATGAGCAGAAAGAAGCCAGGCTAGATCTTAAAAAACTGATACATAAATATGAACTGTTTTCTTTCTTTTTTCAGGTACTGGCCAAACAACAAAAGTAGGATGTATGTGATGGAGAATACAGGCATGTAACTGCTGGATTGTATGAGGGCTTTAATTTCAACACTTCAAAGTTTTTATACAATTTCTAGGATGGGAATTTTTGTTGATTTTATGTATGTGATCTATTTTCTTATTAATGTTTACCTTATCCCTTCAGGAGATTTTGTAAAACTGCACAACCTTCAAACAGGCGATTTTTTTATTATTTGCAAAGATGAATCCTCTGGAAAATATGTAAGTGACGGGCATTTTCTTTTGTCTATGGAAAGAAGCAGGATTTGTACAACTCCCAATGACAAGCCAACATAAAAATAAATCCATTATAGGAAGCAAATCAAGAAATTACATAGCTGGGTATTGACATTCATTTTTTTGTTTTGTTTTGAGATTTTGAAATATATTTGTTATTGATTTTCTTTTGAGATCACCAAGATGCAGTTGATCTATTACAATAAACAAAGAAACTTTGATTGTTCTTCGTCGTCAATATTCTGACTAGTGGAATCCAATGGTCATTAGAGTAGGGGACTTGATCTGTAGTGCTTGCGGGAATGCTAATTTTGGGAGAAAAGCTATTTTCCATAGAATGGCTGTTCTTTGTCAAGGTCTGAGGGTAAGATTATTAATAATCCTAGGGAAGCCATTAATGGGGTAAACAGGAGGGGGTTAGCCTGTTCTATCTAAAGATCAGGCTAATGTTGCCTAAAATGTTTGGGATATAGCGATCAATAGTCTCAAGGTGGGTGCCTTGGCCAGGTGTTTTAAATGGCGCTCTTGCCAAGGTGGGGGTGTGGCCTCAAGTGAAACCAAAAACTTAGCCTGGGCCCCACTCACAACAACATGCTGGTGGTGGGGGGGCCGAGATTCCTTTGGTTGCTCCCTCCAGCCAAGGCCATGTGACTTGCTTCTCGTGGGTGCCATGTGATTTTTGGGACAATACTTATCTTGATTGTCGATTGCTATTTGAGACAACATGGACAGTAACTTCATTCAGTTGTTTCATTTAAAAAACTGATTATTTACATGAGCGGATTCATTCAGAATGAAACCTTGTGGAACAACCTAAACTTTCATGCCTTAACAACGATAATGTTCTGTTACATTTTTGGCTCGGAGGTGGTGTTGGAGAGCTTGCAAAAAGTAAAAGAGTTATATGCTGATAAAAAAGTTTTTGCTCCGTGCTTGGAGCTCCACAGTTCTGAATGAGATTGGGTAGAGGAGTGGGATTTTCCTAAGCATTGATCAAAGGATCACCAACCTCAAAGAAATAGGGTTCAGGAGGAGTTTGGGTCGTGTAGAGAGGTGGGCTGACATGCCAAGATGGGGACTGGGGTTAATGGGAGTAGATTCAGGAAAATTATTGACATCGAGAGGTCATTTGAGTGTGGACCTATTGTTGTTGAGATGGTGGATACAGTCCAGGATCAAGGGTCAATATTCAAGAAGAGCCCGCCATATAAGGCGGCTCTCGATGTCGGTCAATGAAAGCTCAAACACAGGGGAATTTAAATTTTTTTGTCTTTGTTTACGGGGCATTCTATCGAGGTTAGAGTCCTGTTAGGCAGACGGAAAGGATGGAAGAAGGCAGAGATCTGGAGGAGGAGGGAGAGAACATGAAGGAGGTGGGATATCTAGAGATGGAGGAAAAGATCGTCGTTCCAAAGGTGCAGAGAATGTTGATTATTGTCGAGGATGGGTTTCCGATAACTCACAAAGCTAGGGATCATTTGAAGAAGATAAATCCAAGGCTATTGATTGAATACACCAAATCCTATGATTGATAGGAGTTTTTGCCTTGATGCCAATTTTAAATTCACATTGGTTGATTGAGATAGTGGGGTCTGTGTTTCTGTCGGGCTTATAGGGATTATACCTCCCGAGGTGGCTGATCTAATGTCTTGATGGACTTAGATCGGCTTCTCTATATGATCGGTAAGAGCAACAACACAGGTGGGGAGATTGGGGCCTCTCTAAGCTTTGCCCATCAACTCGCCATCTTAGGACAGTGGTGGATTTCCAATGCCTTCCTCTCGGTATATGAGGGTGTATTCATGTCTACGAGCATCTTCTCATTTCAAAAGGATTAGATATGAGGGTGTATTCATGTCTACGAGCATCTTTGGTGTCTTATAAAGAAACTAATCAACCTGGGCATGTGCTTATCTCCTCTTCTCCTTCTCACCTTGCTACTACTCCTTTGGATGATATTGTAGGAGGTAACACTTGTTTTTCTTCAAATCTTTTTTCGGGTCAAATTCCAAGGTTGTGTAGAAATTTTATTAGCTCCATAGGAGGTTATGATTTGACAACAGAGTCTCCCAACTCTGTAGGATTGGGCATATCTATTTTTCGAGTTGTATATTCAAGCCATCTTCATTTTGCAGATCTTCCTAAACTGACGTTGAGTACCACTCTTAACCTGACAAGGGCTCAATCTGTGGTTTGTGTGGATGTTTCACTCGGCAGGATGTGATTCTAGAAGAGATGGGGGATAGTTTTGTGCCAAATGCTCGGCTCAGAAGAGGAGAGGTCAGATTCAAAATGAGACTGATCACGGGCAATATGAATATGAGGCAGAGGACAAATTTGGGCAATATTTGGTAGATCAGCATGGCCGGGGGATAACACTTCTGAAAGCC
This sequence comes from Chloranthus sessilifolius, assembly GCA_021018995.1. Lineage (NCBI taxonomy): Eukaryota > Viridiplantae > Streptophyta > Magnoliopsida > Chloranthales > Chloranthaceae > Chloranthus > Chloranthus sessilifolius. Next base: position 186,972,847 of record CM037585.1, on the reverse strand, counting down.
AGGTTGGTGTTGCAAACAACAACGTTAAGATCAGATTGGAGCAAAATGGGCTGAGACAGGGAAATAATATTTTCACCCATTACAGACTATCACAATGCATGAGAATGGAAACTAGAGTGAAGTGGTATTTGGGGGTTTAGAAGAAGGATCATCGTCTTCTGGAAGAGATAAGTATGAGGATTCTGAGGGGTTAGTTTGCTGCAACTAAAACAGGACTTCATTGGAATGATCATAAATTATGGCTATTATTGCTTTCCATGAGACTAAATGGACTTCTACTAATAGGGTGAGGGTAGGTCGGTTCTTGGGGGGAAACAGATGGGAGTGGGAGTGCTTAGACTCTTTTGGTAACTTAAGCGGTATTTTAGTTGCATGGAACTCCTTGTGCCTTGAAAAGCCAGAGGTTGAAATTGGAGAGCTCAGTCTCGATTTTGATGCGAAGTAAGGAAGATGGATCTAAATGATCTTTTACTGGGGTGTATGGACCAAATGAGACTAAATGGACTTCTACTAATAGGGTGAGGGTGAGGTTGAGGTCGGTTCTTGGGGGGAAACAGATGGGAGTGGGAGTGCTTAGACTCTTTTGGTAACTTAAGCGGTATTTTAGTTGCATGGAACTCCTTGTGCCTTGAAATGCCAGAGGTTGAAATTGGAGAGCTCAGTCTCGATTTTGATGCGAAGTAAGGAAGATGGATCTAAATGATCTTTTACTGGGGTGTATGGACCAAATGACGATTCAAGTAGGGCTCTCAATGGGCTGGGTTAGGGTTTCTTTCAGCCTAGCCCTAACCCAGGCTTAGAAGTATTCAACCCAAGCTGGCCCTACCAGACCGGGCCAAGATGTGGGGTTCTTTTTAGCTAATTTTTTTTTTTTAAATCAATTTTTTTCTTGTATCAATCGAAGGCTCGTTAACAATTTTCAATTCTTTAATTTCAAGGCATTTTTGTAAAATCCCCTTCAATTAAAACCTATTAACATATATATATATATATATATATATATATATATATATATATATATATATATATATATATATGGCCAAGATGTGGGGTTCTTTTTAGCTATTTTTTTTTTAAAATCAACTTTTTTCTTGTATCAATCAAAGGCTCGTTAACAATTTTCAATTGTTTAATTTCATGGCATTTTTGTAAAATCCCCTTTAATTAAAACCTATTAACCTATTATAACTATATAATTGTATTATATATATATATATATATAATCGGGTCAAGCTAGGTTGAGTGTTGGGGTACCTTGTTGAAACCAAACCCAATTTAACCTTGGATCATGCTTAGCCCGGGTTGTCTCTCGGGCCATGCTTACACACCCATAAAGCCTGCTATTTTTGGGCCTGGTCCATGTCGAAATTCGACCCAGCCCGGTCCATTGAGAGCCCTAGATACAAGATGGGATGACTTTTTGTTGGAGCGTGTAGAAATTATGGGTTCATGAGAGGCACCTTGGTGTATTGAAGGTGATTTCAATATAATCAGTTTTGAGTTTGAAAAAATGTGTGACATGCTTGATAGGATGGGTATGAGAAGCTTTGGTCAATGTTTGTAGTCTTAAAGAAATTCCTATGGATGGTTGCCTATATACTTGGTCGAAAATGCAGGAAGAGCCAACTCTATGTAGGTTGGATCGGTTCCTTTGCTCTATGGAGTGGGAGACTATGTTTACTAATTCCAAAGTGTAAAGCATTCCTAGACCTGTGTCGGATCATGTGCCCCTTTTACTCTCGTGTCTCCAAAGGGAGAAGCAAGATCACATTTTGTTTTGAAAATGTGGCTAACTAATGAGGAATGAAAGGACAAAGTTGATAAATTTGAGTATCCATCTCAAAACCATTTGGCTATGTGTGGAGCGGCCCCGAAACTTATAAGAGGAGAGACAAGGCTATGAATGCCTGATGTGGGACTAACCTTCAACACGCCCTAGAACGTGTTGCCCGGACTAAGCCAATTCACGTGGACAACTGAACAGGGTGACGTGGAGGAGAAAGGCCTGCTCTGATACGATGATAAATTTGGGTATCCATCTCAAAACCAATTGGCTATAAGTGGAGGCACCCCAGAACTTATAAGAGGAGAGACAAGGCTATAAATACCCAATGTGGGAATAAACTTCAACAAAAGTGAGGTCTTCGTGGGTGTGGAAAGCGGGTGCGACAATGGCTCTTAGCTTATCTTCCAAACATAAAAATTTTAGGAGTAAACTTGTGGAGTGGAACTGAGACTGCTTTGGTGTAGTTAGTAAAGTGAAGGAAACCCTCCTTATGTGGGTGGCCTTGAAATCTCATTTTAATAACAAATGCTTGGAGGAGATTATGTGGTGGCAAAGAGAAAACGAAAATTGGCTAAGGTGGGGATCAAAACAAAAATAACTCCACTCGGTTGTGAGTACTAGGAATAAATTTTATAGTACTCATCACATTATGGTGGAGAGCAATAGAGTGGAAGATGGAGATTTAATTGGGGAATAGAGAGTTAATTTCATGATGAGCTCCACAAAGATGAGGGGTGTAGGCCTCAAAGGGCTGGTCGAGATTTCATTATCTGGACCATCAGAGGTAATGGGTGCATTTCAGTTAAAACTTTTACTAGTTCTTGGTGAGGCAGCCTTTGATCACTCATAGTTGGGTGGATGCCAGAGATTTTGTTCCCCACCCCCTCCCCCCCGAGTCGATGGGTGCATAGAATTATTACTATTGAACAGCTCATTAGAAGAGGCAAAAGGTTGTGTAATATTTTTGTGATGTGTTTACATGAGGACGAATCTGCACAGATCATTTGTTTGTCCATTGTAACTTGGCTAGGGAGATATTGTCCTTTATGCTGAAGACATTTGGTATTTGTTGGGTCATTCCAAGGTCCTGTGTTGATTTGTTGATTATGTGGGATTACGGAAATATCGATATGAAAGTGGCTTTTTTGAGAGCTTCTTTGATGGCGGGTAATTTAGAATTTTTCGTAAGGTTTGAAGGCCGACTGCTATGATTATGGGGAGTGGTTGGGACTGTGTTCTTAGCTAGGTGATCCTGGACAAAGAAGGGATTGATGGGGACAGTTTAGAGCTCTATGCGGCATAGGTTGTTATCAGTGAAGCCCCAGATTGACGCATGTGTTCCTGTCAGTTTTGGTCGGTCCCTCAGGGAAGGGTTTGAGGTTCAGGTAGTTTGTTTCTCTTTTTATTTAATTTTTTTTTAAACCGAAAAAAGTAAAAACTTATTGTTCTTACTCATGTGAAGGGATATTTACTAATCAAGAAAGGACTTTTTCTTTAGGACTCGACTCTCTTGACCATCGTTTAAACACCAACATGGTGTTTAAATGACCTTACACCATTAATGTTTTAAGATGTGCGTGATCCGCACCGTGAAAGTGATAGATCATAGATTGATATGAACTAGGCCCAAAAAGTGGTGTTTTAGGGAGATTTAAACCATCCAAACTGCTGACTATAATATCAATCATTACTTTTTTTATTAATGACTGATATTGAAGTTGATCAATCGGAGGATTCAAATCAATTTATAGGCATGTTTCTTTGGGCTGAAATATGTTGCAATCATAGATCACCACTTTAACAATTTAGATTGGTCACAGATGTGTGCCACATGGAAAATGATAAATCACACTTCAATGGTGTGAGGTAAAAAGTATAATTTTGATGGTGTAAGATCCTTTAAACACCAATTGGTGTTTAAATGTCGGTCAGGAGCCATTATCCCTTTTCTTTAACATCTCTTTTGCATTCCTTCAGTTTTCAAAGATGTCTGCAGATAATTTTCAGATCGATATTATTTTGTACTTAATTTCCAGTGGTTTATCAATAAAAGGCGCTAACATTTTCCTGACTTATCCAAGATATCCTCCGAAACTATACTTTTTGTTCATAGGATATTAGAGACAAATTTCTGTTTTCCAAACAATTCGTTACATTTTCTTTTGTTCTGGTTGAATTGTGATAAATCATTGTGAGGTTTTCAGATTGATTTAAGTTCTATTTATTATTCTTCTGAAGATTGTTGGGAGCAAAAAGGTATTCCGGCCATCTAACACTACATATCTGGTGGACCAATCCGGCATGGTGAAAGATGAAAACATGCAGCTGTCATTGAACGAAGGAGGGACAAATGCTCACCATCAATTGCACCAAGAACAAAGGGCCTCTGTGTTGACTGACAATTTCTTGATTCCAAAGGTTGAATCTGATGATTTTGCAATGAGTGGCTTGTTTGATTGTGAAAGAGAGATGGGCAGGTCATCGTCATAAGTTCCCACCTGAACCCAGGGTTAATTCAGATGCAAGTTCCATTGAGTGATATCTGCCATAGAGACTGAATATGCTGTGAATTAATTTTTTTTCCCCAGTGATCTGGCAATAATTTTCAATCAAGTTTTCTCTAAATTTGCTTGGATGGATTTCTTCAATGCTTTTTTTTATTCAATGGAGCCCTGACGTTCGGTTTCAAGCTATTGGTTTTATATAAATTTGATGTGTGATTCAGGGTTAATTTTTACTATTTATGCTCTTGGTTTTTGTAGTTTTATTTCTAAATTGGACTTGATTGACCTTTCTGCTTGCATTCTGATATGCTTGTTGAATACTTGTCTTTTCCGGATATGCATTATCCATATTATTAGTGTGTGCAGAAGGCATCATAAGCCCATATAAATTTTAATTCAATTTGAGGTGCAAATGGGCAATTACATAGAAATGAAGGTAATTTCTCTACAAAGCTTTTGATGTTGTGTCCATAGGCACAGCCTTATAGCTGCGGCTCATATTTAGATGGCATAAAATATAATTACTTTGACAAAGATATAGACTGCAGATTAGAGTTGGCTATTGTCCTTTTCTAAAAAATTTACATTATTATATTGGACTGTTGGCATCTATAGTTTCTGTACCCTTAGTCATTTTTTATGTTTAAACAACGAAAAGAAAATGGGATTGAATTAAACCTAGCACTTGGCTCAATTTGTGCCCGGAGATCTTGTTAGTCATAGAAGGCTCGTAGAGTGAAAGCAATAATGCATATATGGAAACCATAAAAAACTCTGCATTCAGTTGGGTCTAAGGTTGCTGTAAACTAGAATCTGGTTGATTAGTGTACAAGATCAAAAGGTTAATCTCTCAAATCCCTGCTCATTAGGAACAGAAGATTCAAACAACCCATAAGCCTTAATGAAATGTAAAAAACATTTTCTGATGATAATATATATAAAGAACTCTAAAATGCTCGAACCATATTGCCCAGAACCGGTACAATATAATGGGAGCATTCATCAGCTTCACCATCATCATCATTCTCATTTCCTTGTCCAACTATTTGGAGTCAACTTTGCAAGGGCTACTTTTGTCCATTCACTTCTGTTTAAGCCTAAACTCTATCACTCTCGTTTCTTACTACTTACCTCCAGGTCTCTATTGGTAATCCCCTTCTACTTCTGTAGGGTTGTATAGTAGCATTCCTTTGTTCAAGGGCTGTTTCAGGTCTTTAATGGAGATGCCATAACAATCTCAAAAAACATTTTTTGATATTATCTTTTATTTGGGCCACACCTAAAATTCTCTTATCTACTCATTCTGATTCTATCATTTCTTCTACTCCATGCATTGCCCTCAGCATATGCATCTGAACCACATGTACTATGTCTTCCAATGGCTCCTTCATAGTCTAACAATGCATGATATAATTTTGCAAGTCTTTTTGTCACCTTATAAAACCATCTTTTCAATCGAAGTTGGATTAATTGATCACACAACAAACCATCCTCTCCACTTTGGCCCCACTGAAATTTGGCACAATGTGATTTTAACTACTGGTTTTCTAATTTGTTTGACCAAATCATCTTCCCTGCTCTCATGTTTGCTAAATTTACGCTCCATATATTCCATCCTCTTTTTAGTAATTTTAAACTCCTTAATTATAAATCCTTTCTCTAGAGTTCAAACTTATCATTTACATGTTTCTTGTTTGTCCATATATTCCATCCTTTCCCTAGAGTTCCAACTTTTCATGTCGATCATAAATAAAGAATGCAAACAAATAAGGTTTCAAAGCAAACCCTTGATGCAGCGAAGTTCAAACAAGGGCTCAGTATATTCATTTGAAATGCATTTCCTCCATATTATCTGCCTAAGCACCCTATCATAGGCCTTCTCCAAGATGGAAATGATGTTTAGGGAAACATTTATACATTTGTGTGCAGATTTGGTTTGTTTTCTACCTAGGGATAATGATATTTACCACTTTTGACCAGCTTCAGAAAAAATGCATAATCGTAGGATTTCCTAATTCATAACTTTATAGTGGACGAATTAGTTCATTATCATAACTGCAATCATATAGGTTTTTTATTATTTCAAATGGAAATGTCTCTTAGCATCCCTAATTCAGCACACATTTGTGACCAATCTAGAGGATTAATAATTTAATAGGCATCACCATACAGTTGAGATAGCACTCTCACCGTTTAACTTTCTAGGACACGATGGCTCAAATTTTTGACCCATTCAAAAAGTCCAAGTGGCAAAACATCATATGAACTACACTCAGGCCAAAAAAAAAATGCCCACAATTAGATCTTGTCATTTAATATGGATCTTAGTCATATCTACCATAGAGTCCATATTAAAATGCTCATATAGAACCATTTTCCTGATAGGCATGCTTTTTGGGTTAATATGATGTTCTGCCACTTGGACAACTTGGATTACTAACAAATCCATGCCACCTGGCATTCTCTAAATTTTTTAACATCAGACTATGACCAGAGTCATTCTCTAAATTTTTTAACATCTTTTAATGAAATATTTTTTTGATTAATAGAGAGGATCATTAGAAATATTACTGAGAATATTTTTTCCTTTTAGAATTGGAACAATTGAAACACCATTTTTGTGTGTTAAAACTGGTTGTTGACAAGCTACATTTTGTAGTATACATGTTTGTTGAAAAATCTTACAGAGGTTTCTTTCTCGAAACTTGCTTGTTTCTTTTGATCTCCATGGAGATGTTGTCTCTTATTAGTAAACAGACATCCTGAAATCCAACCTCAAATGTTTGGACATCCCGTCTAAGACCGAATAAATTTCCTTCCAAACGCTATGCATCTTGTCTTCAACAAGAAACTCGTGAACAACCCCATTCACCTCAATCCAGCTACACCCAGGCCTCTTTTTAACTCTTCTATCTTTCATCGTTCTCCTCATCGCCAAGGCTTCTTTCCATCTATCTGCAGCAGCATACATATTCCAAAGAAGAATATAAACCCCATCATCATCAGGTTCCAATTCGGTTACCTTCTTTCCAACAATTTCGGCTAATTGTAAATCCCCATGAATCAGACATGCACTCAATAGAGATCTCCAAATAACAGCATCGGGATCTATCTGCATTCCTCTTATCAACTTCTCCGCTTCATTTAGAAGTCCGGCTCGTCCAAGAAGATCAACCATACACCCATAGTGCTCGATCTTGGGCTCAAGATGGTAGAATTCACTCATGTTATTGAACCATCTTCGACCTTCATCGACTAGTCCAGCGTGGCTGCAAGCAGAGAGAATAGCGACAAATGTAATGTCGTTGGGGCTAACCCTCATTCTCAGCATTTCCGAGAATATCTGATTCGCTCTGCTTCCATTCCCATGAGCAGCTAATCCCGAGATCATCGTTGTCCATGAGTATACGTCCTTTTTGGACATCCCCTTAAAGATCTTCTCTGCTGTTTCGACATTTCCGCTCTTCGAGTACATATCTATCAGAGCGTTACAAATGGCAGTATTCAAATTCATGTCGACTTTGTTGGTGTACCCATGGATTGAACGACCAAGATCCAATGCACCGATATCAGCGCAGGCTGAAAGAACACCCACAATCGTGATCACCGATGGATCCTCTCCCGCAAATTTCATATCACGAAAAAGCTCTAAGGCTCGAATTGCATTCTTGCCTTGGATAAAACCGGTTATCATCGCGGTCCAAGAGATTGTGTTTCTTTTAGGCATTTCATCGAATACCCGACATGCAGATTGCAAGTCATTGCATTTGATGTACCCATTGAGCATACTAGTCCAAGAAACAACATCTCTTGTCTCCATCTTGGCGAAAACCAAGTGGGCTTCCTGAATTTTCCCATTTCTGCAATACATATCAATCAACGCATTATCTAGATAAGTTTCAGGAACCAATCCATGTCTGTAGATCATTCCGTGAACCAGTTTTCCATGACCCAGATCTCCATTCTTGCCGCACGCGGATAGCGCGGCCACAATAGCGAAACTATCTGGTTTTAGACCAGCAAAGAAGAATTGGGAGAAAAGTGAAATTGCTTGTTGTGGGAGATTGATTTGTAGGTATAGAGACATGAGACTGGTGTGTGAGACTACATCTGGGTTGTGAATCTGGCGAAAGAGGTTATGGGCATCTGTTGGGTAGCCAAATTGGGCATAGGTGTTAAGGAGTTTGCAGGTTAGATTTTGAAGGTGTGGGAGTAGTAGGCCTTGGGTTAGTGCTTTAGCATGTATTTGCTTCACTTGTTCTAAGCTTCCACATTTGTTTAGTAGAATGCTACAGCTTGAGCGGATCATCTACACGCTACGCAGCTATTACACTATCAGGGGCATAAATATAGCACTCTCTCTCTCTCTCTCTCTCTCTTATTTGAAAAAGGGCGCTACGGCTTGACCGAACGTTGGTGGCATTGATGGACCGTATCTAGAGGGTATTTTTTTAAGGTAAGCGCCTTGCTTATTACCTAATAAGGTAATAAGGTCCACAATTTTTACCTTTTACTTACTCAATAGGGTCCACAATTTTACCTTTTACTTGACAGGGTCCAGGGCTTTGCTTATTACCTAATAAGGTCCCAACCTATCAATTTTTTCGGTTTTTTTAAACCTACGCACGGGTCTAAAGACGTGAGAGGTGTTAAAATTCTATTTAAATGAAGAATTGGTTAGACGAAAATGCCCTTGATCAAGCTAAAAAACCCTACACAAAACATCTAAGTTATGCACTCTTCTCTTTTCGTTGTTGACCCTAAGTTGAATACGAACAATCAACGTCATAATTTTTTGGTTGAGTTTAGGTCAATCAATGGCATGCTTTAGTTAGAAATATGCTAACCTAATATAAATATTGGATGGAGAGGATGAGGTTCCACCGTTAAGCGAGTATATATATTTATAAATAAAGGGTCACTAAGGAGTCCAGCGGCCCAACACTGGACTAAAATGCCTATCCCCCATAGGGTTCACCATGCACCATGTACCACCACATGATCCATAAGTTGATATTAGAGGACAACATCACAAAGTAAACACAACATGAATTAAAGATTTACCTTGACTGCCTTGAATAAGATGATGGAGATCGTTTTTCATCCAAATATTTCACACAATAGATCATGAGATTATGGCGCACCTATCAGACGATAAGATATTGATTACACATTGCATACATCCCCACAAGTAGCTGTGATCATGGACTTCCCTATTAGACGGTCACGTTTGGGTAGTGTGCCAAGTGGAATCAATATCTGACACTCTCATAGGCATGCCATGATAGTAAGATCTATTTTGTTGAAGATTGAGACTAAAAACGATCTCCATCATCTTATTCAAGGCAAGGCAGTCAACGATTTTTTAGGGTGGAATTGTGTGTTCTTCACACATTTAGCGAGTGTAAATAACGCTGCCCATCTAACTAATGGCCACCTGATTTAAATAAAGGCCCAATTATAATGATTAAGGGTGTCAAGAAGCCGGGCTTGCCCATCCTACTATGTACTAAGTTCGGGCTAAGTTGCCCATTTAATAGTCAAGCCTAGCTTTAGTCCGGCCCAATTATTAAGGATGCGTTTGCCATAGCTCATTGTCAGCTCCCTGCCGGAGTCAAACATACTTGCTTTAGTAGACCCCCTTCTCCTTGCTAACTTCCTATAAAGCAGGATTTACCTGCTCTAGTAACTACCTCCCTACTAACTCACTGTCACAGCAAATAAAATCTGCTTGGGCGAACTCTTAGAGCAAGTAAATCCTACTCTTCAAGGAGTTAACAAGGAGAAGGGTGACCTGCTAGAACAGGTAGGAGGTATTTAGCACTGCTCTGACAGGGAGCTAACAGAGAGCTATGTCAAACACTGGCTGGGCCAGGCATGGTGTTGAGGAGTCATTCAAGCTAGGCCACGCCCGGCCCCATGTACACCCTTAATTGCCATTTTCTTTTCGATACTTATTTCTTTTCTCATTTCTTTCATCCTTGGACTTCGATTCCCATCCAACAATGAGGGTGCTATCTATTGATGTCGGTGACCAAGTCATTCACTTCGATATAAGGGATTGACTCCCAAAAATCAATAGAGAGCTGAATTTAGACAGCACCTTCTGGTGCCAGAATCCTATCAAAAGTTGACCTTCACGTATTTTCAGGGAGATGTCATTTGTAAATGTTCTACTCGCCAAAAGACGCTTCTAAAGGCCACTTTCTAAGGGCCACTATGTGTGGATGTGGGTGAACGCTATTACATGAAAGTCTGCAAATGGGCAACAATTATCAGCAAATATATGAGCAATTGCATATAGAAATAAAATAGATACATTCTTGAGCTGTATGACTAATAAGCACTCCTACACCCAAACGCCATACATAATTTTTCTCTTCAATCAATTCCTCTGTATGAATATTATGCAATCAAAATGGCTATCGTAGACTAACCATAACTATGGGAGCCTTGAGCTGTTTCTCCTCCCCCACCACTTCTTTCTCGTCTTATCCACACTTCCGTCGTCACTTCCAAGCTTATGTAGAATCGCCTTCGTCTCCCGAAGGCGCGAGTTGTAGTCCTTTTTCCAAGTATCAAACATCTGCTTCAGTTTCCTCAGCTCTCTGTCAGGATCCAAGCTTGCCTCAGCCTGCCCCGACTTCACCTCCACCAAGAACTTGGCATCGTCGCCAAAAACTTGACTCCGTTGATCAAACTCATCGGCTAACCGACTAATAACACTAAGCCCTGCGCTCATTTCTCTATCCATTACCTGGGATCCAATGGGCCTCAACCTATTGTTCTCTTGGCTTCTTGATCCTACACAATTACCTCTGATATCCCACTTATAGTCCTTGCCATCACCAGAGTCAGACCTTTCAACATCATCAACGGCCAGGCTCTTCTTGGCAATGGAAAGACTAGACTGTAGGGATCTCATCTGCTTCTGCCATACCTCCTCCATAGATTTCATCTTCACCTCGTACTCGGACCACCGGCTCTCATACTGCTGAAGCCTTTGATGGAGTATGTCATTCTCCTCCTCTTTCTCTCTTAATGCAGCCTCGGCTTTTAGAACCCTCCTTTGCAGTTCAGCTAGGACCAATTTATTCACTAACACCTGATCGGATTCAGACCGCTGGGGAGGAATTCAAGCTAGTTTAGAATCTTGATTGCAAGTTATGTGATGGGTGAAGAGAGATGTGAGAATCGATCATATGTAGAGCATAGTTTACGAAATTATTTTATTGAAGAGCGGAATTTATTGGTCTATTTGGAGAATTTAAGGGTGTGTCTCTTATAAAACACGGAATCAAGGTAGCAAATTGGCTCTCGGTATCGGGTATTGGTCCATGGAGGGCCTATACCTATTGCCGATACGTATTGGTCTCGGCTGATACGCCGATACCTTGTTTAAAAAAATAAATAAATAAATAAATAAAATGTGATACATGTTAGACTTATAGTCTTAAAGCTGTAGTTTAGACTTATAACCTAACTATTAGATTTTTTTTTTAATAAAAACAAAACAATATATTTAAAAATAATATAAAAAAAAATTCAAAATTGGTAGGTAGCGGCCGATACCCGATACGTATCAACCATTACTGTGCAGTATCGATGATACCGATACTAGTATCAGAGTGGTATCGATATCAATTGGCCAAAATATCATACGTATCCGTATCGGGCGATACTCGATACCATGCTCAGAAGTACATGTAATGCATGCATGCAATCCATATCTGTTGAAAGCAACCTTAGTATTCTTTTGATGCTTGCTCTCAAAGGGGATTTGTTCGCTACATAGCCTGCTCAACTATAATCAAAACAGTTGACAAGTGGATGAATAAAACGTATCTGGTTTTGGATGTAATTTTTTTATAAATTAAAAAAATTCAACTAAATATTTCCAGTTTGGCTTGAAATAAAATAATAAAACTAGCAACATTTCAGTTTAGTATAATAAATTGGTAATGTAGGTTAGAATTCTAATACAAAGATGAGTTGTTTGGCATGATTAGCTACCAGTTCAGATAACCAACTAAAAACAAAGGCTGGTGTTACTACCACACCACTTTATGTTACAGTCACCTCACTTAACCAAAGGAATAATCCCTTGACTGCTTTAAATAAGAAAATGGAGATTGTTTTTTCTCCCAATCTTCCACACAAATGATCTTGAGATCAGAAGGATAGATGTTAATTCCACAAGGCACACGTCCCACAAAGTGAATGTGGTCATAGCATACCCTCAAACACAGTGCACTTTCACTTTCACTTTTAGGATGTGTGCCACGTGGAATCAACATCTGACCGTTTGAGAGTAGTCCAACATCTATTGTGTGGAAGATTGGGACGAAAAAATATCTCCACTGTCTGATTTAAAGTAGTCAAAGGATTTTTCCTTGGTTTAAGTGAGGCGGCTGTAACATAAAGTGGTGTGGTAGTAACACCAGCCATAACAAACTAGCTAAGCTCATGAATCTTCAGAAATAATTCAAAATAGGTATCTAAATTCTAATAGATGATTTAGAGATCCATTAGATGCAAATCAGTGACGTAAAATACCTTTGTGCCTTCATATTTACTGGATGCATAGAGTAAATCTACGTCTCCTGAACATCTTCTCACAAGCCAGCCACGAATCACTGTAAAAATGAATTAGGGTACATATTACATGACATGGATAAAACACTATGCTCCCACCAAACTTGCATACTGATACTCAGAATTTAACCATGTCCAAGCACCAAATCTTACCAGATTGTATTAATATTGATGCATTGAGTGTGTTGACAAAAATTTTCCTAGTGCCGACACCCTTTATCTTCCTCTGTATGACCACAGCCGATCTGTACCTCTTTACCACGATTGCGTATTCTCTTCTCGTTGTCTCACCACGAATAACTACGAGAATATAGGAAGAATAAAGAAATTTCACACTATTGTCTCCCTAATGAAGAATATCTAAAAGGACTGACTCTCTTGTCCGTCATTTAAACACCAAAAATGGTAATCCACACTGTCAAAGTGATAGATCATAGATTAAAGGCAATGAGCCCAAAAATCACATTTTTTTAGAGTTTTGAACCATCCGATCTGTGCACTCTACTATCAACCGTTGTGCATAGTTTTAATGGCTGATATTAAAGATCGCCAATCGGATGGTTCACATCCACTTATGGGCATGATTCTTTGGCTAAAACATTTTCTGATGGATTGCCACTTGGGCAATTTAGATTGATCATAAATGTGCACCACATGTCCAATAGCAAACCATACTCCAATGGTGTGAGATCAAAATTTTAAATTTAATGGTGAAAGTCTGTTTAAACACCATTTGGTGTTTAAATGCCGGTCAGGAGCCATTATCCCTGTCTTAAAACATTCCTAGTGAGAGATGAGAAACACCATACAAGATTGTAATGTAGCAATTCCTTTCTTAAGTTCTCGGAGATAACAACGAGCTTGGTGACCTCTGAAGCAGCTCTGGACTCTTAAAATGCCATGAAGGGTACGGTTTCTGGTATCTTCAAGAACTCCAATCTATATATTGCCAATTAGCCATATTCTCACAAAGATGAGAAGTATACATTTTAATTTATGAAGTTCAGCAATCATAACTAAATGCATGGAATTTTCCTAATAATATAAGCCCGGCTCAGACAATGGATACAATTTTTTGGATAGAAGGGCCACACCGCATTGCCCATTGGTTTCTAAAAAATATAGTAGCAATTCAACATTACTTTTTAATGCTCTCACGTCTCAACATTTTACAAAAGGCCTGATCAGTCCGAATTAAATTCTCAAGACCCTCTAGGGTTTTCATCTCACCATACAATGAGAAACTATAAAAAAAAGAACGCCAAGGACAGCCTAGAAATAAACCCAAATGTGAGAAAAATAAAGAGATGATCCTAGAAATAAGAAATAGATGTGTTACCAATTCAAGGTCTATTGAAAAAGAAGTCAACACATTTCTTTCAGTGTCTAGATAATGTTTGCAACTCATAAATCTTACCTGGCCAGTTCGGAAAAACAATTTTGTGTAGCCAACTTGATACATCTCTGGTAAAATATTAAACTGGTGAAGAATTGCAACTGAAACACTTAGTGGATCTTGAGATGCAATATTCTCCAGAAGAAGAAACCCATACCTGAAAATAATTTTTTTGGCACAGCAAGTAATTTTGGTTGCCTTGAGAAACAGGAAATATTCAGTAACTTGCCATAAAAACAAAGAAAAGATGCATTAGTTCACCTTCTCGCAAATTTGTGGTGAGACATCCTAGTAGGATAGCCCGACCTAGATATACGAACCACCTCTAAGACCCCACAACATTGTAGCTGCTGCAACACAAGTTGCTGTTCATAGTTGCCAGGAAGTTGCAAATTGTTTGGCTTAATGCAACGAATGAAGTGTGGTGTTGTGCTCTCGAGCCGTTGCATCAATTGGAATAGTTGCCCCTACACACCAACAATGACGAGATTATTATTATCATTATTATTGATCAATAATGCCGAGCTTATTGCGGGCCCAAATCTTAAAATTACAAAATTTGAGCCTCATAAAAGGCAATTTCCTATAACTGCAGAATTTGGACCCAGGTTAAGAACTATTTGTTGATACATATCTTGTGGATATGACTTCAGCATGTAAATTTCAGTGCCCCGTAATTTTTCAGTCCATTTCCCATAAAAAGAATATCTATTTTATGTTTTCCTAACAACATTGACTAATTACCCTACAACATTGTTCCTTTTGAACACATTACTGAGTAGGACTATTCCTTAATTGACAAAATCTCCAACTTTTCTAATTATCTTAATCCCTTATTCTTAATGGATTGCACTAACTGTAATAAGACCTGGAAAAATTATTTATAGCATTAAATCAACATTCAACAGTGCACAAATTTAAATCTCTTTCAAAGAACCAGCCCCATCCATTTGGTTCTACAACAAATCACTCCGCTGTATCTTTGTTGTTAAGAAATTTCTAGGCGGTCATTTGGATATACATTTATGAAAGACAGTGTTACCTAGACACGTGGCACAAGTTCCAAATGTCAAGGTCTCATAGATGTTTGGCATGCCAATTTCTAAAGATTCCAATACGCCGGAACGGCTGCAAAAAAAAGATACATAATATGTCGTGAACCTAACTAAAAGTGTACACTATACAAATCATTTCCAAGGACCCAAACTTTTTATTTAATAAGTTACTAAACTTCACAAATTTTGTTTATAAAATGGCGATTCATTTTACGTTGTCAAAACAAGGAACATTTTGATGGTATTATGTGGTATCTTCACACATGTCTAGAAGTATCGTGTTGTGTTGAGGAGTGTCCAAGTGCCACCAAGTGTCAAAACGACAAAAATCCCAAAAGTAGAAGTGCCTAGGTAACACTGATGAGAGACATTGAAATCTCCAGATATTGATACTTGAATATGAAACAAGTTCATTAACTATTAGCTAACAAGGTGATGTAGATTATTTCTAAAACTAGGAAATGATCTCTAGTGCAAAGAAATCCGCCGCATTCAGAATAATGAAAGTTAAATGCACTAAAAATAAACCCTAATTTGGAAATGCATTTACCTTAAACTTCGTTGCAACACTTAGTTTTTGGGAATCTGCTCCAGTAGATCTATATAAATTACCCTCTGGCTTTTCAGATTGAGTGAGCATATTGGCTGCGAATATCTGAGGAAGTCGGCATGTGCATGAAGAAAGAAGTTGAATAGAATCTAAGTGCAATAGATCTCTGTTCTTCTCCAAAAACCCACTTGTGTCATAGGTAACCTGAACAGAAGAGCAAATAAATCATCAGACCAGAGGCTACCAGAAAGCCTAAAAAAATAGAAGATGGTCCATTTTGGTTCAAAGTCACAACCTCTCCTGCATAATGGCAAACACTGAAAGCTTTTTCTCTTTCTCCCCTGAAGCAAGAGTTAGAATTCAGGTGCTGCTTAAGCTTGTTGGCGAAAGTCAAGTCAGTACCATTTGGGAAAGTGGATTCCTCATCCAACAGAGACAATAGTCCTAATGGTTTCTGCATGAAAAGATCATTTAGAGATAATTAACGCAGTTAATTCTTAGTTAATTAGCAACCAGGTATTTTGTTTCACAGAGTAAAGCATGAATATAAATTCATTAATATGGTCTTCATTGGCAAAAGAGAATTATGGTGCAAACAAAAGATAGGGCATAAAGAAAGATACTCTGCAGAAAAGCTATGCCAATTCTAATTGCATTGGTTGATGAACAGGCATGGTTCAAAAATGGCAAGAACATGACAAAAAAATGGCACTAGAAAATTATTTAGCTTTTCCAGTTGGGGGAGGATTCGTTGGTTATCAATGGTGGACCTCTTAATATTTTGACACATTTGAACTTTTGACATCTCACCTACTAGTAGGGCTGTCAATGGGTCGGGTCGGCCCCATACCTGACCCAACCCGATATTTTACTGTGTTCGGGTACATAAACTTGGTTGGGCATGGAACATCCAACCCGACCTTCGGGACGGGTCGGGTAGGGTTGGGTCGACGTTAGTGGACCATCGGGTCAGATTGGGTCAGATCGTGCATTTACAATTTTCTTATTGGGCAGCCAAAATTTTGACCCAACCCGACCCACTGACGGCCCTACGTACTAGCCAGGTTTGAGAGATGACTAACATTAGCACTTTGCAAGTTCACTACATGAAAGGATGACCAAGAGACAAGAAGGTAAAAATGATCCAAATTCCAAACGATAGCAAACCAACACTAGGCATATAAACTCAATATGAGTGAAGCAAAGAAAGATATTGGCCTCTATTCAAAGTGTTTTAAATTTATAAGTTAAGTGGAGTACCAAATTGTAATCCCGGTTAGCACATGAAATGTCTAACAGAGACAACCATTGTGCCAAAATACGGGGTCTTTTTTTTTTTTGTTAAATGTGCATATAATACAGGTGTTTTTGCCACAACATACTAAACACGTATAATCCAGTATTTTTTAATAAAATGCACATTTTCGTATAATATGCATATTTCGCGTATTAAACGCGTTTCTCTCACACATTTTCGTATAAAACGCATATTTCGTGAATTAAACACATTTTTCGCATATATAATATTTTTCACCATATCTGATCATATTTTCAGAAAACTGTTCTAAAACTTTTTAAAAAAAATAATATTATCTAGTTTTTTTTTCCTGATTTTTCCTGATTTTCCCCCATATTTTGCCGTTTTTCTTACTTTATCACTCACCATATTAAACCCGTACCCGTATTTTGTCACTTTGGAGACAACAATCATACATTTGATATTTAACAGGTACATTTGACATATAATTATGATCAACCAATTAGTATAGTGCAACAGTAATGGGAACCTTACCTTTTCAAAAAGATTTAGACAATTTTCGTATAAAACGCATATTTCGTGTATTAAACGCATTTTTCGCATATATAATATTTTTCACCATATCTGATCATATTTACAGAAAACTGTTCTAAAACTTTTTTAGAAAATTAATATTATCTAGTTTATTTTCCCCGATTTTCCTGATTTTCCCCCGTATTTTGCCGTTTTTCTTACTTTCTCGCTCAACAGTAATGAGAACCTTACCTTTTCAAAAAGATTTAGACAATTTTGGTTGTCCTCAAAGTCGACTTTTGCCCAGTCTATTCCATCTTGGATATACTCCTGAGAAGAAAAATTCAACATTAAATATATCTACTACTAACCAAGTTGAAAGATAGCTAACATTACTACTCCGAGAGATAACTTGATGCGGGAACTTACAAAATGCAATGCTAGGGCTGAGATTAAAATCAAAATTAATTAAAGCAATTAAAATAACAATCTCTCATGACAAATTACCACAAAAATATTCTAGAAATTCAACTGGATAATTTAATTACAGTCCAAAATCGCATTACTTTTCATGTACGTTCCCTATCCGATCTAGAAGACTAGAGTTTTTATGAACAAATAGGTTTAGGGCGTCAAACGAACTCGCAAGCGGATTCTCTCGATACCGTGTAAAAATAAGCTAATAATGATTTAATAACGAACGGGTAATTTGATTTTGGATTTTTTTTTTTTTAATGGAATAAATAGGCTAGATTTGGGATTTAATTGAGAAATAACTAATTAGGGTTACGCTACTTACGCAAACCTTAGGTCTAAAGAAGATAGAGATGGAAGAAGAGTTAACCTCGCACCAAACCGCACTCGGGATCGAAGAATCGCTTTCCATTTTGAGAGAATTACACCCCCACGAAAGCATAGAGCTCTCAAGCTTGCAAAAGCAATTTTAATTAACCAAAAACTAATAATAAAGTTGTTTACAAGCCTTTATATTGGCTAACCAAAACCTTAATATAAATTAGAAGAATCACAATGCTAATAAAACACAAAATGACAACTTTTGGCCAAAATTATAAATTTTCGCAAAAATTTGTCATTGAGTCGTCAGTAATCGAATGTATCGATTCGCACGAAATTGATCGTCATTCTAAAAATATAAGTTGTCAAGAATCTCTTCCGAAATTGATATAACTCCTCCTAACCACAATCGATAGATCGAAGGTTGGGGTCGATAGATCAACTGAGACTTATAACTTTGCCTCAGAATATGTATCCGTTGTTCATCCTCGATCGATCGACTGAGCACTTGTCCTCCGAATTTGAACTATTTTCTTTTCTTCCGCCTCTGATGTTCTTCTTCTGCCTTTGGTACATCACTGGCGGCTGCTTGAATCTAATGTCCCCATCATAACTACATCACATGAAGGAAGAGAGAAAAGGGGGCCAAAAGAGCTGCTATTTTAATTCACACCAATTTTATCAATAAATTCACAAAACAATGTTTAAAGCTTCAATCAACATTAGTATCAGCTCTCCATGACAAGCCGTCTTCTTATTGTCAATCTAATCAACGCTTCCCTCTTCTTCCTCAAACTCCATAATAAAGTTACAAACCATGAGCATTGCATTTATTTTTATACATTATTAATCATGATTAATGTAGAATATAATACATCTTCAAGTCTCAAACATAAAATAACGTATAAATATAACTACAACATACAATGTTATTAATTCTTAAATATATAATAACTTACAATGTGTTAATGTAGAAGTTATCATAACACCAACACTAATGTCATATAGGGCTTTCTAACTGGTTACTACAAAAGAAGACATAAATAACAACCAAAAAAGACATAAAATAAGGTTTCTTTATAGACAACAATTCAATCATACAGTTTGAATTTTCCGAATGAAAAAAATAAATAAATAAATAAAATTGCACAATTCTTTTAATCGGGGTATTTTCTAAGGCCTTAGAATTGCATACACCATGCTACTACCTACTAGAAATTATGCATCCTAAAAGAAAGTTTTCAGGTCAAGAGACCCCTGTAAGCCATGAGTAGTAAACATGTTCTTGGTGTGTAGATAGTAGTTTATGTGTATGCCAATTAGTGTGTGTGGGTGCACGATTTATGAGAAACGTAGCAGTAAGCAAAGCCATAGACCAAAAAGATTTAGAAACTTGCATGCCACAAAGAAGTGAACGAGTCACTTCCATGAGGTGCCTATTCTTACGCTCCGCAACACCATTTTGCTGAGGAGTATAAGGGCACGTAAATTGGTGTAAGATCCTAGCCTTGTTGAGATGGTTCTGAAATGCTAAAGGTGTGTGCTCGCACTATTATAAGAGTGAAGAACCTTAATGGTCTTCCCAAACTGAGTATGAATCATGGAAGAGAAGATGATATAGGTGTTGAGTACCTCATCTTTCGATTTCAGTAAGTACACCCATGTGCATTGAGAATAGTTAGGGTTTAGTACGAAGAAAGAAGAAGAGAGAGAGAGAGAGAGAGAGAGAGAGAGAGAGAGATTTAGGGATAAAATAGCCTTTTATACTAACAAAATTAATTACAACTCACACCCGTATAGAGTACGCGCACCCCATAAGTGGCACATACACTACTTGGCATACACATAAACTACTATCTGCACACCAATATCTGGAACTGGAAATATTATGCATAAACCAAAAGATCATATAAGATCTAGGTTTAGCATAAAACGGCACGACATTAGAAACATCACTAGTAAGAATCCTTCAAAGAATAAAATAGGTTTTAATTATCACATGTCTTGCTAAACACTTTAAAGGAGATAAAAATTTCATGAACCTTTAATTATAACTACATGTCCTGCCACGTACTTATATTAAAAGCCACAATAAATACCTCTTGTTCCAACTTGAATAGATGGCGATTAAAATGTTGTTGCAGCCTCTCATTTGCATAATTTATGCAGAATTGTTCAAAACTATTTTTCTGCAAAAACAACAATTAATTAATTTATAATGATACAACATAAAATAAATAATCCAACGCAATACATCCAAGAAAAAGCTGAGAGAAACAATAATGAAGTAGAAACATACATCAAAACATTCAAAGCCATAGATATCAAGAATACTAATGGATCGCCCTGTTCGCCGCTTGCCTACTTCCAATGACTTGTTTATCTGTTCAACCAGCCATTCAAACAAACTAGCATAGAGAGACTTTGCCAATGCATCTCTTGTGTTGATTGCCTATAATTAAATACATGGAAGTAAGAGATCTTTTCAAAAGCGAAAATAAGATTATGTCAACATGAATGCAATAGAATAAAAATAATAATAATAATAATAAAATATCATGTTACCTGTGACAGTGTAAGATTTTGGACAATATTATCATTGCCAACTTTCATCTTACGAGTTGATAAGGCTAGCTGTAGCTCTCCAATATTACATCCAATCAATTTAGAAACAATCTGAGCACCTGTCAAAGTAAATATCATAGAAAGTTAAAGAATCAAGAAAGAACAACACCTTAATCATGAACTGCACAAAGTATTAAAAACTGTTAAGAGGATAGGAAAACTAATGTAAGATGCATGATGCATCCAATATCATGCATGATATTAAGGACAGTAGGTTTATTAAAGAATATATTCCAACACCCATATCTGAATACTGGCATCTTTCCAGAACAGTACACCTTTTGCTCTCTTCCTGATATTGCTGAAAATTCAAGGCACTCAGCAAGAGAGAAGCAGTGTCTACTGAGTCAACCTGTATATTTAAAAAAAATATATGTAGGATGGCGAGCCTAGTTAGCAGTTGCCAAGTATATAAAATAATATGAAAAACAAATACAAGGAAAAACAAAGCTCATTTATTACTTCTTCAAACGCTTAGCATATACATATTTTCTAATAATTGGCATCAAACTTAAGAGAGCAACTACTTGCTCACGAGGTATATGCGTTACACATGGTGCCACGTGGAACACCATCTAAGCTATCTGATTTGAAGGCCATGATGTAACGATCCTTGGTGCCAACATGATCTCTATGATTTGATTCACTAAATTCAAAGCCAATCATCTGATCCAAGTGGTGGTACAGATCCCAAAAATACCAAGTCTTGCTTTTTAAACTATATTCGATGGCACAAATCTCGTGTGCAAATAGTTGTTCCCAATTATTAAATGTGAGCAATTATGTAAGGAAGAAAATCCCTCTCTCTGCAAAAAACAGCATAACCCATCTCGATTTGAGCCACAATGATCTCAGAGAATCTTTGTAGACAGATATAGCCCCTATCTCTCTAAAACCTTCTCTATCTCTCTTTCTGCAAAAATTCATCAAAACCCATGCTGATTTAAGCCAGGGCGATCTCAGAAAACCCATCTCAATTCGGTCCACGCCGAAATTTTCAGGGCTGAAATTTTTGGACGTCAGTGTTTGGAAACCCACGGTGATCTCAGACAATGCGATCTCATAGAATCTTTGCATCAACACCATGTCGATATGAGCCATGGAAATCTCAAAAAACTCATCTTGATTCGATTCACACTTTCATTATTCGGTTGCCAGAAACGAAAAATCACCCTCACTAGAGCCACTTTTGGTGTCGGAAATTTGTCGGAGTGTAGCATCGTCCCCAATCTCAAGAACGATGTCGCTAAGGTTTGTTGGAGCTTCTTGGTCTTCGGCACATTCTAGCCACTTCATCACAGTTTAACACGTTAAGTGAAGGTGCAACCACAAGGGTATCATGTTTACTTAAATAATAGGAGGCTCAATGTTATGGGACAAGTGAACCTTGGGGGTGCTTTGTTATTCATCATCATCATCATTCCATCTATTTCAGAGTCATAGGGATATAGTCGGTTGTCAACCTGATGCCGACCATCCTCCTTTCTCATTGGGGATTGATTATTATGTGAACTTTTGAGGGCATACTTGTAATGCACTAAATTAACCATAAACTACTATATATATATATATATATATATATATATATATATATATATATATATATATATATATATATATATATATATATAATCCCATGCTCAACTCAATTCTCTCTAGGGTTTCTCTTCTTTTGCCTAATTTTTTGAGGGTGGTTTTGTAGAAAACATACACATGGGATCGTCAATCTTCATTTGTTACAACACTAACATCAAATCTGCAATTGCTGTAAGATTTCAACGATTTATTTTATTCCTATAGGTTGTTGATCGATTCGCATCACTCTAATCATTCTGTTGATTGTTCGATCTAAATTTCCATTGCATGTGGTAATGATCGGTGCCGATCACGGGAGGCAAACACTAGGTTGATGCCAATTCAACCAATAGAGAAAATAATATAAATGTCCAACATAGAGAACATGGAAGAAATAAGGCCCTCAAGCTGGCTTGAATCCACTTGTTGTTCCACTATGCATGCCCAACAATCACACAGTTGATTGAATCAATGCAATTTTCATTAAACATAGCACATTCCCAATAATAGATCTATATAAAAGGACAACAGCACACTCACTTATAAGCATATATATATTTATACGAAATGAAATCATTAAACATGGTGGCTATTAAAATATAAAGCATAATAAACAATACAATGAAAGTCACCAACCTAATTTGAAACAGAATATTTTTTCCCTCTGGATATCATGGTTAGACTATAAAAGGGGAGTAACACAAGAATAGCATTCTGACCAAAAGGGAAATGTTCCAAAACAAAAAGATTCAGTCTAAGTTGAGATGTACATAAAACCAAATCAGAAAAAATACAATATATAAAGCAGCATTTACATATCCAAAACATATTCCTTCCCAGGAATTCTAAAAGAAATTTTACCTTCATCTGCAACAACTTCAACATGGTTTTCATTGTCAACCACAGTAAAGGAGATGTTACCCAACCACAGAACTGCAGCAAGCATTGCAAACACATTATCTTGATCCCCTTTGCTAATATGAACAATATCCAAAGCTTTCTGAACAAGAGCCATACAGTGAAGTCAGTATGCATGCCAACATTTAGCATATAAAGGATTGTTATGAAATAAAAAGTTTAATGTCAGAAATGCAATGCATAAGAAGTTAAAAGCAGTAAATAAATTACCAGCACTAAACGAAACCTTTCAGTATCATCAACCCCAGCAATTGAAAAGCAATTGCTCTGTTTCAAATATTTATATTCATCTGCGTTCTTCAAATTCAATTTCTCTGCTTTCCAAAACAAAAAAGTTACACAAACACAGAAAAAGTGAGGTGGTCAATATAAAGACATGAGTGTCCAGCTGAATTAGTAATGGATGGAGAAAAGTAGCTTCCAACACATCAACCACATTCCGTTGGATATATAATTTATGATAGGATACAGTTTGAGATACTTAAAAAGTAAATTGCATTAGAGAGCTATGAGCATTTATCACTGATACTTCCAGATCATGAAGGTTCGGCACTGTAAAAACTAGTCAAAAATAAAATCATCATGAACCCAAAGATCACACTCATTTCAATATCTGATGATTCTGATAATCAGAACCAGAGAAGCCTGAACATATCAAGTGACACATTGCAAAAGCTTTGATTACTAGTGATGTTATTCTGCAATTCAAATAGTATAACTTTCCACATGAACTTCCAGATGAGTACCCT
The DNA here is from genome assembly GCA_021018995.1 of Chloranthus sessilifolius. NCBI lineage: Eukaryota > Viridiplantae > Streptophyta > Magnoliopsida > Chloranthales > Chloranthaceae > Chloranthus > Chloranthus sessilifolius. The sequence goes on along the minus strand of CM037585.1, from coordinate 186,948,528 downwards.
AAAATGCCATTGCTAACGGTGGATTGGAAAAAGGTGGATCAGTTGAATAAGAGAGGAATAAACTTGAGAAATATCTGTGTGTTTTACTGTGGAGGAAGAGAAGGCTCGTCACCTCTACCTACACTACTCTTTTGCTAAGGAGGTTTGGGATTAGGTCTCCAAAGGTTTTGGTGTCTCTTGGTATATATATATATATATATATATATATATATATATATATATATATATATTTTTTTTTTTTTTTTTATTTTTTTTTTTTTTTTATCGGTAATAGGAAATTATATTAGAAACCAGCGAAACGCTGAAATTCGTACATCGTCAAAAAAGAGACGAAACAACATAACTAAAAGCAACCTAAGAAAGGAAAAAAACATAAAGCAAACATGGTATGGTCAATCCCTCTGCATCCAACAATCCCAAGATCCCAGGATCCCAGGATAAGTAGCAGCACTAGCCGGGATCCCATGGCGTAGCCAGCTCCCCGTTTGGGACCCCACAACAATGAGCCCATCTCACTATGCAGTCCCTAACCTCCTTGATGATCATACCCACTGGACACAAGTTGTTAGAAAAAAGTCTCTCATTCCGTGCAAGCCATAAATTCCAGCAAACAGCAAAAAACGCCATCTCCCAATGGACCCGAACCTGAACCTCCATGCATGTCGAAAACCAGGTGAGGATATGTTGGTGAAAGGTATGTGGAATAACCCAGCTGAGCCCAAAAAAACCGAGAACCGTACCCCAGACCTTAGAGGCGATTTGACAGTGCATGAACAGATGCCCGATAGACTCTTCATCCTGCTGACACATCACACAAACATTATCCAGCTCCATGCCCCGTCGGATGAGGTGATCAACCGTAGGGACTTTTCCTTTGCACAAAAGCCAGGCGAAAAATCGAACTTTAGGGGGGATCCTCATCTTCCATAGAAACGCACTCTCAAATTTGATAAGAGGGCGGCGCATGAGCATATGGAAATAGGACCGAACACTGAACCTCCCATCCTTGCTGCCCGCCCAAATCCGCTGGTCCTGCTGAAGAGTATCAGACAGAGAGGCGTAAATTGTAGACATGAGGCTGGTGAAAGAAACGATCTCTTCACTCCTAAGGAACCGGCGGGTGGATACCTTCCAAATCCGGCCTCCACTGGTATCGGACATAAATTGACTTATTGTCCCCACCTGGTTGGTAGCCATAGCATGGATATCAGGAAAGAGAGTTTTAAGGTTGACCTCACCAGCCCAACTATCCTCCCAAAAACTGATCTGAAAACCACTTCCCCACTTATATCTGACCCCTTTGATGTAATTTGCCCATGTACCACTAACCCCCTTCCACCAAGCCGACATCCCTCGATGTATGGTGGTATTGAGCCCCACCCCCCCTAGAGACCCCGTACTTTTCAGCTAACACATTCCGCCACAAGCTGTCTCTTTCACTCTCCAGACTAGCACGCCATAACCATTTGCCCAGGAGAGCAATATTGGTATCCTTCAGGTTTCTAATACCCAGGCCACCGCAAGACCGAGGGAGCTAGCAGCTATCCCAATTCACCAGATGTAGTCGCCTTCCAAGACCCGAACCCTCCCAAAGGAAATTTCGTTGGATCTGCTCAAGCCGATAGACAACCCCTGTCGGGTAGCGGAAAGCAGACATGAAGAAGAGGGCTATGCTAGACAATACAGCTTTAACCAACAACAGTCGGCCCCCACTACTCAGCAACTTGCCTTTCCAAGTAGATAACCTTCTTTCAAACCTTTGAATGACCGGTTCCCACGCACGCATCGAGAGCTTTCTAATGCCTAAAGGCATCCCCAGATACTTGATAGGAAGCGCCTCAATGTCGCAGTTGACGGTAGCCGCGAGATCTTCCAGTTGCTGGGCCCGTGTACCAATTCCAGCAATCAACGATTGATGGAGATTGACACATTGCCCAGAAACAGCCTCGTAAACAACCAAGATATCTGCCAAATTTGAAAACTTGTGGACCTCGGCAAGACCAAACAGGATCGTGTCGTCGGTGTATTGAAAGTGTGAGATAGTCTGCCCATGCGCGCCCACCATGACTCCCGAGATGCATTGAATCTGACGTGCACGCTTGATAAGGGCAGCCAAGGCTTCACCCACCATGTTGAAAAGGAAAGGGGATAGAGGGTCTCCCTGTCAAAGACTCCTAGTGCTTTTGAAATATCCAGCCGGAGTCCCATTTATAAGAATCGAGAACCAGACCGAAGATAAACAAGCCCTCATCCATTTCCTCCAGGTCATTCCTAATCCAAATCTACCGAGCATATAGTCAAGACAGCCCCAGTGGACGCGTTCGTAGGCTTTCTCCATGTCGACTTTCCATAGAGCAGTGGGCCGACGTGAAAGGTGGGCAGAATGGATAACCTCTTGCGCGACTGCCACAAGATCAATAAGCTGCCTGCCCTGCACGAACGCTCCTTGATTATCAGAAATAATCTTCCCCATAATCGGTTTCAATCTGTTGGCAAGCACTTTAGCTATAATCTTATACAAGCAACTGAGTAGACTGATGGGTCTGTAATCCGATAAGTTCTCAACTCCATTAATCTTAGGAATCAGTGTTATAAAGGTAGAATTCAGACAGCGACCAATGTCCCCGTCGCTATGAAACTCGTAGAAGATCTCCATCAGCTCCGATTTTAGCAGCTGCCAAAATGCCCGGTAGAACTCCATGGGGAACCCATCCGGACCAGGTGATTTATTTTTCCCGCCAAACTTGATAGCTCTCCACACCTCGTCCTCGGTAAATTGCTTCTCCATCTCGGCACTTTCCGACACCGAAATGGACTTGAACGGGAGCCTATCCAACTCCGGCCTAACCAAACCATCATCCGTATAGAGGTCGTGATAATACTTCACAATTTTGGGCTTAGCCTGATCCACCGAATTGTACTCCACCCCATCTATCACAATTCTGCCCATATAATTGGTCTTATTTCTAGCATTTGCCACCGCATGAAAGTATTTACTGTTTAGGTCCCCTTCCTTGAGCCATCGGACCTTAGATTTTTGTCTCCACATCATCTCCTCCGCTCTACATTTATCATCGAGCTCCTGCTTCATGGCCACCCTTTCCCTTCGCTCCCCATCAGACAAAGGCCTCTCCTCCTCCATGTTGTCAATCTCATGAAGTCGGGATAGGAGTTCATCTTTCGCAACCTGTACCTGGCCATACACTTCCCTATTCCACACTTTGATACAAGCCTTTAAGTGCTGAAGTTTAGAGGTAAACCGAAATACGGCAGACCCAATCGGCGCCAGCTCAGCCCACCACACTGCGACAAGCTCCTTGAAATTTTCTTCTAACAGCCACATGTTTTCGAAGTGAAAAGGCGCCAGCCCTTTCCCCCTATTCTTGCAATTTAATAGAATTGGCCGATGATCCGACACTACCCTCGCATGGGCCTCCACTGTTGCTGCCGGGAATAGCGTCATCCACTCCGTGGTACAAAGAAACCGGTCGAGACGGCTAAGGGAAGGAACTTCCTGAAGATTGGATCACATAAAATTCGCACCCATCAGCGGCATATCGATCAATTCCCACTCCGAAATGAAGGCATTAAACTCCCTCATCACCCCCCTGTCAGGCGGCCCGCTAGTTTTCTCATAGTCCCATCTGATGGCATTAAAGTCTCCCCCCCAGCAATGCGGATAGTCCCATCTACCCGAGATGGCTGCTAACTCGAACCAGAATTCATCCCGCATGGTAGGTATCGTCGGGCCATAAATACCGGAAAAAACCCAAATTGTGCCACTAGCCCTGTTGCGAAACACAACCAACGCAGAGAATTGGTCCACCTCTTCATCCAGTCGCTCGAGAGTTGTAGAATCCCAAGCAAGGAGAATGCCTCCCGAGGCCCCCACCAAGTCAACCCCAACCCACTCCCATCTATTCCCCCGAAGCACAGTGGCCACCTTCTGATCGTCACACCTTCCCCATTTTGTTTCCTGTAGGGTAACGATCTCAGGCCAGAACATGGAGATAACCTGCTTAACTCGACTTCGTTTGTATCCGTCACACATACCGCGCACATTCCAGGATAAGATCTTCATCGGCAGCGAAATCATAGCCCGCCCATCCAAAGTACAGAGGAAAACTATTGACTCGCTCCCCCTTCCCGTCCGACATCCCCCATTGCAGCCGAGCGAGTTCCCTAGGGGTGTTCTGGCGGCGCCTCTTGTTGCCCTTATTTCTACTGACGATTATAGATCGGAAAGCCTCCCTAATTGAATCCTGGGATCCATTGAACGTCATCCCTAGCGATTCCCCCACTCCGATCAAGCGGTCCATCTCCCTGGATGCGAACTCCGTAGCATCCACCATCTCCCCCCTTGACCCCCACCATTGACTGACTCCTTCGACTCAGAAGGAACGCGAAGCCGCTTCAAATCAGAGAATAGAGTATCGCCTGGAACTCCCTTCAAACTTCGGTCCATGGGATATAGGGACCGACCCGGGTCAACAGCCCATAAGTTGAAGACGTAACAGCCCTTAGGCAGTGATAAATGGGTCAGATCGGGTCCCAATCACCAATCGAGTGACCACCCACTGGACGGTAGCAAACGAAGTTAGAAGGGCACGTCAGCGGTAGCAAACGAAGGTAGAGGGGCCAGCCCATGGATTCCGGAAACCACTAAGTGGTTTTCGACAACCCCCGATCCACGTGGCGTCCTCTCCTCCAATACGAGGCCCATACCCCTTTTGCCCTTTCCTCTCCTCCTATAAAAGACCTGCAGCTCCTTTTTGGCTACGAAGACCCCTTTCCTCTTTGGGAGAGACAAGCTCTCACTCTCCATCGTATCCCCTCGACAGAGCTCTCCATTGCTCAACCCGACAAACAGCCACCTCTGCCCGGCCGACAGCCCATCCTCCCCAGCCGACACCTGACAGTCAGCAAGATCGTACGTCAGATCTCCACCCGTGGAGGGCAGATCAGGCAACGCAGCCCCCTCCCTACTCAGCAACGTCACCAGCGTCCCCTCCCTACTCAGCTCCGACACAGGAGCCACAACCGACATCATCCCTCCTTCGGGCTCATCGCTCTTAGCATCAAGAAGCTGCAGCCGGCAGAACTCGTATGCCCGAGTCATGTATGGACTGCTTAAATAGCTGGAGGGGTTTCCCTTTTTTCGGACTGGAAAAAGTTTCAGTAAAGTCCCTATCCTAGCTGTTTTGTGGTGGTTGTAATGAAATAAAAGGATCCTTCATAAAAGCTGCAGTAGTAATAAAATGGTGATAAAATTTGTTTCAGATTGTATCATGAATTGGGATGGGCAGAGGAAGGGGACGAGCTGGATGTGTTGCAGAAAGTTTGGGAGGACTGGGAAGATTTGGATGTTGGGTAACGCCCCTGGTTTCATGTGCTTCCCATGGTGCCTGTGGGGTGGCATGCCTGCCCAACGGATTGGTCGTGAGCTGGCTCAGCTCTCTGGCGTATTTTTGAGTTTACTATCTCTGTTTTTTCTTCTTTTTTGTTATTTTTCTCGTGTAGCCCCTCATTATGTTGCTTGTTGTTTTCTTTTTTAACTTTATAATCTTTCCTCTTTACCGCCCAAACAAAAAAATCGTGTTGATCACGATCTCTTTTTTGTTATTTTTCTCTTGTGCAGCCCCTCGCTATGTTGCTTGTTGTTTTCCTTTTTAACTTTATAATCTTTGCTCTTTACCGGCCAAAAAAAAAAATTGTGTTGATCACGATCTTGCCAGATCTTATAAATGAAAGGTCGAACATAAAATTGGCAACAAATTCATATTTAACTTGAAAAAGTGGATTATTAGATGAGTATTATTTTTATAAATGAAAGGTTGAGCATAAAATTGGTATAACAAATTCATACTTAACATGAAAAAGCGCATTATTAGATGGTAATAATATTTTGTTGATGCTATTTCTTGGTTGCCTCTAATCCACATTTTAACTTTCCATGTGGACAACTTGCACTGATTAAACCAACACCATATGTGTGGTATAAATGGCTCAAATACCATCTTTGATGCTTTGAGAAGTACTAATTTCAACTCTTTATAGAATATAGGTAGGCAGTCTTTGATGCTTTGAGAAGTATTAATTTCAACTCTTTATAGAATATAGGTAGGCAGTCTATAATGAGATGTACATTTTATTTTCACTAAACATAAAAGGAAGGCAGTGAAGAGGCATGGGCATCTTGGGAGCTAAAATCATTTTAAAAGATAGGCTTAAAAAGTGACTTTTGCAGCGAGAAAAGCACACCAGACAGGCCCGACCTAAGGAAAAAGGTAACTCAAAGAAAAAACAGTAAAAATAATAATAATAATAATAATAATATGAAGAGCACAAAATAGACCTGAGGGGAGCCCAAGAAGCTGAAAATAAACTCAACTCAAACAAATCTTCCTAAAATCTGTCAATATCTTGGATAGAATTCCGATAGAGATGATGTTTCTATTCTCATTAGGGAGCATAAATACGAAAAAAAAACAGATTGAATGAACTGTTCTGCGTATCCCTGGATTTGTTTGCATTTGTTGTTCTGTATTTTTTGGAGAAGTAGGAAACGCATATCATAAATGTCATCTTTGTTACATAGAAAGATGTATTATATTTCAAGTGTAATATCGATCGTGTGTCATTGAAGTTGATTTTATGAGCATCGTAGTTTCCATTGATAACCAAGATGTTTCATGATTAATCCACACTTTGTACGATCTTAAAGACGTCATAGTTGTTGTTCAGAAAACAGAAAATAATGCCAACATACAAATATTTCCTGAATCAGTACCCGCAAATATATAAAAGGCTTAAAATGAAAACATGGAAATAAATCACTAGTCTCTAGAAACTTGTAAAAGAAAAGCATAAAAACTTAAGAGGCTATAAATACCTCTAAGAGCAGGAGGAGCTCCAGCACAAAGCTGATAAAATATATGATATGACCGTTCACCCTCAGTGCATTGGACCACTCTTGACTGCTCATTAGATAGACAACTAAATTCAGAAGAATACATTAAACCTAAATAATAACACAAGTGTAGATCAAAAGGACTTTATAAATACCTTTTCAAGTAAAACTGTGAGAAGTTGAATGTTGCAAGTTGGCACACAGAAAATAGACACAACCCTTAATGTCAGTTTCTTTTCTTTTCTTTTTTGATGGAACTTAATGTCAGTTTCAAGAAAAAAAAATAAAAAAATCATTGCTAAGGACCTTAGGTGGAGTTTTTTTATAGGGACCCATTACTTGCGCATGAGAAGTTGGCCCTTGCACATCGTTTAAAGGAAAGACTTGATATTTTGAGAACTTGTTCCATGAGAAAACACCATCTAAGCCATCTGAATTGGCCTGTGATTTAAAGATCTTAGATTTAAAAGATTTTCACCAAACATGATCTCTATCATATGATTCAATGCAGTCAACGGCCATTATCTTATTCAATAATTGACTATCTTGAACCATCTGCTAGAGATCGAGTTTTGTGCCAATCTTTTGTGTCGTCAATCTTTAGATCATGAACTTCAAATCAGACAACTTAGATGGAGTTTTCACGTAGCACAGGTCCCCAAAATCTCGAGTCTTTCTTTTCAACTATATGCAATGACCAACTTCTCATGCGCAAGGAATGGGTCCCTTTTTTGTATGTTACAGTGCTTAACAGTGATCTTACAAGTTTGAATCTTGGCACCAGAAATTTTTCCACTTGCACTGAAATGAATTTCAATCAGCTTGCCCTGCATTTGTAAAAGAATAATGAAAACTAAAAAGGTGCCCACATGGCATATAAAGTCCTCCTAGATGGAGGCACAAACTTCAGAAATGGATAAATTAGAGAAGATAAATCAAATTTAGCCAGTAAAAATTAAGGAAAATTTTGAAGTAATATTTCGTGGAATTTAGAAAGAAACAAGTGTCTTACAAATCGACTAGAATTGTCATTTCTTAATGTTTTTGCATTGCCAAAGGCTTCCAATATAGGATTAGTCTGCAAAATTTCATATTCAATTCCACAGCCACCGCCAAGTGCAGCCAGAAACTGCATTGCTATCTTTGCTGTTTCAGTTTTTCCTGCTCCACTTTCCCCGCTGGATAATTAGCAACATATACAGAAGCATTAGCAAATCACAAAACAACTTTTATAAAAAGAAAAGTACCATGTCATTCTAACATTGAAAGAAATTCTCAGTTTACACTGTATCACAGAATACATGGTTATCCAAATCATATGGTATTCAATTTGAATTGTACGAGTCAGTTTGAATTATATATACAGATATATATACTCAAATTACATGATTGAATAGCAATCCATAATGTAACCTTATCTTATGGGTTTTTTTTCTTTTTGTTTCATGTGTAGTAAAAATGCCTTACAACATGTTAATTTGGGGTGCTATTAATTTTTTTATCACATTAATCTGTCATTTCATTAAAGGAAAAGTGAATGTTCCACCCAAAATAAAAACAAACTAAAACAAACAAGAAAGAAAAAATATAAATAAAAGTACAAAGGCAAGGCACACCAACCTTGTGGTTGTATTATAACTTTAATAAACTTAAATTTTTTAACATGAAGTTTATAGTTCTAAGATGTTTGGCAAGAGTTCATGTTGGTTTGAGATAAAATGAAGATCTTGGAAATCTTGGGCTCTAAGGTAGAATTTTCAAAAAAAATAAAAATTTTAGGCATATTAGTATGTGGTCATGCTTAGTTACTTTTGTTAGTGTTTCTTTTGTTCTCATAAATATAAGGATTTCCATATTAATTATGCAAGGAATTGCTTCCACCAAACAAAATACAAGTTAGAAAACGACATGTTGTAGTTACATACAGTTGTATGTTGTAGACATGATAATGACACATCAACTCATCATCATGATATCACAAAGTTTATACTTTATTTACATTGGTGCATAATATGGATGCAATGTTCATAGTTTATATAACTTTCATGGTTGTCAAGGTGACGCTATAGCCTCGCCATAGCAAATGGCGATGGGAAACGATATACAACCAAATAGCGATGATAACTAAATAGCATCGCCATGGCGGAATAATGTTATGGTGTCCTTATGCATGCTATTTAATTTTTTGGATTATAACTTATACTACTTATAAAATAAATAAGTTATAAGTACAATATTGTTATAACTTATAATACTTGCAAATTATAACATTGTTATAACTTATAAATTACAAAAGTTGACTTATACCTTACAAAATCATAACTTATAAATTACATAACACTCGACTCTCTCTCTCATGAGAAGTTGGACCTTGCACATAATTTAAAAGAAAGAGATCTATAGATCTTTGGTGCAAAAGATTGAAACGAAACAAGATCTCTATCATATGAATTAAGCACGATCAACTGAATCAGATAATGGTATTTGATTGCATTGAATCACATGATAAAGATCGTAGTTCGTGCCAATGTTTTGAAGATAAGATCATCAGATAGGCCTTCTAATCATACGGCTTAGACGGTGTTTTCACATGGGACAGGTTCCCAAAATACCAAGTCTTTCTTTTAAACTATGTGCAAGGGCCTACTTTTGACTTATCTCTTTCTTTTCTTTTTTTTTATTAATAAATAGAACTTCAGATCATACAAGTGATTAAAAAAATTTAAAATAAATTTAAAAAATAGCCTTGCCCATAGCCTCACCATTGCGGAGAGAGCCTCTTCGCCATGACCTCGCCACACCGACTTAACTATCTTGATAACTTTATGACGGAGTTCAAGGAAGAAGAGGGGAACAGTAATTAGTGACTACATTGAAGATTAGGTTCTTCTTGATTATTTTGGAAATTATAACTCAATATTTATAGATGCATTTACTTTAAACTTGAGAGGTGATTTACAAGAATATTCACTAAGTCGGAATTCGAGAGTTATTCGATGAAGGAAAAAATTAACAAAAAAATGGGTAAGATCATGCATGTGGCATGCATGAAAATCTCAAAAAAGATTAAGAATGTTAAAATAAATAATGAATTTTTAAACTTGGAGTTTTTAATTTTTTAAACCCTAAATTTTATTTAGTACCCCTTACTTTTAAATTGGTTTTTAAAAGCAAGAAATAAGGCTTTTCGTTTTAACTTAGTTATTAAAATAAAGAGAGAGAGAGAGAGAGAGAGAGAAACAGGGGTTTTTCTTTTCAACTTTTTTTGAAATATGTATATATATGAGGCCAGGGGATATGCGTTCAAACACGCGCCACGTGGCACCCAACCTAAGGATCGGGTGCCACAACGACTTGCCCAAGGTCAATTAGGTACCATTTAAAAAAGAAAATTAATTATCCACCATTGAATGTTTGGTGGTACGGAAAAGTAAAAAAGCAGGATGGCGTCTCTAAATCTAGCACTAAATCAAAATATAGAGCTATGCCTTCTTACTGAGCTTGGATCCTCTTAGCCCGTTCTATGGCCTTGCATTGTAATAATCACGCGGCTAATGGCTATTGATATTACGGTTGACTACGTTCTTCATGAGAGAACGAAACATATTGAAGTTGGAATTCACTTCGTCAGGGAGAAGATTGAAGTTGGGGTTATTGATACTCCTAAAGTTTCCTCCACAAAACAACTAGCTGATGTCTTTACTAAGGCGCTTGGTCCCTCACAACTTCAGAATATTGCTGTCAAGTGGGGCATGATATATATCTATGCACCATCTTGAGGGGTAGTATTGGAATATATGTTTATATGTACATAACTTAATGGTGAGCTAGACATACTATTGGGTGTGTAAGTAATGTAAGGGTATTTAAATCTTTGTAGTTTAATATAAAGGCCAGTAAAGGACTCCAACTCTAACCAATTCATTTAGTTTTCTCACAGTCTCATTCCTTCTTCCTCCCTCTTTTCCTCTTACACTCTTCTTCTACCGAACTCAAATCCTAATAATCTAACCCAAACTTAACCTCAAAGCCAAGTTACACATCATGCAGCACACATGATGAAAAAACTGTCACATGTACGCAATCAGTGACCCATTCCAAATCACCGTTTGGAACGGATGGGATACCATATATAAACTCCAAAAAATCAGTTGACAACGGCAGACAAGTATGAAGTGGAGAAGGTACATATGCTTTTCTAAAAACCTAAACTTCGAACAACCAAAAAGAAATAAGACACGAATATAGCCAAAATTTATCTAGAACTCAGGGTAAGAGAAAAAGGAAGAAAATAGGCTTGAACTTAGCTTTTAAAAGAACTAGCACATGACAGTTAGTTTGCTCTTTGTCGTAGGAAAGAATTCAATGATCTTGTCACTTAATAATACTGCAATATTAATTTCCAGCATATTCTTAGCCTGTGTTTGGGTTAGCTCTTATAAGAGCAGAAGCAGCTCTTTGCCTGCTCTCTGTCAGAGCAGATGAAATTTGCTCTGAGATAGAGAAGGCATAGAGCAGTTTTATCACTTAAAATAGCTCCCCGACAGAACAAATGAGACAAGGAGCTGTGTTACCAAATGTAAAAGTAGTTCTCTGCCGGAGCCAAAAAGTGAAAGAGCTGCTCTTTGCCCCAAAAGAGCTAACCCAAACGCAGCCTTAAACTTTAATTACTACAAAAGGATACCACTCTCTAATATGAGCATATATGAAGATATAAAGAATGTATTCTAGGAAAGTAGAATTACATAATAGGTTGAAAAAAAGTATTCACGAACCTCTTTTACAATCTCTTAGCTCTTATTACTTTTTAGAACTGAATTTCTAATGATTTGTCACTAACCTTATAATGATAGATTGATTGACTTCGTCTGCAAAAATAGACCAAATCAGTAGTATTACGGATTTATCCAAAACAGATTTAAATGCGGATAAAAAAGAGAGCATATAGGAGGTAAAGCAGTTGAAAATACAATGTTATAATCGAAGCACCTCGAATCATTTCGCGGATGGCTGTATCCGTTATGGCATACACATGGGGATTGTCCATAGTTTTGCGCCTATAAGCTTCAATGTAATCATTTCCGTATAAAGGGACTTCCTTAAACGGGTTGATTGCAACCAACACTGGCCCTGCTTTAGTCTACAGCAAATAGGATTGCCAACCACAAGAAAATTAAAAAGTTGGAATAGAGACAAATAAGAGAGTGAATCCAACACCAAAATGAAAACTTACATAAATCATATCTTGGGAATATCTATATTGAAGATTGTACAATACTGATGGTTCATTTAAATAACTAAGTTGCATGAGATCATCCACGCCATCAAGTATATCGGGATTTGCTGGTAACAAACTTTCTGTATCCACCTTTAAAACCTGAAATAAGAATACAGAAGATAAAACAGTTAGACAAAATCTCATCATAACAAAAAAAAATATTCCTTGAAATTCTGATAACAAACTTACTTTCCCTTCCAGAACGGAAACAAATGACTCTGCCCCTAAAGTTGACAGAATCTTCCCCAGCGACCAGCTGCCATTTGGAAGTTGGCACCAAGCTTGAAGCTTCTGAAACAGTAAACTTGAACATGTAGGTCTTGCGATCAATAGACAGTATGTTGATTCTACCAACACGAACCATCATTACCTAAGGGTATTTTGAAATCATCCTCCAGGAGTCATAAGTCGTAGCTATTGTTAAATAAGCCCCTTTTTTATTCTTTTCCGCAAAGTGATAAATAATATTAAAAATAAAATGCGTACATGATTTTAGAGGCATACCTGCTACATACAAAATATTTAAGGATATATGGGTTTTCTCCCAAGAATAAACATGAAATTTTAACACGCAGGTCTTGTGATCAATAGACAGTTTGTTGATTATACCAACAGGAACCATCATTATATAAGCGTATTTTGAAATCATCCTCTAGGAGTCATAAATCGTAATTATTGTTATATAAGGCTCCTTTTTTTTTAAATGTGTACATGCTTTTAGGGGCATACGCCCTACATACAAATTATTTAAGGTTTTCGACTCCCTGCATGATCTGCAGCATAGAGCTGGGGCCTGTTTTAATGGAGACTTCCTAGATCTGCCAAATTTTAGACTTTACCACCTCGGTTTTGTTTTTGTATTTGTAACTTTTCTTTATAAAAAAATTCTTTTTAATATACAGCTCATTTAATCTTCAAAATATATGGGTTTTACACTCAAAACTTTTGCCATTGAAAATTTTCACCTTTGACCACTACATCAACAATGTCAAAACAGTTTTTTTGGTTCTTTTTTAACAGTCATTGAGCGACCTTGTGCATGTGCATGTGGCACCCAACTGGTTCAAATGTGTGGCCCAGTCGTGCATCCGAATGCATATCTGTAGGCCTTTATATTGTTGCATATACAATGCACTATGTGAGTATGTATGAGAGGTATGCCTAGTGAGTTTAGTCCCACATTTGTTAGAAACATAAATTGTGTCTTGTATGCCCTCTATAAATAGGGTCATCTCATGTACTCAATATCTTGAATAGCAACAATGTAGACTTTAGTGCTTATTGTGCTCTCTTCTCTCTCTCCCTCTTCTTTTTCTTCTCTCTCTCTAATAAACCCTACATGGGTTCTTTCTTCTCTTTAGCTAGTCTTGTATAGTTTCTATATATATGAGAATTGGGAAAATGGAGACAAGTGCACGGCCTGGACTCACACTCAAGTGCTAGATCACTTTCCATGTGGCACATGATTGCATATTGCACCACATCCCAAGGGTTCACCAGTCCCTCAAAGCTTTTAGAAAAAATTGACCTTACTGTCCTTCATTTCACATGTCAAAGATAAGGGTTTTCCACCCAAATATATCGCTATTGAAGACGTTTTACCTTTGACCATAAAATTAATTGTAAAAGAACATTTTTTTAGACGATCGTTGATCAACCTTGTGCATGTGCACGTGGCACACAACCGGTTCAAATGCAAGACTCAGTAGTGCATTTGAATGCATATCCTTGGGCTTCTATATGAGAAATGGGCAAATGGACTCAAATGCACGACCTAGGCCATGCACTTGAGTGCTAGATCATGTACCATGAGGCACATGATCACGAGTTGTACCACATGCTCTAAGAGTTATCCAGTCCCTCTAAGGTTTTGAAAGAAAAAAAAAATTTACTTTTTTCCCTCATTTCATGGGTCAAAGATATTGATTCCACTGAAAAATTTTGCCATTGACCACAAAATCAATAGTCAAAAACAGTTTTTTTTTATAGTCATTGGTCAACCTTGTTCATGTGCATGTGGCTCCCGATCCTTTGATTGGTGCCATGTAGCATCCAACTTGTTCGAATGCACGACTGAACCGTGCATTTGAATGCATATCCACAAACCTCTATATCCATATAAGGAGTTGTTGCCTGGTCCCGGCTGATAAGTATTGGTATTAGTGATACGTATCAGTGCGAAGGTTGGCTGATATCACCTCCGACACAGTTTTTAAACTTTGGTTGTAAGAGAGATACAAAATATAACAGGTGATTATCCTCCATGAGAACTCGACCTTCGGTGCTTAAAAAGACAATTCAGGGAGTCAGACATTTAAAAACATCAAATAAGCAAGTCTATTAATGTCATAACATTTTGCATACAAGCTCCTAACTGATCACTAGCATTGATGCCTCAAATTAAAGCAATTGATCCATCTCCTTGTGAAAGACAACCTAGAACCAGTACAACTATAGCCATCAAAGCTACATTTATAAACACTCATTCTCGTGTAAGTTAAAGTGGGTGGGTATCACTTAAAGTGGAACCCATTTTTTTCCAAAATCCGACGATATATTGAATATATCGTCCAAGAATTTGAAAAAACTGAAGTCTCGGACGATACAAAAGATACAATGATTGTATCGCCCGGGACTTTGGATGAAACATTGCGGGTACGATACAATGTCATTGTATCGTACCACTGGGCAGTGATACCAGTACGTATCGGACGATACGAACTGGTATCGTCCAAGATTTTCACCCATGCTCCACCTTAGCGGACACGTGATTGTATCGTACCAATGGGCAGTGATACCAGTACGTATCGGATGATACAAACTGGTATCGCCCAAGATTTTGGCCCGTGCTCCATGTTAGCAGGCACCACGTGTCTCCACGTGCAACACAACCTAGCTCCAAGGCCTGCACGCCTTCTTGCTAGCTCAAACCATGCATCATAGTGGATCATGAGGAATGACCACGTCACATTCTCCCCTACCTAAAAATGTCAAAGTCCTCGTTAACGCCCAAAACAATGAATCAGTTCCCGACTACTCTACTTCATCTTCACCCAACGCAAACTCTTGTCAGACCTAACCTGAGATCTGCACCTACTGGCTGGCTCAAACTGCCAACCTAGCCCCGCCCATCCCTCTGCTAGCTCAAACTTAGCCCATTCACATTTCACTCGATATGAGCCATCATAGTTCCACATACGAACAAGCAACATACATATTCTTCACACTTTCCCTTAATTAATGCTATCCATCACCATTTCATACACCAAGCAACCACGATCATAGCTCTAGTACTTCAACACCTTCGTTTCTTATCCCAAGAGTTAGCCTCGATGAAGCACCACGCTTATCTTGCAGTGTTATGGACCCTTGACATATTTTCATTTGTAGCATGCCAACCACACTCACGCTTTTGCAAGACCGTAGTACCTCAGTCCCGCCTTCACCCTTGTGGACCTCAAGCCCTCCTTTAGCTCAATACCTAAGTCCAATTTTTTTTTGGGGATTGGTAACAAAGAAATATATTAAAACGAAAAAGCGAGAAAAGAGTACATACCTGAAGAGGTAGTGAGAAACTAAGCAAGCAACCCCCCCACTAGTCTCTCATACCCCGGGAGCTATGAAAGCCAAAGAAGCACCAGGTTTCCTCATCCAAGACTCCATGGGGAAACAGAGGGGAGGAGAGGAAACAAGAAGCCCAATAGTGTAGATGCAATCGATGAAGCCCAGAGAGAGAGGGAAAGGTGTCCCGGATTACAGAGAGACAGCTATGTTGGCGCCATCTCATCCCACATAGACAAGAACTCTAAATCCCCTTAATCAGCCTGATGTTGATCACCAGTTGCCCAGTTGAGAAGGAAATCTCTAGCAGATTTGATCACCTAAGAGTATGGCCTCCCGATCATACGATTGTTTTTTTCACGCCTACATTACTCCATAAGGCAGCACAACCTGCCATACCTTGCAACTAACATCCCCATTCCATTATGCCATACCTAGGTTCAATGTCCTCACACCTGCCTGCTAGCTCATCTAGCAACATCCCATTTGGATCAATATGGTTCTCTAGTCCCAAGGTCCTTGCACCTTCTCACTTTGGTGCTTAATAAGAAAATTTGAGGGTTCAAAATCAATTAAAAACATCATATAGGCAAGTCTATTAATGTCATAACATTGTGCATACAAGTTCATGCCTCGTAAATAGCACTAATGTCCCAAATTAGACAAGCAATTGGTCCACCTCCTTGTGGAAAACAACCTAAAACCATCAAAACTATAGCTTCCTATTACCTCCAAAAGCCATTGCATCAACGGAATGGCTAATCGCTCTGTAACGGGACAATTGATCATACACATACCCCCATAAATAAAAATTGTTACGTGGTAGATATATATCATATCAAGAATGATCCACATTCCAATATTTAGGTGCACTTACCCCACCCCGGAGATAAATACCAAAATCAAAAGAGAAAACTTATGTCAAGGGATATCAGAAGCACTCTAGTCATCTATCAATTATAGAGAAGTTAGGGTTCTAAAATGTGCTCCACAAGTACACAAACTTAAATGGTTCACAAGGAAGCAGGGAAGCAGCAGGTCAGCTTGGTAACATTGTGGGACTGCTAATGCACAATTAATAGGTGACTTGGAGTTGAATGAAAGGAAGGTTTAATGAACAAAGAAGTTTCAACCCATGACCAACGAAACTGCTACATGAACTGGTTGAAGTACACGCTAAAAGGCAGAGTCATTTGACAATACCAACCCATGAGGTATGCATTGATTTATTAACCTCAGGTCATATTAGGTCCATTAAAAGCCATACTAAGTGCATCACTTTTGTAAAGGTCAGTAAATAAGAGAAGCTATGGGAATTAATAAATTTGTGCATATTGATACATTTTTCTCCAACAAACCTGTCTTAATCCAAACAAGATGTGATGCAATTAATTATTCTATGTATTTTACTTTTTCTTTTTTTATGGGTAAGCTATGATTGAACCTGCAACCTCAAGTTTGCAATATTTTCAACCTTTCAGTTGAATTAAATGCCCAACCCCTATTCCACATTGTATGTTATAGTAGCTCAATAACATTCGTCATTCATCAGAACAAAGGAAGACATGCTCAGCCACTCATGCACATTTATACCTCCAACGATATTCGTTTACTTACACAATAAAGCATAATATATATATATATATATATCAACATATGATAATTGAATCAATTAAGGATTCAATGCATTCAAATTTAATGGAATGTGGGTCCATGAGATAATATGTAAGCCAGAAGTGACGAGCATTCAAATATAGTATTTGTTGCGAGGATGATGACGAAAAACTTATGCATGTGTCTACTCAGGCAGAGATAAAGCAAAAATATTTTTTTGAAAATAAGCATGACCTCAAGGTTATAAATCTTGTAGTTGTAAGGGCCCAATCAAAATTTTAATTCACACAAGTCATTCAATACTTCATATTTACTTAGACACAAATTTCAGCCATGATCGTACTACAATATAAATCAAGATGACAATAATATCACCTCAAGAATAATCCAAAACTGGATCAAAAGAAACTTTTTTTTTATTGAATTTTTTTCTATTTTGATAGAAAAAAATATACATATATAAATAAAACCACTGAATACCTTCTTGGCGCCATAAGACCTAGTGTCGCTCCACCTGGATTCACTGCCCGAAGGGGAAAATGCAGGTAAGGGAGAACTCACAGGATCCAATTGTTCATCACTCTCCTCAAGAAAAACCGTCTCCCTGCCATAGGGCGATTCTTCAGTATCCTGATCCATTCCACTAACACCACCTACATGTCCATTAACCTTCGTATCACCATTTGAATCCGGCGAACTGATAAATCTATAATTAACAGGTAATGATCGTATTGTCTGCAATGATGGAGGAAGGCGTAATTTAGAGGTTGGCTTTTCGGGAATTTGCTCCACAGGCAAACCCATTTGGGCTGATGCCATAGTCTAAAGACTAAGAAACACCTCTTTTCCTTTTACCAAAAGAAGATATCAAGCTTTAAAACGGTCCCCATGGTGACTCATCGGTTCGCCTCTGTGGTAGGGACCTTTTATCTGAAAAATACAGTGAAGCGATCCTATTTCCTCGATCACAGATTGACTCACCAAACAGCAATTGCTAAATTGCTTCGTATCTAATCTATCTTCACCGGATTGAGAAGTAGAAACAGAAACGAGGCCCAAAAACCCTACAATATTTAGAGTTGAAGACACGGAAATTGTTCGGAACTTCAACCTCTCACCTGCCTTTTACAACCATTGCGTAGCTTCCAAATGATCTGAAGAAAACGGTGTCTCAAATAACAAATTACTAATATTCAAAAGCCGCACAAGAAATCTTCAATACCTTAGATTATACGAAACAAATCTCAATAAAACTCTCTGAATTATATCAAAAAATAAAAGTTAAATCTACGAAATTTCAACAAATCTCCAGCAGAAAAATCCTCATAATCTTAAAACTCCGACAGATCTACTTCTGCAACTCGATCTCGAACTCAAGAAAACCCTTCAAATCTCTATAACCTCCTTCCGCAACACAAATAAAAAATGAAAAAATTTAATTAAAAAAATTTCTTGGAAAATTAAGTATAGTATAATAATCAACAGATCAAAAAACCTTCCGAAATAAGATCTAAAACCCTATGAATTTTCCAAAACTCGAGATTCGCTCTTTGAAAGTTGTTTTCAAAGGTCCAAGGCGAGTGGAGAAACAGCTTTTTTTGTTTGCTTTTGCAGAGAAAACTGTAAAAAGCGTTTCGTCATCAAAGACTTTTGGGCTTTATATAAGGGTTTTGTGTAATCCAACCAAATTCAAAAAGAGATTTAAACGTAAATAGCAAGCTTAACCAAATGACTCGAATACCCTCACCCCTATCCACAATTACATTTCCTTTCCCTCCAATTTTCAATTACAATTTTTTTTCATAAAAAAAAAAAAAAAAACCATTTTTATTAGATTAACTGTAAGCATGTTTCGTGCAGTCGTACGTACTTATCAATTTGAGCCTAAGGTACGACTATTTGCACTACCAAACTATTTGAATAACTACTCCACAGCCCCAAAAGAACATTGACTGTTTCAAATCTTACTATGGTTGTGTGTGTATTAGCTCTTAGCTATTTTATAAGCTGAAATAGCTTTGTGTGTGAGCAATTTTTTTATTTAAAACTAACTCCTCACTTAAGTAAACGGGGCGAGGGCTTGTGTTACTAAATATGAGAGCAATTTTCTCTCTTAACCAAAGAACAATAGAGTTATTTTTTGCCTTGAAAGAGCTAATCCAAATGCAGCCTCTAGAGATCATTTAATGTACTATCATACAATTAATTTTTTATTTCATGGGACACTTGTGTGCCACATTATTTTTTGTCACATTTTTTAGATGTGTGTCTGATAAAATTAAAAATTGATTATCAAATTATATGATCGTGATCGATTATGTGAAATATTAGGGCGAAAAATAATCGCCATCATTAGATTCAGCGCAAAACTTTGCTTAGTGTGACTACTTAGCTTGGAATGGATCATATCCCAAATCTTTGACTAAGCAATATTTTATAGACAAGTGTAGAGATTTCATTCAAGAGTTAAATCTACAGTCGTTAATGGACTTTTTGAATCATTGACTTATGGATTAAATAATATAAGAAGAATATAGCAATAATCCACATGGTCAACCGTTCAAATAGTTTATGGACAGTTGTAGATTTAAGCGTGCATAGGATTTGTGTGCTCTTAAATAGATCTTATTCTTATTAGTGTATAGTATAGAGACAAATTTTTCTGAAATTCTCCAAAATTTCTTTGAAATTTACTGAAATAATAGTTAAGCAAAACTTTCAACGAAATTTTGATGATTTCTCCAAAATCACAGAAATTTTATTAATTTTACCAAAATTTTACCGAAATTAATAAATTTTTTCTTGTTTTTGTCATTTTTTAAATGACAAATAAAATTTTTATGAAGTTTAAATATAAGTTATACTAATTATTTTTTGTACTCCCCCAAATTTTCTCGAAACTTTTCAATTTTTTCTCGAAATTTATCCGAAATGGCCCCTACCGAAATATTGCTGAAAACAAAATTTGTCACTATGGTGTATAATATTAAATGTTTATTCATGCACTCCTGCTTTAGAATCTAATTTGATAATTAGAAAAGATTTATGATAAGTTGATGCCTTTGTTTGGATTTTGAAAGATACTTTTGTTATTTTCATATGGGACATGGAGCAAAGGTTAATTTTAATAATTTTAGATGCATGAGCTGTGCACCGCCGACGGGATGCAGGCCAATCTAAGTTAGCTTGTCTGAGTAAACTGTTTGACTCACACAGATTTTTTAACATCAGTAAAATCCTTGAAGGTACACTATTGACTGCACGAACGGACTGAGATTAGACAGCCTATGGCGCACAGACCTCCACCTAAGACACATTCTTAATTAATTTAGGCTGGTGTTATTACTTATTACCACACCCTTTTATGTTAGGGCCAACTCACTTAAAGAGAGGAAAATTTTGTTGACCGCTTTGAATCAAATGTTAGAGATCCTTTTTTGTCCCAATCTGCCATTGAATAGATTTTGAGATTATGGGCCTACTATCATAAGGTCAGATGTTGATTTCAAGTAGCACAAATCTCGAAAAGTAAATGTAAACCTCATTTGATAGTATATTGATCAGGTTCACTTTTTGGGATGTGTGTCACGTGAAATCAACATTTGACCGCTTGATAGTAGGCCTATGAGCTCAAGATCTATTGTGTGTGAGATTGGGATGAAAAAAATATCCATCGTCAGATTTTAATTAATCAACAGATTTTTCCCTTATTTATCTGAGGTGGCTGTAGCATAAAGTGGTGTGGTGGTAACACCAGCCTTAATTTATTGCACAAACTCGTCACTAAAATATAAAACTAAAAATAAAAAAATTCTGAACGCAAAGTGTAGCTGCAAGGACCGTTTGGTCATTTTGAAGTTTGAAGAGATTGCATTTGCAGCAGATTAAATGCTTTGACAAAAGAGGCAAAGACATAAAAGGGAGGAACCAAATGGGGATGGGGGGCTCACATCTCGGGGTCCGTTTCGAAATTTGCACCGAACGTATAGTGAATAACTGGGCCAACGGTTGTCAATTAGTAACAGTGCGCATGGTTTATGGTTATTTAGTTTCCAACAATAATAACTACGACACCCCCATGAAGCTTTCTGGGAAGCCGGCAAAAGGGGCCTGCATTGCTTGTCTTCTTAAGTCTGACGTTTATTTTATATTTATAGCCATTAAGAATCCGTCTAGCTCTCTTCAGCTCTTCATTCGGCTCTGCACGGCTAACTCTAGTTGGCTCGTTATGGCCACAGGATCAGATATCTAACGCCTGATATATATCGGCCAGGCTTCAGGATACATATCGGATATATAAGATGCGTATCAGCTAATTTTAATTTTAAAGGACCCTTTTTAAAAAAAAGTACTCAAAGGGCATTCTCATATTATATCCTATTCACATCTGATCAATATTCTGGTGTATATATCTAGTCGGCTGGGGCCTAACTCGGTACATATCAGCCAATGGTATCAGGTCCATGGCCTGGATAATGAGTGGGTCACTTTCACCATCCCGAAAAGGTTTAAATTGACTTTTACTGAATTGGAGCCTATAATATCCGTGCATCGCCTAAACTATGACCTGATGCGTGACGGGAAATTGACCAGGGCAGTGCATGGACCGTGCAACTAATAGAAACCCTTAAAAATAAGAGCCCTATACGACGAATTTGTATTTGGTGCATGGCGTTCCAGTGAGGCTGTCCTCGGGCCACTACTCCACCAAAAATTGGTCAACTACAGGAGATTCATAGATCTAGAGGAGCACAAAAATCAGTGAAATGTGCCTTTGATCTTTTCCGGAAGATGATATTGACCCATTTAGGTCTATCCAGAAATGTCCATTTAATGGTAGGGGCCGTCCAATCAATTGTCAACCTCATCGAATACCTACAATTGGACATGTTGACAATTTTGGGTAGCGGGTTTTGCAACCACAAATTTGGGGGGCTACTAGGGTTCCACCCAAGGATCAAAATCTGGGCCAAAATTATCGGTTTCAGTCCCCACCGAAACGATAATTATAAACCGAGATTTCAGTCATTTTGTATGGGACTCAAAATTTCGGCCAAATTTTGAATTTTCGGTTTTCAGCTGAAATTTCGGTTCAAATTTTCGATTTCGGCCAAGCCTGAAACTGAAATTTAAATCCTTGGTTCCACCATCCCCGCCATTGATAGCTTGGAATCAGATGATAGAGGTCATTTTCCGTTCCAATCTTTCACGCATTAGATCTTGAGATCATGGTCCGCATATAAAACAGTCAGATGTTGATTACACTTGGCATGCATCACCAAAGTGATCGTGATCATGTTGTACCATGGCACCCTGTGATCACGGATGTGGCCATATGTAATCAATATCTGGCCATTTGATATGTGAACCATGATCTCAAGATCGTATGAGTAAAATATTGAGACGAAAAATGACCTCTATTATCTAATTTAAGGTAGTCGATGTGGATGGAGGAACCATTAGTGGTGCCCCAAAAATCTTTGGTTGCAAAACCCGCTACCCTTTGACAATTATAACATCTAAGCTATCTTTTTTTTATCATTCAAGCATGAGCCGGACTGGTCCATGACTATCACTAGCATGATTTACAATCATGGAAATCCAACAGGTCTCAAACATGGCTAATACTAAGATGTCTCCGATATGCCGAAACAAAGACTTCTCGCGTTGGCGATACAGTGTGAAACTTAAATGATCTTAGATACCATAAAAATAGGTGTTTGATCTTACAACATTAAATTATACTGAAATTTCACATGGCAAATATCTACGGTCAATTTAAATAGTTCTAAGTGGTTGTCCATAACGTGGCTCCAAATTTTGGCCGAAATGATTGAAATTTTGGTCCAAACTTTCAATTTCGGTACCCAGCCAAACCGGAACAATAAATCAAAATTTTAGATTTTTTGTATGGGTATGAAAATTTCGGTTTCGGTGGGAGCCAAAACCGAAACGAAATCCAAAATTTTAATCCTTGGTCCATAATTGAAACATATTTTAAAGAATCGCACTTAAAAAAATAATTGTTCATTATCAGTTCAATGAGCTTCAATATTAACCACTAAAATAAATAATAGATATTAGAATGCACAACTTTGGACAAAGCATGATAGCCATTTTACAGCCTCATCACATAAATTGGATCCAATGAGTGATAATAGTGTCACATGTACGAAAGTAACGATTAGTATACTTCAAAGCGTGTACTAATATAATATCATATACAAATTTCAATTAAAAATAAAAGTTTCTCTTCCTTGTCTTGGGCGAGAAGTAGGTTAAATATTGGCTTGCTTAGCCCTCAGATACGAAACATATTGCCCTAGATGTCTCGTCTCGGGCGATATTTAAGACCATGATGACTAGGGGTACTGACGGGTCAGATCTACAAGACAGATCCTGCTATCTGACCGCCACGAGTCATGTTAGTTGAAAATCTCAACCCGTTTATTAAACGTGACGGGATCCTATTTAGGTTTCTTAACTTGAGACTGATCCAACCCAACTCCTTCCCTTATATTTTAACCTAGTTTACCTGTGACCCATCCGATCTGAGTACGACCTACTACACGGGTTGGGTCGGGTTGAAGTTGAGGGTTTCATTAAAAAGGTTGGGTGAAATTAAGGTTGAGAGGGCTAAGGATGGCGAGTCGAGTTCTAGTGGGCCCTGACTTAGCCCAAACCTGATCGCAACCCTATCTTTGACCAGTGATCTAAGAGATGGGCCCACTGAGCATCCATCCCTAGAATGCTAGATGCAGCAATTGTTGATGGAGAGGGTGCTCTCACTCTTCCTTGATGTTATTAAGCATCATCATGCGATAGTGGAATTAAAGAAACTTCCCATTCATGGATGTCATTGAAAATGAGAAAAGGAAGTGATTCTTACTCAATATATGGGGTAAAGACTTCGCATTAGATATCCAACCCAAGTACCTGCCTTGGCAGTTGGTACTCCATTCATTCTTCTGTCTCCTTATCAAATAGTAGAGCCTGCCTTAAGAGGCACGGGTACACATTTGGAGCAAAAAGCAGCTCTTTCTCTCCCGGGCTGCGCTGGAAAATTACTTTCATGTTTGGTAACACAATTTGATTGAGAAGTATTTTAAGTAATAAAATTTAATCAGACGAAAAGTAACTGAAGAGTTGCTTTTGCTCTTATAAGAATTAACTCAAACATAATAGTTTCACATGCCAAATGTCACTTGGCCCTTATCCGCGTAATTAATATTAGCTCATACTTAATGCTACCTTATTTTCCATGTGAAGTGTAACTTTCTCCTCTTCCAAGAAAATCTTCGCTCCACCACTAATGATATATATTATCAGATGTGACCACTATATTCATTATTATATATATATATATATAATATATTCATAAAAAAAGTATATACTTGTATATTTTCAAAAAGATTGTACTAGCATATAATGAAATTATTTTATAATTAATATTATTCCAAGAAAATTACGTGTAAAACAAAATTATTTTACAATTAATATTCTTTTAGATTTTTTGTGATTATATGCACAAAAATAGTAGCTAAATATGAGAGATTTTTCGTACTTGTTGATGATGAAACCACAATATTTTTTAGCGGTAGTCAATCCCAGTCTAGGCGCAAAAATTAACAAATAAAAATAACATAAAATTACAACGGGCATATGTGATCATCAATTGGAACTGTCGAAACTCCAAGTAGAAGTTCATTTGTCAACGGGACTCATCCCAAAACTAGATGGCTTGGATTGTCTGATCAAAAGCCTGCAAATTGGATCATTTAAAAGTGCATAGACAATGACCCACACTCCACTAACATGATAATATTGCTTCGAATCCTCCCATGTTGTGCTTTGATCAGATGGTTTGAATCATCTGATGTTTCCTCGGAATTTGTGTTAGATCATTCCATGGATAGTTCTAAGAATGTTTTAATATTCTAAATATCAAACATTCTAAATGAAAATTTGATATCCTAGATTTGTCTAGCAATGATATGAAGAATAAATAATAAAAATAAATACAATCATCACTGCACACGAGATTTTTACGTGAAAAATTCAAAAGGAAAAAATTACGGGATTTATATCAGATCCAAGGCAACAAATACACTATGAGTTCAAAGATTACAGAAAGTACCGAATGAATGTAGACACTATAGTCCTATCAAACTTTCCCAAATCACAACGCTATATTTTAATACGCGCCCTCATGGATCCCCAATTTGTCGCCTTCAGCTACAACAACACCTCCGATTCCACTAAGGTCACTAGATTCCACAAGCCAATACACGTTCGAAACCTCAAGCGCAATATTCTTCAAAAAGATAAAAGTAGAACAAAATGACCTTGAATCACCAAGATCTAATTGAAAGTTTCAAAGGCAAGAGGATTTTCTTCTCTCTTGAAATGCCTAAGTAATTAAGTATAGAGAGATAAGAAAACAAAGAGTCCCGAAAAGGGATTATATATAAGAATTTTAAAAACCCTAAAACGAGATTAGAAAAACTCTTGTTTTCGAAAGCAATTTCAAGGTTGACCGACACATAAGTGATGGTCAACCACCAAATCAAAGGTAATTAACCACGTTTCATTTCGTGGTCATGGTTAACCACGATATACAACGTGGTCAACCGAGGAGGAAATTGCTTTTAGAAAAATGACTCCTTGAAGCAACAAACACTTAAGGATCAATATTAACCAATCAAACGCCAAAGGATCCACAAGTGATAGGTTAAGCTTGGCAACACATGGGGAGTAAACTACTAGGTTATCATTGACCGTAACAATCAGATCTAACAATATTTTCACCCTTTGTCGCCATCTATGACAAAATCTAATTTACAAGGGTATAACAAAAAAAGTACATCAATCATGATCAAATCCTATACAAATAATTTATATACCATATAAGAAATTACAACTCAATGCACTTCCCCTAAACCTATGTCAAGTTAACTACAAGATGATGCGGACGGGACGATGTTCAATATCTGCAACCCGTAATCTGAAACACTTAAAAAAATAAGTTAGCTCAGATCTAAAATAAATAAGTAAAATGCATCATATCATTGCTTGGAGATAAAATAAGCCACATCATATCATTCCTAAAGAGCAAAGTACACATTTACTACACCCTTATAATTACACCTCATTTTTGTCATAAGGGGCAAAAGACAATTTTTCAAGTCAGAGAAATATAAAAATAAACTAACAAGAAACACAAGACTATTAAATTTTATCACAAGCTTTTGAAACTTATTCTTTGTTGGGGATTGATACATGTCCCTTCTCCTAATAGCAGAGTTAGAAATAACCTGCCCTTGTCTATCACACTAAAAGTACCTAGGGACCTTTCTACTAATAAATTTAGGAACATTAAATACATTCACAATTTACTTTGGGTTGGTCTTGGGCTTGAAGGAAGAAGGACCAACATATCCAAGACTACCCTTATTAGCTCCTAATTTTTCAATGCCAAACAATTTTTTAAGCTTTTCTTCACCCTTACAAAAACTAGTAAACTTTGAGGTTGATAAGACAAGTTCACTTTTCAACTTCTCATTTTCAAGGGTGAGGACCTTAAAATTCTCATGATACTCTTGATAAGTTTAAGTTCCTCAACCTCGAATTTTAAAGAGGAGTTAACACTTTTTAATTCTTCATTCTCTTTTAAGAGGTTACTCTTCTCTTTAGCCAACCTCAGAGACTCAAGGTACAATTCACCATAGGCTTCTTTAATATCACAAGCCTCTTCTTCAGAATCAGATGCCTCCATTACAATAACAATATTATCTTCCTCAACTAAATTAGAAGATGGGGCATTAGGATGTTGACTAGTGGCAACAAAAGCCTTGAATCCATACTCAATCTGAGAGGATTCATCTCTGGATGAGTTCTCATGATCATCAAACTCTTGAGTACCCACAATTTCTTTGAACTTGCCTTTAAATTTCTTCTTATTAGCATAATTAGCGGCAACATATCCAAGTTTGGAGAGACCTAACAAGTTCATCCAAGTTAATAGTGTCAATATCCTTGCTTTCAACAATGACGTTGACTTTCGACCTAAATCGCTTAGAAAGCGATCGTAGAATTTTACGAACAATGTTGGAATTAGAGATGGGTTCTCCAAGATTAAAGGAACCATTGACAATATCATTAACTTTGATGTCGAAATCAAAGAAATTCTCATCCTCTTCTATGCAAAGATTTTTAAATTGCGAGGTGAGTATTTGAAACTTAGCCAACTTCGCTTGTTGAGTTCCTTCGTAGGTAGTCTCAAGAATCTTTCAAGCATCCTGATGAGTAGTGAAATATGATGATATTTCACCCCTAAATACCTATATTTAGCCGTCCGATGAAGGCTATCTGATGAGATTTACTAGATTTGAAGTGTTTCAGGTAAATACAGTCCAAGTTTCTAAAACAGCCCAAGAATCCCGAAAATAATGTCAAAACACTGCTATTTTGGGTCATTGAGAACTTAGTGCGACTTGCAGCTCAATTTGGACCTTCAAGACGTCAGATTCAGGAAATGGCTAAAACATAAAAGTTGTAGAGCTCGTCGTCAGCTTTCCAACACTTCAAGAATCACCTCAATCCGAGTTCGGTACAGAAAATTATGAGCAAAATACCGAGGCAGTATCTGATGCAAAGCTAGGCGGGAATTCACGAAAATTACTCTTAGATGTCAATCGAGAGAGGTATTAGGGTTAGGCTATTATAAAAAGGGAAGCCACGAGTTTCTTAGGGGGATTATTATTTTTTGGCAATTAGAATATTATTCATTCTTTCTTTTTAGTTTTTAGGGCTCTTCACTTTGGGGGAATATTTTCTTCATCTTTTCAAGTCTTCTCTCCTTCTTCTAGGGTTTATTAGGTAGATTGTACTGGATTTGCATTATTTTTCTCCTCAGAAATTCATAGATTGTATTTAGGAAAAACAATTGCAAATATCTTTTGGAAGAAATAAAGAGGAATGACTTTGAAAGAAAAGGAGATCAAACACCAAAGATGAGCGCTAAATCAAGAGATCGAAGATGATCCCCGATAAGTACCTATGTTTATGATTAATACCACGTCTATTATTGTTATCATGGAATCGTTTTGCTCAAAGTTTGTGTGATTGAAAATATTTTAAATGCTTTGTTATGGCCGTTGATTACGTATCAACGGTAGTAATCGCTAGATCTGGACCGCAGTCGATCTAGGTCAGTAGAGCGATTATGTCTTGATTGTCGTGATCTAAATATCATGAGATCGCTTATGCTTTTTACATGACTCATACCGCAATGTTATGAGTCATTGTTTTTTAGATAGGGTATCTTGGGATTGATGATCATATTTTATTTCAAGTCATTTTTAGATGAATGATGGTGTGAATGATGATTTAATGAAACCGTGGGTTTTAATGATAGAAAAGTGCTGAATCTGGGTATATTCCTTGATCTCATTTTAATATTGTTCGTAGATTTATCGGTAATTAATTGTTTAGATTAATTTATTTTTCGCATTTAGGAAAAGTCGTTAAGTTTTGGTAAAATTGAATCGCTTTGGTACTTCCTTAGGGACGTTTTAAAATCTCTAAAAAATTAATTAAAATTCACGTTTCCCATGGGTTCGACACACTGTTCTTGCCATACTTAATAGATCTTGTGCACTTGCAAGTTACATTCTAAATCGATCAAGTTTTTAGCATTCTTGAAATCGGTGAAATTTTGATTAATTAGGATAGGGATTTTTATTTGAGTGTTTAAAAAAATAAAAATAAAAAAAATAATAATTATTAAAATTTATTTCCGTTATTGTTCTCTCTTTGATAAGATGGTGTGGAGTCTTTTTAGGAAGTTCAGATTTTTAGTATACCTACCTTAGGAAATTTAGGAAGTAGAGATTTTAGGACTTCTTATTTTAGATTTGGTAGGACTCTTTTCCTTATTTTCCTCTTTTAGATATTTTAGGATTTTCTAAATTTAGTCATTAACTTTTGTGGGACTTTTGTTTTAGGATTTTAGGAATCTTTCATTCTTCTCCTTATTTTTCTCTTTTAGGAAAGATTTTATAGGATTTTCATTTTAATTTTTAATTTTCGAATTTAATAAAAAAAAAAAAAATTAAAATTAAAAAAAATTTAAAAATTTAATTCAATTTAAAAAAAAAAAAAAAAAAAAGAAAAATTTAATTAATTTAAATTCAATTTTAATTTTAATTTGAATTTAAAAAAAAAAAAAAAACAAAATTTTATTTATTTTAAATTCGAATTTTAATTTTAATTTGAATTTAAAAAAAAAAAAAAAAAAAAAAAAATTTTATTAATTAATTAATTAATTTAAATTTAAATTTTAATTTTAATTTGAATAAAAAAAATTAATTTAAATTTGAATTTTAATTAAAAAAAAAAAAAAAAAAAAAAAAGAAGAAATCTTTCCGCCGATATTGATCGTTATCATCTTTGTTTAAATCGTTTGAAGCAGTATTGTGTGGGTTTGTTGTGGATTCTTCAACCCTGTTTGTGAGTGTTGGTGTATGAGCTTTACTCGTTCTCATCACCCACATCCGCTCTGCTTAATCTTGAGATCGAAAGAGCTTGTAGAGAGAATCAAGAGTCCAGGAGGAATCAATATCAACAACCGAGACCATGGCGGACCAAAGAGAGATGAGAATAACAACAATGGGAATGTCAATAATGGAAATAATAGGAACAATAATTTTGATGAGGGCCTGAACAACTTTGGAGTATTATAACGATCACTGGTTTTACGAGGATCGAGAATGTATTATGCATGCTCCCATTCAGGGAACCACTATGAATTCAAATCAAGATGATTCAAATGCTACCAATTTTCCATGGGTTAGCAAATGAAAATCATACGTTCACTTAAATGAATTCAGGGTATGCAAAATGTTGAGTCCACAATGTCGATGAGATAGCGAAGCTCAAACTCTTTCCGTTCTCTTTAAGAGATAAAGGCAAAACATGGTTCTATTCCTTAGAACCACAATCTATTCGAGTTAGGCGAGTCGCATCGCTTAAAAATATTTTCCCATGACTAAGGCCATTGAATTCGTCGGAAGATCCGGTTCTTTTCCCAACAACCTCTGAAACATTCCATGAATGTTGGGAGCGTTTAAGGAATTGATCGAAGTTGCCCAAATCATCAAGTTCCAAGGTGGCAACAAGTCCAAAGTTTTACAATGGGTGATTCACGAAGAGGCGCATGGTTGATGCATCTTGTGGTGGATCTTGTGCCACGAAGAAGCGGAATTGTGGGCATTGTTTGAAAAGTTATATCAAACTTGATACAAAGTGAGACACCTGGGCGAACCAACTTGAACTGGCACCTAAATCTCATGTGTTGACAAAAGGCGGATTGTATGCGATGTCAACAATAATGCCTCGATCTCTCAACAAAGTTTGACATCTTGTCCAAACAGATGAACATGTTGTTAGGCGCTACCAAGCAAGCTAAAGCTCTGTCACCCACCAGTGTGTTCAATTTGTGACCACCAGTCATATGGCTAATGAGTGCCCTACTACCTTGTCATTCTTCACCGATGAACCTAATCCTCAAGCGGAGTAAATGTGACTCAATCTTATCGTGGCGGGGTGAAACATGTACTCCAATACCTACAATCCGGAATGGAAAAATCACCCCAACTTAGGATGGGGTGAATCGAATAACCGCCAGTAAACCAAAGCCAACACAATGGGTGGACAACAACCTTTTCAACCAAATTTTCAACAAAATTTTCGTCACAATAATTTCGGCAGAATTCTAATTTCCAGCGAATTCCAATTTCACAGAATGCTCGTATTATCATCCAAATTCGACTCGAAAAATCGAATTTCAATCAATCTTAATCAATCTCATGCCAAGATTTCTTGAAAGATTATCGATGGAAGAAAAGCTTATCGAAGCATGCAATCTTTTCGGCAGATGATAATGGACCAAGTCGATCAATTGGCCAATCAAGCTCAATCGTGAGAGAGAAGGTAGGCTCCCCAGCCAACCCATCAATAATCCTCGAGGCCAAGCACCATCTGAGGCAGGACCATCGAATAGTCAACAGTTGAAAGTCAACATTACGGTCTTTGAGAAGTGGGACGAGAGGTTGATAATCAAGTGGAAATGCTGAGAAGTCGAAGAAAGAAAGCGATGAGAGGAAAAGAATCGGAGAAAAGAAAGGAGAAAGGAAAAGGAAAGAGAAAGGAAAGGAAAAGAGAAAGAAAGAGACAAAGAGCCGGAGATAAGAAAAGTGCAAGAGCAAGGAAGAGAAAGGAAAGAAAAAGTATTAGAGGAAGAGTTTCCTTCAACCGTCCAACAAGGACGTGAAAAGAATCGAAATGGAATCGCACCTTATGTCCCAAAGGCACCATTCCTCAATGCCTAACTCCTCCACCTAGAATGGGAAAGGGGACAAAATGGAAGAAATTTTGAAACATTCAAGCAAGTAAAGATAAATCTTCCATTACTTGAAACAATCAAACAAGTTCCGAAATGCTAAGTTTTTCAAAGATTTGTGCACTTTCGAAGAGAAAGGCACGTACTCACGTTTCAAAGAAAGTGTTCCTAACAAATCAAGTCTGATTCGATATTACGATTGGAAACCCCACGTAAACCGAAAGACCACAGAGTCCCAACTGTTCCATGTGTCATTGGTGGGCAACCAATTGGAAAGCGTTATTGGATTTGGGAGCAAGTGTTAATCGATCCCATACTCAATGTACGAAAGAGAATTGAAACCCACGGTCACACTCCAACCGGCGAGATAGATCGGAAAGAAGACCGAGGGTGTTATCGAGGATGTTTTGGTTGGAATAGACAAGTTTGTCTTTCCATGGACTTCGTTGTCTTAGACATGGAACCACTGCGAAATCAATCAATCAAGTCCCAATTATTCTTGACGTCTGCTTTCTCGCCAACGCTTGCATTAATTGTCAGAGTCATGGAGCGTTTCTTTTGGAAACATGAAAGTCGCTTAACATATTCCATGCGATGAACCATTTCCCTAATGAGGATGAGGTCGAATGTTTTTACATCGATCGGATGGGGAAGTGGTGGATGAAGCATTACCATCAATGCTCACCAAAGAGGAATTTGAAACCGCTGTTAGCCATCTATGAGGACAAAGGGCTTGAAAGGAAGCGATCGAGAGAAAAGTCAAATTCATCATGTCAAGATGATAACTTATGTGAAGTTGTGACTAAGGTAGAACCACTACCTCGAGGTAAAGGATGTCGACTCCATCAATTGAGCACCACCAACCGTGGAATTGAAACAATTGCCTAAGTCCCTCAAATATGCTTTTACGGGACCTCGAGAAACACTTCCATGATAATTTCATCCACATTATCGGAAGAACAAGAGAATGATTTGTTGAAGGTCTTTGAAGAGCACAAGGAGGCCATCGGATGGACCTTAGGCGATCTCAAGGATTGACCCATCAAGTATGTATGCATAAAATACATCGGAGGATGAGAGTAAACCATCGAGGGAACCACAGAGGCGACTTAATCCGAACATGCAAGAAGTCGTTTTAAAGGAAATCATTAAACTCCTCGATGCTGGAATCATCTATCCGATCTCTGATAGTGAATGGGTTAGTCCGGACAAATCGTTCAAAAAGTCCGGAATTACAAATTGAAAGAAACTACGGAGGAGAATTGGTGCCCACTCGTGAAACTCTCTTGGATGGCGTGTGTGCATTGATTATCGAAAATTAAACATGACCACCGTAAAAGATCATTTTCCCTTCCGCTCATTGATCAAATTCTTGAGAAGTTAATGGGCAAGAGTTTTATTGCTTTCTTGATGGTTATTCGGGATACAATCAAGTGCCCGTTTTTCCACCTGATCAAGAGAAGACGACATTCACGTGTCCATACGGTACGTTTGCATATCGAAGGATGCCATTCGGCTTATGTAATGCTCCGGCCACGTTTCAACGATGTATGTTGGCCATATTCTCGGACATGATCGACAAATTCATCAAGTCTTCATGGGCGACTTCTCGGTTTTGGAAAAACATTTAATTCTTGTTTGAATCATCTTTCACGGTGTTGCGCGTTGTAGATTCCAAACTTGTTCTCGGGAAAAGAGCCATTTTATGGTTCAACAAGGGAATTGTGTTGGGGCATATTGTTTCAACGAAGGAATTGAAGTTGATAAGGCGAAGGTTGACTTAATTGCAAATTTACCTCCTAAAAGTGTTCGACAAATTCGATCATTTTGGGGCATCGATTTTATAGAAGATTCATTAAGGATTTTAGCAAGGTGGCTAAACCATTGTGCACTTTGCTTGGCAAAGATGTTCCTTTTGATTTTGATGAGGATTGCATAAAGGCATTCCTAAAATTGCGTGAACTCTTATCAAATGCACCAATAATCCAACCACCGGATTATTCTTTACCATGCGAACTCATGTGTGATGCATCTGATTATGCGGTCGGGGCGGTCTTAGGCCAAAGGGTGAATAAATTACCTCAGGTAATTTATTATGCTAGCAAGACATTAATTGATGCCCAACTGAATTACACCACCACCGAGAAGGAATTATTAGCTGTGGTGTATGCTCTGGACAAATTCCGTTCCTATTTGCTTGGATCGAAAATAGTGGTCTTTTCAGACCACTCTGCTTTGAAATATCTTTTAGCAAAGAAGGATGCGAAACCAAGGCTGATCCGTTGGATCCTGCTTCTCCAGGAATTCAACTTTGAGATTAAAGATAAAGGGGTTGAGAACGCGTTGTGGTGATCATCATCTAGAATTTTGCTCCAAGAATCATCTATACCTGAGACCATCCGTGACACATTTCCGGATGAACATTTGATGGCAATTGATGTAGCTGGTGCAAAAGTTCCGTGGTTTGCTAACATTGTGAATTATCTGGTCACTAGCAGAATTCCCACTGAGTGGGGTAAGAATGATAAGAATCTCTTTTTCTCCCAAATAAAATACTATTTCTGGGATGAACCATATTTGTTTAAATTCTGCTCGGATCAGATCATTAGGAGATGCGTGCCAGAAGACGAGCAACTAAGCGTCCTAAATTTTTTTCCATCTTTGGGGCCTGTGGAGGCCATTTGAGGATGAAACCGCAGAAAATCCTTCAAAGCGGATTCTCGGCCCTCAATCTTTTCGTGACGCTCAATCGCAAGGAATGCCAACGCAGTGTCAACGACTTGGCAATATTTCCTGACGAAATATGATGCCCCTTAATCCAATTCTGATTGTTGAAATTTTCGATGTTGGGGGATTGACTTTATGGGTCCTTTTCCACCATCCTTTGGGTATTCATATATTCTGGTGGCTGTTGACTATGTCTCCAAATGGATTGAAGTTGTGGCAACCCGATCAAATGATCACAAGGTTGTGGTCAAATTTCTGAGAGAACATGTGTTTAACCGATTCGGATCCCAAGAGCAATCATCGGTGATGGCGGTTCGCATTTTGCAATAGCCATTTTGCCACTTTAATGAAGAAGTGCAGCGTCACTCACAAAGTCGCTTGCAGTACCATCCACGCAGACTAGTGGTCGGTGGAAGTGTCTAACCGGAAATCAAGCGAATTCTAGAAAAGATGCATACCGGATAGAAGAGATTGGTCAAACCGCTATCCGATGCTTTTGGGCCTATCGTCTTTGCATTCAAGACACCGTCGGAATGTCTCCCTTCGAATTGTCTACGGAAGGCATGTCATCTTCCGTCGAATTGGAGCATAAGGCATTACGGCGATCAAAACGATTTAATTTCGATATGCAAGCGGCGTAGGTCGAATCGAAGGTTACTGATTGAGTGAATTAGAAGAGTTACGCTACGATGCGTATGAAAATTCAAAGATGTACAAGGAAAGGTACAAAAGTTGCACGATCAATTAATTTCGGAAGGAGTTTCATGTTGGCCAAAAGTTTGGTTATTCAATTCGACTTAAGCTTCATCACGGAAATTGAAATCTAGATGGGAAGGCCCGTTGTGTTGTTTCCATTAGTGAGCACGGTGCAATTGAAATTCAAAGCCTTCGGGACAATCGAGTTTTCAAAGTGAATGGGCAAAGACTCAAACCAATGTTTGAGCCGATGACCAGCGATTTAAGATTGAGGCGATGCACCTTAGTGATCCAGTTCTTGATCAATGAAGAGGTCGAGTCGACACTTAAACTCGGTAACTTCTGGGAGGCAACCCGGTGTGTTTTATTTAGGAGTTGGACACGAGTTTAGTTTAGGATTTAGGATTTATCTTTCTTTTCGTATGTTTAGTTCTAGAATATTAGTTTTAGTTTAGTTTAGGTTATTTTTAATTTCCAAATTAGTGTAGCCACATTACCTTCAATCTATTTTGGTCATGTTCTAATTTGATGCCCATATTCTCTTTGATCTTTGTGTTGAGGTACTTTTCAATGTGTTTGGGGGTGCCTACTTATTGCAAACAATGAGGACATTGTCATTTTTAGGTTTGGGGTATGTATGATTATCTATCTTTCATCACTTATTTTGATTTTCTTTGAAAAAAAAAAAAAAAAAAGTAGATTATTTTTTTGGAACCATCATACATGATTTACTTTGCAATAGTCTTCAAACTTTAGTTGATGATGCATGTGAATTTAATTTTGAGAATATTGATGTCATATTTTGAATACTTGTATCTAGGATGATGAAGCTTAATGTGATAATTTGTGGATGACTCAAATTGGTGCTTAGAATTTTTGCACTTATACCAAGCTAAGACTTAGAAATCGATGAACTATTTTGAGCGTTGAATCTTAGGTTCTTAGTGGAGACTAAACTAATTTCCGTCATTGATGAGTGAATATATAAACTGGAGTTTTCTTTGAATACGAATTATCTTGCATAATCTCATACATTTTATTTTGGCTTGTGACTTTGCATGATATCAAATTCATATTATTGTGTTAGAACGTACTGTATATCTACTCAAGACAAATAGGCAAGGTTACCATCTTTTAAGGAAATGATTGAAGGCCATCTTTGGCTCGTTTGTGCTTAAAATGCCCCACCTCATATAAATTTATCCTTTTAGTACTTTGAGCCTATAGAAAAATTTACCCTTATACATTCTTTGATAAGCCACGTTAACCTTTAACCCTTCACAATTTCTGAAAATTTAGCTTTACCCTTCTTATTTCTGAGAAATTAGGAACGAGGGATAAAAATGAGCGAAAAGAGAGTAAGTGGAGAGATAATGAGTTATGGTGTTTACTGAGAGTGTATGGCAAATATAAAAAGAAAAAAGGGGAGAGAAAAAAAAAAAAAAAAAAAAAAAAGGAATGAAAAATGAGGTGCTTCAAGAAAAGGAAATTCAAAAGAGAAGAAAGAATGAGAAAAGAAAAATATTGAAAAGAAAAAAAAAATGGTGAGAAATTAGAAAAGAAAAAAGAAAAGAAAAGAAGAGAAAAAAAAAAAAAAAAAAAAAAATCAGAAGTTAGTTCCTTTTCCAATTTCTCAGAAATTTTGAATCACAATTCCCTTTCTTTCTTACCCTTACCTGAGCCCCATTACAACCCTACAAAAGACCTTCATGATCCGATCTTGCATTGGTAACTGTCTTGTGGAGAGTCAATATATAATACTTATGACACTTGATATGACATGCTTAGGATATACAAGTATCTGTTCTTATGAGATTTATTTTTGTTCATTGATTGCATCGTGTTTCATTTATCATGTGAGACCTTTTTATTTGCTTTGTATTGATCTCTCACATGTGTGCGAAAACTTACCAATCATCGGAGTGATGTTATTTTGAGAGTATACCTAAAGTGAGGATTGAGTCAAGACAAGATCCGATGATTTCCGTTTGGACTAGTTCGAGATGGATGAATCTTGGTTTTGGTATGCACACTACGTTTAAGCATGAATGGATGAGTTATCTAACGATTTGGAGCATTAGACTAATTTGAATGGATATTGGTATGATTAGTATAACATTGTTATTTAAAATTGAGAATTTGCATGTTGAATTGATTATTGATTTTGAGCTTTGAAGTTAAATATATGTTATAAAAATCAGATTTTGAAAACTCAATTTTACCGATGGTTTGAAATTTTTGGAAGTTTGTGGGTAACTTCACAGCAAAACCCTCGTGAGACACAACTCCTCCACTAGGGATCACCTATGGGTTTAAAGGCTTGTTGCACATGCTAAGTGCAATCGTTCGTTCCTACGAAAGTGGCATTTAAATTTTAGGATGTTAGTTTGATTTGCTTTATATTTCTATCATTCTCTTTGCTCGAGGACTAGCAAAGTGTAGGTTTGGGGGTGTGATGAGTAGTGAAATATGATGATATTTCACCCCTAAATACCTATATTTAGCCGTCCGATGAAGGCTATCTGATGAGATTTACTAGATTTGAAGTGTTTCAGGTAAATCTGTCAAGTTTCTAAAATGCTAAGAATCCCGAAAATAATGTCAAAACACTGCTATTTTGGGTCATTGAGAACTTAGTGCGACTTGCAGCTCAATTTGGACCTTCAAGACGTCAGATTCAGGAAATGGCTAAAACATAAAAGTTGTAGAGCTCGTCGTCAGCTTTCCAACACTTCAAGAATCACCTCAATCCGAGTTCGGTACAGAAAATTATGAGCAAAATACCGAGGCAGTATCTGATGCAAAGCTAGGCGGGAATTCACGAAAATTACTCTTAGATGTCAATCGAGAGAGGTATTAGGGTTAGGCTATTATAAAAAGGGAAGCCACGAGTTTCTTAGGGGGATTATTATTTTTTGGCAATTAGAATATTATTCATTCTTTCTTTTTAGTTTTTAGGGCTCTTCACTTTGGGGGAATATTTTCTTCATCTTTTCAAGTCTTCTTCTCTCCTTCTTCTAGGGTTTATTCAGGGTAGATTGTACTTATTTTTCTCAGAAATTCATAGATTGTATTTAGGAAAAACAATTGCAAATATCTTTTGGAAGAAATAAAGAGGAATGACTTTGAAAGAAAAGGAGATCAAACACCAAAGATGAGCGCTAAATCATCGGGAAGATCGATCCCGGATAAGTACCTATGTTTATGATTAATACCACGATCTATTATTGTTATCATGGAATCGTTTTGCTCAAAGTTTGTGTGATTGAAAATATTTTAAATGCTTTGTTATGACCGTTGATCATACAGATCAATCTAGTAATCGCTAGATCCGGACCGCAGTCGATCTAGTCAGAGAGCGATTATGTCGATTGTCGTGATCTAAATATCATGAGATACGCTATGCTTTTTACATGACTCATACCGCAATGTTAGGCTGAGTCATTGTTTTTAGATAGGGTATGCCGGATTGATGATCATATTTTATTTCAAGTCATTTTTCTAGATGAATGATGGTGTGAATGATGATTTAATGAAACTGTGGGTTTTAATGATAGAAAAGGGGTACGAATCTGGGGTAGCATATTCCTTGATCTCATTTTAATATTGTTCGTAGATTTATCAGTAATTAATTGTTTAGATTAATTTATTTTTCTGCATTTAGGAAAAGTGCGTTAAGTTTTTGGTAAAATTGAATCTGCCCTTTGGTACTTCCTTAGGGACGTTTTTAAAATCTCTAAAAAAATTAATTAAAAATTCACGTTTCCCTGTGGGTTCGACACCCCTGTTCTTGCCATACTGCAATAGATCTTGTGCACTTGCAAGGGTTACATTCTAAATCGACCACATCCTTAGCTATATCACAAGTACTGATCCTACGAAACTTGGATACAGTAACAACACTAAACAGTGCATTAAGGGCTTTGGAGTTGTACTCTAGAGAATTATAGTCATTAGGACCCCATATATCTCTAGGTTTTAGAGACACTTTAGTCACTCCAATTGTTTCAAAAGATATCATCGGAGGACACCATTCATTTTCCATAGCAAACCAAATCTTAGGGTCTAAGGATTTAAAGAAAGTTCGCATCCTAACCTTCCAATAAGGATAGTTGAACCCATCAAATAACGGAGGACGCATTGTAGAGGCTCCTTCTCGTTGCAGATCTAGGATGCTAGAAAGAGCCATAGACACTCAGTTTGTTAGAATCACTCGAGTGAACTTGTCTCTGATACCAATTGAAATTTTGGTATCCTAGATTTGCCTAGCGATGATATGAAGAATAAATAATAAAAATAAAAATAATCACCACTGCACACAAGATTTTTACATAGAAAATCCAGAAGGAAAAAATCATGGAATCTATGCCAGATCCAAGGCAACAAATACGCTATGAGTTCAAAGGTTACAGAAAGTAACGAATGAATACAGACACACTAGTCCTATCAAACATTCCCAAACCAACACTAGATTCCACTACACGTTCTCATTGATCCCCGATTTGTCGCCTTCAACCACCGAGTTGCACGATGGTCTACTAAAGTAGAACAAAATGACCTTTAAATCACCAAAAAAATTTGATTTAAAGTATCAAAGGCAAGAGGGTTTTCTTCTCTCGCGGAACGGAACAATTAGGTATAGAGAGATAAGAAAATAAGGTGTCCGAAAAAGAGGCTATATATATGACTTTTTAAAATCCTAAAAAGAGATTAGAAAAAATCGTATTTTGGAAAGCAATCTCAAGGTTGACTGACACATAAGTGATAGTCAACCACCAAATCAAAGGTGGTTGACCACGAAACAAAGCTTTGGTGGTTAACCACGATATACAACTTGGTCAACCGAGGAGGAAATTGCTTTTAGAAAAAAGATTCCTTGAAACAACAAACACTTGTGGATCAATATTAACCAATCCAACATCAAAGAATCCATAAGTGATAGGTTAAGTTTGGTGACACATGAGAGTGACCTACTAGGGTTATCATAAACCGTGACAATCAGATCTAACACTAAATATCTAAAAAGAAAGGGCTAATGGTTTTCTTTTCCCTCATTCAAAATAATATCTTTCTATCTTCAATGAATTTAAAAAATAAATAAATCAATAAATGATAAAGCCCCTCAGTTCGGGCCTCACTACCCTTACTCTGCCTGTTGACTGCCCTAGACGTATAGGTGTGATGACTGGTTTGAGACAAAACTACCCTAGCATTTTGATATTTTGTTTGTGGGGTGCAAACGAGCTTGGCTGGGCCAAACCAATGCTGAGCCAAGCCCCTTCCGGTCCACATGTTTAGGAGCTGGCCCCAAGCTTATTAGTCCCAACATCCTCACCACAAAAAATTTGACCTAAGCCCAGCCAGCTTTCTCGCTGAGCTGGCCATGACCCCACTCGATTATTTGCTAAAGCCAGGCGCAACCTGCCTGCTAAGCTCGCAGGCCTCAAGCTAGATAACATCAGGTACCCACCCTTGAGACTATTATAGATTTTGTTAATGAGAAAATGGCAAAACAGAATACATGTGCGATGCTCTTGTAAAGGACAGGACATTGAGGTGACCACCCAAAGCAGAAATATCATAGGGAATGTCTCCTCTAACATAGGAATACTACCTAAATGAAAAATGGTTTCACAGTTATCAGTTATTCAACGACATCCAAACATTCGGTTTTGGAGCTACCACTTTGCCATGGCCACCATGCTGGTTCATCACGTTCTCCTCTAGAAGGTTCATCACTTTCTCCTCTGTTTCTAGAGTTTATTCAAGTGTACAATAATATTCTAGACTCTAGACACCGCTGTTAAACTATTATTTCTTTATTATCTGCTATTTTATTATTTTTTTTAAATTTTTTTTATATGTAAGTTGGACTTGAACTTGTGAGTTGTGCCTTTGAAGTTGCAATATTGTCAACCTACCATTGTGCTATAGGCCCAAGCCATCTAGTCTAGATACTATGGTTAAACTAACTGCTTACATAAAACAAATATGCCCATCAGAGCATTGGAACCGTCTGATCAAGGTACTTTCATATCAATCATTAAAAAATATGCACGATGAGTGCATAGATCTGGCAAGTCAAATTCTCCTAGTGGGAAATGTTGGGCCACACGATTGAGAAATAAGGTGGTCATGGGCTCTATTGTCCATTGCAATCAATTTTGGTCTTGAAAGGCAATGGTAGTGTTGTTATGAAACCTACACCTACTTAGGCTGTCTTTGGCGTTGCTCTTTGGGAGAGTCGAAAAGAGCAGCTGCTGCTCTTTGTCGTTGCAAATGAACATGGGGAGAGAGAGGATTGGAGGAAGAAAAAAGGGGAGGCTACTCTTTAAAACATGAAAAACATTTCTCTTCAACTCTTCTACAAAGCAATGCCAAACACAGCCTTAGACAAACATGAAAATGTACGAAAAATCAGTCTTCAATTATCCAGCAAGAAATTCAAGAAGCCCTGACAAATTGAAAATCATTTTCTTTAATAGTTATAGAACAGTGGCTAAAGAAAATGCTAGCAGCACACACCAAAATCTCATTAAGAAATAGCTAATATGTAGCCCTCTTAAGTGCATATATTATATATGCTCTAAATAAAGATAGCTGCTACA
Source organism: Chloranthus sessilifolius (assembly GCA_021018995.1). Lineage (NCBI taxonomy): Eukaryota > Viridiplantae > Streptophyta > Magnoliopsida > Chloranthales > Chloranthaceae > Chloranthus > Chloranthus sessilifolius. The sequence continues at coordinate 186,906,733 of CM037585.1, read as the reverse complement.
AGCACACACAGCAGACAAGAGGTTGGCTGTAAACATGCAGAGGCTTGGGCGGACGGCACCCAAACGACGGACAGAATCGAAAAATTATATCCTGGTCACTGGAAATTTCAGAACCGGCAATCGGTGTCACAATTCATCATCAAGAGTTGACAATGTTTTCTGAATATAAGGGGTCAAATTAGAGGGTTAATTGGAAATTTGGCTACCAAAACCTCTCTAGAGATCCTGCTATAATCTCGCTGAAAAATACCCCCATAGTACTTTAAGATCAGGTTAGTAGATAAAAACCTACTATGTAAAAACAATCAAACAGCTGCTTGATTTCATGGTATGCTAAAAAAATAAAACATACATAAAAAAGCTGTTTAGAACCAGTAAAAACAAATTCTTAAACTCAGGTCTGCCCAGAAATCTGCGTGATAAAACAAATCAATTCCTCAAATTACTGTGAAATAAGAATATACACTGCTACTTATTGCTTATTCAGTAGTTAAAAATATAAAAACAGTATACCATTTGGAGGAGTAACATTAATCCAAATAACAGCAGCAGCATCTATGGGATTTAGGTTAAAAAACAACAGTAATCATAGCAGCTATATTATGTCTAGAAAAGACAGGGACTCACGGTAGAAATATCAAGACTAAAACGTCTCATGTTCAACTCAGAAACAAGGGGCTCGGCCCTCTTTTTCTTTTTCTAAGTATCTCTTTTTTAATTTTTTTTTTTAAAACTCCGTACATTTGAACCAGTACCAAATATAATGAAACCCCTACTTCTACTCCTACTATTCTATCTAAATAGGACTCCAAACTAAAACAGAAATAAACTAGTCTATATTGTATATCTTGAAAACCACAAACTTCTATATTTAGATTCCTAATCACACTAAAACTCTTGTAAAGTGAAATAGTAATTTTTTCTTTTTTTTTTTTATCGGTAAAGAAATAGTAATTAGGATTATTTTCCTAACTTTTAGGGCCTTGAGGTATCACAAAAATATATATATATATATAAAATAAAAATCAGATAATAGAGTTCCGAGAATGGAACTTTCCATCAGCACCACTTTTAATTGATCCTATGAGCCAGATCACGAGATAATTATTCTCATATTTTTTTGGTCCATGTGGCTACTTTAAGTGGTCGCCTGGGCGTCATCCTAGGCCAATCTCAAGACCCATTTGTTAGATTGGCTGATATTAAGATGTTTAAGGAGATGGTTTAAAGAGTGGCTTGGGCCTCTAGCATAATGAAAGGTCGGCAATATTGTCAAGGTTGCAGGATCAAGCCCAGCTTACCCATAAAAATAAAAAAAAACATGATTTAAATCAGGAACAAGAAACAAAAATAAACTTCACATTGGTCTCCTCCTCCACGTGCGATCAAATTTAACTGGGATGGGAAGGCAAATGGTGATGAAATTACAATTAAAAATTAAAAATAAAAAGAAGGCAGAAGTAAAAGAATAAACGTTTGGGGGCAGTATTTACTGTCCACAAAAAGTAGCATAGGAGGCGGGCACTCTCCTTGGCCCGGTTCTGTGGCTGGCCCCTCAATTATTTGAGCATGTTCTCTTCTCTATTTCATATTATACAAATTGTTTTTAAGGACCCAAGCTTTTTATTTTATAATTTATTAAACTTTATATAAAAAAAATTGTAAAACGATGTGTCAGAGCAAAGAACATTATGGTATAATGTGATCTTTTCATACATATCTAGAAGTGTCGTGTTGTGTTGAGGAGTGTCCAAGTGCCGGCACCGCAACAGTCCCAAAAGTAGAAGTGCCTAGGTTAAAGCTTGGGTCCTTGAAAACAATTTGTATAATATAGTATAGTTTTAGTTAGGTTCGGCATACATTATGAACCTTTTCATTACATATCTCAATTGGCACTCTCTAAGATTTCCCTTCAACTGTATTTTTGACATATGTATTAGAATTAAATTTGTTGACATGTACTTAAATTCAAATTAAGTGAAAAATGAGTTAGACAAAAATGCCCTTAATTCTCATATGAGACCGATATATGTCTTGGGCCTATCCGATCTTCTCGGATTTCTGAGATTTAGAAACATGTATAACACTTAGTGAAATACTTTTATGATTATTTACAAATTTGCCTCTAAAAAAATGTGTGCATGGGACTCATACAGCAACTTTGGTGCAAGGGTTAGCCGGTTAGGTGCTTTATATAAACTTTAAGGTGGAGTTCGACTAGTAATTTTTAATTTATTTGTTATTATTATCAAGAATTAAAGAATTGGTATTTAGTAATCTACAAGTGCATAAAGGTTACTTACTTGCATCGGTCAATCTCCTTCCATCAAACTTTTTTTGTTTTTTTTCCCTGATACGGCCATTCGGCCGAGACAGCCTCGAGAATTGAGGAGCAAACATGCATACACATATGACAGCATGCGGAGCAGCGCGAGGGAGCACCAACTAAAATGTGAGGGTACAAATTCATGAGAGCCCATATTATTTTTATTCTAAGCAATATTAGATATTAAGCCCAAAAATACCTATATAAATATCATTTTGATAAAGAGTGATTCATTCATGCATGAAACCTTGTTGCACGGGTATGCTATCTAATAACAACTATATAGTGAAGTAGAATTCTTCAATGAATCCGAAAATTAAGGAAGCCTCCCGGGAATAAAAACGCGTGAGAACTGAGAAGTAGTTATGCTTTCTTGGGGCCGTGGAGAGGCTGCAAAGTGCCAAGTAAGCAGTCCCTCCACAGCTGGTTCAACTTTCTATATTTAATAACTGTTAAGATTTTTTAGAGTTAAAAATCGTTGACCCTTTTGAATCAAACGATGGAGATCGTTTTTCCCCCCAATGGATGTTGACATCACGGCTCACTTATCATAGTGGGTTTCCTTTCTAATTTAGGTAGAAGTAGGACTCTGAGAAAGGTTTGAAATCGAATACGATTGTAGTTAAGGAAGAGGCCCATATCCTTTGCTTACAAAATTCAGAGCCATCTTTCTCTCACACCCAAACTTCTATTTTAATAAACTCATCTACGTTCTCTCTCTCTCTCTCTCTCTCTCTCTCTCTCTCTCTCTCTCTCTTCAACGATCGTCACCAGAGAACAATTTGAAAGGATTAACGGGGGCACCATTGGCAGGTGATATTTTGTTGTCTATTATCTCGTTTGAATTTCGGTTTATATGAATGGATGATTTATTCTTTCATTTTTTAGTAAATTTAGTTATTTGAATTTTATGTCTCTTGTTTTTTTTTTTTAAATTTTGATTCCAACTTTTTTATAAAAAAACTCTATGCTGTTACTTTTTATTTGATTGCATTATGATTTGTATGCGTATTTTTTGTTGTTTATTTTATTTTATTATTTGACACTACACAGGTTAATATCTGTTGATTCGGAAGTATCTATTATTTATAGGTTTTAAGTTTTATTTGTACTCGATGTGGTCCTTCTATGTATATATGTATTGATTATTTAGTTATCTTTGTGGCTCTCCGTTTAAAACTCGAAAAGATTTATAGAGCAAGCGTAGGAAGATTTATCATTTATGTTCATTAATTTTCTTCTTTTTTTTTTTTTTTCTGGCATAGCCATAATTATTTGTTTTTTTTCTCGACTTTTTGCTACCTCTTGGCGTAGCATCTCTTTGTGAATCTTTATCAGCTGAAAATTCATTTGACCAATGTGTGAGGAACATTATATTTGAAATTACCAAATCACACTTCTTCCCAATTAAATATATATATTGTAGAAGGGTATTTTTGTAATTGCAACTATAATGTTTGTCTCATGATCTATTGACTTTTTGGAGACTTTTTTGTTATTTTAAATGGCTTTTTTCCCCTCACATTGACTGAGTGACTATTTGGGGATTTTGGAAATCGTGATAATCTCTTTTTTCTAAAACATTTTGAAGTAAGTGTAATATGCTAAAATTTTCTTTCAAGTATTCCTGTTTTTTTTATTTTCTAAAAAATAAACTAATCTAAATGACCCGTTCTCTCAAAAAAAAATAAAAAATCAGTGACCCGTTTCACTCTTGAGAGTGAATGGGTCGGTCACCCTATACCAACTCTTTCTTAATATATTTATTTATTTATTATTATTATTTTTTCTTTTTTAAGGTCATTTCGCCGAGAAAGCCTCGAGAACCGAGGAGCAGGCACGCATATAACGTGGAGGACGAGAATAGAACCCACCACCTACTCCCTCACATTGAAATAGGAACACTATTATATTCTAATTTGTAACATTCAAGTTCATTATTAGGAGGGATGTTGGACCTTCTCTTGAATTCTATTGAATGTCAAGTTGAAGAACTCAATTATCTAATTATACACTGCTTTTTCGGTTTTATCCAAAATATTCTACATCAAATTTATTAATAATCTGATTTAAAATTTTAAATAGTAACCATATTAATACCCATTAGAGAGCTTATATATGATGATCAATTTGTTACATATTTATGTCATAACATTATTCAGAGAAGTTTAGTTACTGTTTAAATATATGGCAAAGCTTCTCTGACAGAATGCTCATATTTGACATCTATGTATGGAGCATTTGCAAGTTTACTAACTCTATCTAATCATCTTTGTATTAGAGGATTTGTTATCTTCTCAAACTTTTGATGAAGTTAGGCATCGAGAATGACATTTACTAAAATATACATCCCTTTGAATCTCTATTTCCTCATATAAATCTTCATTTGTGAATATGACAGGATCTAAAGCAAGTAGAGAGATAAGTGAGAAAGTAGTAGGTGTTAACGATATGGCTAGAGAACAACTTCAAGTCCTAAACGCGCTTGATGTAGCCAAGACCCAATGGTACCACTTCATGGCGATAGTGATCGCTGGCATGGGATTCTTCACCGATGCTTACGATCTCTTTTGCATCTCCCTTGTTACAAAACTTCTTGGCCGCATATACTACCATGTAGATGGTTACAAGAAACCTGGTACACTCCCCCCAAATGTCTCAGCCGCCGTCAATGGTGTTGCCCTCTGTGGCACGCTTGCTGGCCAGCTGTTTTTTGGGTGGCTTGGCGACAAGATGGGTAGGAAAAGGGTTTACGGAATGACGCTTATGCTCATGGTTATCAGCTCGATCGCCTCAGGCCTCTCCTTTGGAAGCAGTCCCAAAGCTGTCATGACCACACTATGCTTCTTCCGCTTCTGGCTCGGGTTCGGAATCGGCGGAGACTACCCCCTCTCTGCCACCATCATGTCCGAGTACGCCAACAAAAAGACTCGTGGGGCTTTCATTGCTGCGGTCTTCGCAATGCAAGGTTTTGGAATTCTAGCTGGCGGGATGGTCGCTATTTTAATATCGGCTGCATTCAAAGCCAAATATGATGTGCCCTCTTACCAGGAGGACCCGTTGGGCTCCACTGTGCCCCAAGCCGATTACGTTTGGAGGTTAATTCTCATGTTTGGTGCGTTGCCGGCAGCTTGTACATACTACTGGCGTATGAAGATGCCCGAGACAGCTCGCTACACAGCCCTGGTTGGAAAGAACACGAAGCAGGCAACCGCCGACATGTCCAAGGTCTTACAGGTAGAGATTAAAGAAGAACCCGAAAAGGTGGAGCAAATAGTGCAGGGATGGAGGAATTCCTTTGGGTTGTTTTCGAAAGAGTTCCTACGACGTCACGGTTGGCACCTTATCGGAACTACAAGCACTTGGTTCTTGCTTGACATTGCTTACTACAGTCAGAATCTTTTCCAAAAGGACATCTTCAGCGCGATCGGGTGGATCCCGCCGGCACAGACCATGAATGCGATCGAGGAAGTATTTTGGATTGCCAGAGCGCAAACGCTTATTGCTCTTTGTAGTACAGTTCCCGGATATTGGTTCACAGTTTTCTTGATCGATTACATGGGGCGGTTTTCGATTCAATTGATGGGATTCTTCTTCATGACGGTGTTCATGTTTGCTTTGGCACTCCCTTACGACCACTGGACTTTGCCCGAGAACCGAATCGGGTTCGTTGTTATGTACGCTCTGACCTTCTTCTTTGCCAATTTTGGGCCAAATGCTACTACATTTGTGGTGCCCGCTGAGATCTTCCCTGCTAGGCTAAGATCAACGTGCCATGGGATCTCCGCTGCAGCTGGGAAGGCGGGTTCGATCTTGGGGGCCTTTGGGTTCTTGTATGCCGCACAGAGTCCGGATGCATCAAAGACCGATAAGGGGTACCCGCCGGGTATTGGGGTAAAAAACACACTTATTGCTCTTGGTTGTATCTGTTTCGGGGGCCTGTTGTGTACTTTCTTGGTTCCGGAATCCAAAGGGAAATCGCTCGAGGAAATGTCAGGGGAGAATGAAGAAGGCGAGCAGGAGATGGAGCACCAGGCTTATAACAGAACTCTTCCTGTTTAATTCATTTCTTCCTCCTAAAACAATCTCAATTTTTGTCTCTGTGCAGAGTCTGTAGGAGAAGAAGCTCGCCTTCTTATGTAATTTTTCTTCATGTTTTCAAAGTTCTAACAACTGACTACTACCATGATTTTTAGAGATCATTTTCGTAATTTTTTTCATTTGCAATAGTATAAATCAAAATTACTTCACGTTTAGTTTCTTTTTCTTTTTTCATTTAATCTCTTATTTTGTGGGTTTAAGTATCCACAAAACCAATTGAGTGGTAGCTCACTTGTTATCCTCCCACCTTTGTAGGGCTTGAGGTCAGGGATTCTAAACTCGACATTTGCTTCCTCCCTTATATTAATAAGGAGAGTATTGTTGTGTGGGATTTATTCCTCTTTGTGTCGCTCAATGTGAGTGCTTTGTTGTGTGAGATTTATTCTCCAAGTACTGCTCCTGAACTGTCATACTCTCTATGATAGGAAAGGCGCATCCATATTGTCTATGCTATATGACATCATAAAAAGAAAAATTATCTAGAGAATTTCTTTCTCTTGAGGGAAGCATGAATGCACTTCTATTAATCGTATAATTTATAATTTTTCGCCCCAATCTTTCCTGCGATGGATTTTGAGATCATGGGACGGTCAGTTTTTTTTATTTAACGTGGCACACACCCCAAAAAAATAACCTTAAAATCCGGTTTGAGCGTAATGAGTTCCACGCTATGTTAAAGTCACTTATTTTTTGGGATGTGTGCCACGTGAACTAAAAAGTCACTTTTTTATTTTTTTTTCTGGCAAAGTCCCATGGTCAGTTTTTCTACTGAAACTCATCGATATAACAGAAAAAAGGTGTGGAACTCATGTGCTCATTCTAAATGCTCAAATCTGCTGGAAAGAAGAAGAAAAAAAGTTTAATTTTGGGAGTACAAATATAATTAAGCTTGGAACACCTTTGACGGGCGTTGTGGTACATGTAAAATACTCATAAACTAATTTAAATTTTTTTCCACATGATGGAGACTAAGGGATCATATATTTTGCCTGATTCTGATGTAATCCTAGAATTTTGTATATGCTGCATGATCTTTTTCAGTAATTATGTCTTATCAGTCACTGGAAGGGGAAATTTTCACTTTGTTTTTGTTTTGATTAGTAATAATATAATTTCACTTTGTTTTTGTTATGTAAAACTAGTTGAACAGCATACACTACAAAATTAGGTGTTTTTTGTGGCGCCTTATCAATGACGGTTTGCTAACACCGCCACGAAATCCTGGAAATTTGGGCGCCAAAGCGTCAACTACTCGCGCCTCTTTAAACCTCCCTCTCTTAGCACATTTATCTCTTGCGCGCCAACAGGAGAAGATCAATAGTCCTCTCTTCTCTCTCCCATAACTTCGTAATAAGATCAAGTGTTCTCTCTGGAGACGATGGAAACGCTGGAAACTTATGCATGAGCCTATTTGGAACCGATCCAAACCGCTTGAAAGCTTGCTGCAATCGATCGAAACCGCTTGAAAGCTCGCTGCAAGCGATCAAAACCTATGCATGTGCTTCGCTCCAACAGATCAAAACTTCTCTGCAGCAGATTAAAACCTCTCCACAACCGATCTCTTCTCCCACTTCTTTGTTCAAACTCGTGAGAGATTAGATTTGAAAGAATCATTTCGGCGACAACTCTCATACCTGCCTCAATCTCCGATTGTACGTTTCTATTTGATATCTAGGGTTTATTTTTAGGTTTCAGAAATTTTAGTTTGAGGTTATTGATTTTAAGCTTCATTTTCAATGTTGATAATACAAACATTGTTGATAATTTTTTATATTGATGGTTAGGGCTCTTCAGCTCGTTTTGATTTGGTGGATCTAAATTGAGGGCAAGCAAGTTAGAGATTCTGGCCTTACAAGCTTGACTCGACCTGTAAGTTAATGTGATAACAAGAATCTTGATTAATCTCAATTTCTATATTGTTAGATCTTTTCATTTTATATTTTTTTTTTGAATTTTCTCATATCTTTTTGGCCATTTGAGGAGAAATGATCTTTCCAATAGTTGTTTTTGGCTATAGATTTTGGTCTTTATCTTGAATTTTCTCATTTCTTCACCACCTACTATGCTTTATTTTATGAGTTTTATTTATTATTCGACCTTCTTTCATATCGATTGGTATATCACCTGAGATTACTTGCATGTTTCCCTTTCTTTCATAAATCATATGGCTAGCTCCTACCTTTATTATCTTTATTTTAGACTACCGGTTGAAGAGGTTAAGTTATGTGGTTTAATCTCTTCCTAGTTTTCTACACACAGAAATCTTTAGATGAAAAGGGTAATTGGGTTATGGCGCTAATGGGTTAACTGTATGTCATCATCATCGTTTACGATATATTAGAATCCGGTACTATGGTATTGGTATTATATATTTGCCAGTGTCTTATACTAACTTAAAAAATTGCAGATCATGACATATTTTTTTCGAATTTGGATTTATATATGATGACAGAACTTGAATATTTAATATTGTACTCATGCTGAACAAAATATTGAGCCATTGCTTGCATAGTTGCATGTATGGATTCAATATTGTCAAAAGATGTAGGAATATAGATAGTACAAGAGCTCACTTGATGCTAGTTGATGAATATTTTCAGCATAGATCAAACAGTATATATTAGCAAAGGATTTTGGGGCATGACAAGGATTGCTTTCGATCATATTAGCAAAGAGAGGGCATGAGAAGGAGTGCTTTCGATCATATTAGCAAACAGAGCAACTCTCCCTTTCAAACATATATATTAGCCATGCCTAATGATATCCACTCAAAGGCAAGCTTCCTTTCACATTATTCAGGGCCCCTGACATCTGTAACTGTCCGTCTTTATAGGAATGTGCCTCTATAACCTAGAAGGTAGGGCTTGAAATATGCTGTTTCCTCAATTACGTGGTGGTGTAATGAATGCGGTTGAGTGGGTGGACTGAGGTCAATGCTAGTCTAAAACGTTGTTACTTACAGTAGGTTAACATAGAGCTCGTACTGTTAGTCATAGGCTTCTGTTTACAGGTTTTACTACAATCTCATATTTCAAAACGTCAATCTAGAGTTTTACTAGTCAATGTTCTTCAACTAATTCTAGTTTTACCATATGAGCCATCACAGGTAGGGTTGTCAAGGGGCCGTGTTGTGGCAGGGCCCTTCAAAAAGGTAGCATGGCCCTAGGGGCAAAGGCTAGGACCTAGTCTGACCCTAACTTAAGCATGCTTTAATATGCCCAGTCCCGGCCCTAACTTAAGCAAGTCAGAGCAGCATTGTTGTTCATTGTTATTTTTTATAAAAATTGTAGTTAAAAATCTTTAAAGATAGTGTGAGTTTTCGAAGAAAACATTCATACCTCTCTTCATAGGTATTCAAATTATCAAAATATTCCTATAATTACACATTTGATCTAACGGTCAGAGGTTATTTTGGAAATTTGATAGTAAAGACTATAATTTATATATCTTATATGCCTATATCGATATATTTAATACATAATTAAAAGAGAAGCATGGCTCAAGCCAAGCTTACAAGCTTTAAGCATTAGTGGCTTGATATAGCGGAAACCAATTTTGATTTCGTAGCCCTAGCCCTAAGATTTTAGGGTCAAGATAGGGGAGTTGACGGGCCAGCTGGGCCCTGTTGACAGCCTTAACAATTGAAGTCCGATCCATTTAATTCGAATTTGAATATTATGGCATTAGCAATGATTATAAGTTGAAAGTAATGAATCGACCCTATAACAAATCATCAATAGCTTTCCCCGTTAGGTCCTTAGGCTTTGATTAAGGTAATCTTTGTTTCTATGTGCGAATTGGCACTCCAAACCAAAATCAAAGTAGTATATAAATTCAAAATACAACTATCGGCGAAGCTCTCTAAGGACTTTCAAGCAAGCCCAACCGCATAATCAAAAGAGTCAAGAAGAAAGATAAAAGTCCTATCTAATAACATATATGCTGATGAAAGCTACAGCTTGGTGTGTTGTCATTTTCTCGTTATATGAAATTAATTCCTTCAATGAGTAGGAACAAAAAAAAAACCATCACTTAACCCAAAAGAGATCCATCAATAAAACAATCCACAGGACAACATCAAATAGCTAACAGATGGTGACAGATCTCTTAGCCAACACACCATCCTCCAAGATAAGCATCACAAAAACTTCCCCCTCTAGACATCATTTCTTCCTACACAACAATATTAAAAAATTATGATAGAGAGAGCTTTAGGAGGGTTGAAGTGGAAAAAGAGAAGACCTGACTTTTGAAATGATGATATAAGGAAATAATCTACTTTGTTATCAACATAATGATGTTGTTGGATGTTCTAAGGCCATTCTCCTATAATTCCTAATTTGACCTAGTTACATACCTTCTACTACCTTGTATTAAATGCAACCCCCTTTCCAACTTTAAAAGCAAGGCAGCCCTTAACCCAATGTCCCAACCCACCACCATTATTACATAGAACAATAAGTTGGGTTTTTAAATTTAAAGGGCAAGGTGGTACTCTAGTTTGACCAACATATCTCAACCACACTCAAGTCAACAGCAGCAATATGTTATGTAAAGTTACACCTGAATCGAGGCCTTTCTATTGGTCGACAGAAGCACACCGACTTTGCTGGCTGGCTGGCGAGGGAGACCACTTTCAGACGGTGTCGTAGCACCTTCTAACATATATGTGCATCATGACAAAGTGTGCGCAGGAGAAAGAGAAAAATTAGTTTGTTCATTGGGTGCATTGCTGTATGCTAAAAGTGTGCCTTGATAGAGCAAATAAATAAATAAAGTACGAATTGGAACTCATATCCTTGGATTCGATTATCCACCATCTCATCTCACTTGAGGAACCAGATCACAAGAACACTAATCATCTCTATAAACCTCTATGAGATCCTTGGATTCCATACATCTCTATCCACTATCCACCCTAAAGATAAGAAGTGGTAAAACAGACCAACTGAAAGTTATCGATTAAAGAAAAGATAGCTGAAAAAGAGAGAAAGAGTCGAACAAGATCTCCTAACTAATCCTATCTATTTAAATATTAAACCATAAATAACCAAAAAAAATTAAAGTTACAAGTTAATTTGCAGAGCTCCCCGAGCCTGCTTTCTTGCTAATGCAAGTGCCCATCAAACCAGTTGGGAGAAATAAAAGCACTCTCCAAACAGATTTTACCACCACAAACGAAGGTCAAACCCGACCGCCATTATTCGTAGTCAGACCCGACTGATGTCAGTGTGATGTCTGCAGGAAGGAGAGAGAAGCACGAGTGTTGATTTGTTTTATCTGATCAATGTGAAAAAAAAGTGATCTTCTATTTTCTCCTCCTTAACTCAATGCATCGGTTTTTGGAATTTGCATCTTCCTATGTTGAAGGTTGTTGTTGGTGAGGGTTTTAAATGTTATTGCTGTCCAAACAGAGGCCTCAACCCAAAATGGGGACACACCTTGGTGATCGGAGAGATGATTCTCCTTGGGAAATAAACTTGAAAACAGAGTCAACAGCAAAAAAATCTTTCATTTCGCGATTCCACTCTTTAATGCACCATATTTCTAGTAACATACTCCCTGAAGACAGCAATTCAATAAATGATGCAGCTTCATCATTCTTATTATGGTTATTATTAGTTTTTTCTAAAGACGATTTCCTCTATGGCTTTCCCTTTACACACGCATATCATTATTTTATAAGCACCCTTTTATCACTGTTTAGAGTTACTTTTATGTCGTATGCCTGTATGTTTTAAAGAGTTCAAGGGGTGAACATATATGTGTAAGTTATTTTTTTGGAAGCATTTGATAGCATCATTTCATTTGCTTGTCATTCTCTTTAATAAGTTCGAGACATTTCTAAAAAATGTTGCTTAGCAGTAACTTTAGGAGCAGAAGGTGCCTCAGGCTGGAATCCCCCTTCTCCTTTTACCTCTTCAGGATCCATGAAGAGTGTGGATTTATTGTAACTTTTTTGGTCAGACATTAGCTATAAAGGCATGGGTCACATGTTTTTTTTTTCCTTTAATATGAATTGTTTCGGTTATTCTTATCAATGTGTCCATATATTTAGCAGTCATTGCTGCTACTTCTTTTGGTTAATTAGCTGAATCCAAGTAAAAGCTTATATGTCTCCAAAGTTTCGGAATCTGTTTTGTTGATTATTATTTGACGCTAGCACCTTGTTTTCTCTGCACATGCTCCATCAGATTGTTATTTGACACATGCACCTTGTCGATCTTTTGAGGCTTTTTAAATTAACTAATCTATTTGGTTGGTAATTGTGAACATGAATTTGGAAATATCAAAATACAAGTATCTAAGCTGAGAGTTCATTATCAAATTGAAGTATAGCCAAGTAAAGGAACACCTATAGGACCTTCTCCTCTTTTTTGACATGTATATTGCATCAAATATGCTGCCAAAAAAATTAATCATGGACAGCTATGGTGTCATACTATACTGCTTTCAAAGGGGCCAAAAGTTACATTGTTCTCCACTTCCTAAGTAGATTAGTTACGGTGCTCTAAATATGCAATTAAGCATCCACGCAAAACGTCTAGATTGGGGTGTCTAGTTCCAGGCATAGTCACAAAGTCGGCAGTCAGCACTAAATCGACAAGGGTCAAAGTTGGGCAAATCAGCAAAAATCAATCAAAGCCGAAAAAATCGGGGAAAATAAAAATAAAAATAAAAATTAGAAAACATATCAAAATATATTTCAAGTTAAAAATAATGGTTTCAATGAACAATAAAGTACAAAATAGGAAAAAAGAAGAAGAGTAGTGAGCTTTGAGATGAGTAGGGAGCTCTAAGACGAGTAGAGAGCAGAGAGCAAACAAGGTAATGGCCCTAAATAAAAAAATAAGCATAAACCAAATAGATTAGTTTTGCGTTCTCTTTTAGTATTTTAAACAAACACATAATATGCACATGTAGAACTCTACAAATTCAGTTGTTGAATATTGTTTTTAAAAAGGCATTTATCAGAATAACCCACGTCAGTAATTAGATTTTAACATGAATGTATTTAACAATTTAGATAAAGATTAATTGGTTCTATTTTGCATCACAAAGTTAGAAAGGTTATGAAACCTCAACATTTCTATTATAATCTCCCAAAATAAAAACAGAAAACAAATCACCATTTACGTAGTGTATATATATATATATATATTATTCCATTTTTTTGTAGAAATTAATTTGCAAGGAACCTTAAGAATCAAAGGTTAGCCCTGACCACATTTAGTTTTATTGTTCTCAACTATGGATATGATTTTATTTCAGATGGACCATCCAGAATCATCTGCGATAAAGAGTGGTGTAAGACGTAAGACGGCGTTGGCAAAAGTTTTGAATTTACCAAAAGGAGAGAAGTTGAAAATAGAGTATGATAAAAGTCTACCAGCAAACTCTAATGCAGTCATCTATCAAATTGGTGTGGCATAATAGCAAGAGATTGCCAATTATTTCCCCTTGATCGTCCGACTTGACGTGAAATATGCAAGACATCAAAGAACCGTGCCTGGGAAATGATTGCGGTAAGATTTGTTTAATCTATTTTGATTATTTATACTTTTTGTATCTTAAAGATGTAATTTATATGATGTCATAAAAATTGGTCCTAAATGTTAAGGAAAAATTTGAATTGAGCGAAGAGTCGAAACATGTGGTATTGATGTCCCTGGGCAAGCATTGGAGAGATTATAAGTGTAATTTAAAGAGGAAACACTACAATGGATGTAGAACCAATGCGGAACGGTATGGGCGTTGCCCTGAAGACGTAGATCGAAATCAATGGGTGGCCCTTGTCCATTATTGGAACTCGGATACTGGAAAGGTATATTTTTGCTTAAGAAGTCATTTTAAAACATAATTTGCATAATATGGTCCTCATACCAATTCAATTTATACCATGTAGAAAATTTGTGAGACAAATAAAAGGAATTGGTCCCTCCTTAAGTTAGCTCACACGTCTGGGAGTAAAAGTTTTGCAAGAGTACGATTTGAGGAGGTAAGCACAATGATTCATTTGTTTCAGTATTTTATGATATGCTAATTATTAAAATTTCCTTGACGCAGTGAAATAAGAGTTCAACGCAACAAGAGCCAACCCGCTCAGATTTGTTTGTGAAGACCCACACTCGCAAAGATGGTTTACCAGTAAATGATGAGGCTGCCCATGTGATTGTAAATTTACGCACTTTATTTTTATTTATTATATAAAAATTATTATAAAATCTTTCAATTATCTGTTTTCCCTATATAATTACTAAATAAATGAATAAATATTTGATTGCAGCAAAGGATCCAACAAGAAATTGAAAATCGAGAAGGTTCACGGGATTCAATATCACGAGATGATGTGATATCCACCGTCTTGGGAGCAGAAAAACCAGGTCGTGTCCGGGGATATAGATTGGGCATGACTCCCACTATGTTGTCGGGATCCTCTTCTAAATATGGTGGGCCTTCTGCTACTGAGTTTGCTATAGTTCAAGGAAAAATGAAGGAATTCAATGAGAAAATGAAAGAGAAAGATGCTGAAATGGAGCGAAAAGATGCCGAGAGAGAAGCTGAGATGGCACGCCAAGCTGCCGAGATGGCAAAACTTAAGCGTATCATAGATACTTTAAGTGCACAGGCATGTCTAGGAATCTATTTGCTAATAAAAATTAGGATTGCTATTTAGTGTTTTTATTACGTTTATTCTTTACCATTGTCTTGTTACGTTTGTTAAATTTGTTAATATTGTTCCTAATATATATATATATGTGTGTGTGTGTGTGTGTGTGTGTGTGTATGTGTGTGTGTGTCTGCTTATTTTTCTAATGTGTAGGCTTTGAACAATCATATTATAGCCCCGCAATCTACTGACGGAGGAAACAATTCAGGTATTACCACTCTCTATGATCATGTAATGGTTCACATCTCTACAACTACTTTCGGATAGTTCCATAATCATCCACTTGAGGGACTTGATTCCACAACCATCATCTTTTATGGAAGTTTGGGGCTATTCCAATTGATCAAATGTACTTTTTCTTCGGTGTTGCGTTTCAGGGCCAACTCGGAATTCTGATAGCGTACGTGCACAAATATGATAAAATTATTGCTTGGTAATCACATGCTTCTTCTTATAAAATTGTATTAATATTTTGATCGTTTAGCCAATTAAATTGAATTCGTATTTTCAAATATTTATTTGTTGATGAGATGTCATTTATTGATATGATGCTACCAAACCTCGAGTTTTTGAATATTTAGCTAAAACCATACTTGCTGATTTCTTACAGGAATTTCTCTAGGTGAAGGAAGAGGTGCACCTATCTAAGATGATGAAGATGAATTGTAGATAGATTATAGGTTTTATCTGAATATTAATCGGTAGATGTGATTATATTTGGTTTATTGCTTGTCAGTTGGTTATCGACATTTTCGCTATCTTAAGACCTTTTTATGCATTTTGATTAAGACTTGATGTTCGAATTGTTATTATTGTGTTGGAAATTGTCAAGTACTATTAAACTCTCATTTTATAGCAATAAGAATTATGTGCTTTCAAGTTTTGTGACATTTTTATTATTTTTTGTTGAATTTACATTATATAGGTTTCTTTCATAACAGGTGGTGAAATTTCCATAACTTTTCTGAATTGGGAAATGGATTTTGTAGGTTTCCTTTTATAACAGATGATATTAATTAATTTTCTTGAATGACAGAATTGTATTTTACAGGTTTGTAAAACTTGTATTATGTTTTATTGAATTATATATGTGATTTCAGGTTTTCATTTATAAGTGAGATTAAAGGCAATGTCCTAAATAAGTAACTAATAGCTTTTAAAAGAAGGAAATTTTTTTTTTGCCGACAATTAAAAAATACTTTTATTGTTTCCAAAGGTCAGACGCCTATATCAACTACGGGTGGTTATAAATTGCGCTAATTATTATCAATTACTAGCGGTTTATAACCGCAGTTAAATTATTATCAATTACCGACGGTTATAAAATGCCGCTAATTATTATCAATTACCGGCGGTTTATAACCGCCGTTAAATTATTATCAATTATCGGTGGTTATAAACCGCCGCTAAAACATTTAATTTTTACTAATGACTAGCGTTAGTTAACCGTCGGTAAAAACAATTAATAGCAGTTAAAAATCGCCGCTAAAAAGGTGCATTTTTAGTGGCAGTTGGAGTCGAACCGCCGGTAAAACGTTTCTCGACGGCTCCAAGCATGGCGGTTTAGCTGACCGCCACCGAATGTTTTAGCGGCGGTTGGAAAGGCTTTAGCGGCGGTTTCAAACCGTCGATAAAAGTCTCATATTTTGTAGTGATATCTGGTTGAACCAGTTGGACCTGACCATTGCCCAGAGTTTTTCCTTTTGTTCATTTCGTTACTGCCATGTCTGCTGTGCCTGGTTCTGTCTGGGCCTCTTGCCTTTTTGCTTCCGATTTTCACTGCTTTGCCTAGTTTTTTGTATCACCGACACAGTTCTAGCCTAGTAGCGCTTTGTAATCACTGCCAAGCTGCTATAACCACTTCCCTAGTAATGCCGAGCTCATTTGTTTGACCTTTCAAATGCGCAGGCTGCCATCCTTTTTCGAGAAACAGACGACATTCCTGTTTATGAGGTACAGCTTGCTGCCTTCATCACATATATTGGACTGTACAAATATTCTATACACTAATATTGATCATTGTGCTTATCTCGTAAAAGTCGATATAAAAGTGCATTGATCAGACGGTTTGAATCCTCTCATAGGTGTGATTCTTTTGTTGATATTTACGCCACTGATGAGATACTAGTTGGGCTAGTTGGATTGATCAAATATGCGTGTCACTTGGAATAAATTTGATCGATCGTGGGCTTATTTGTGTAAATGCACTCAACAATGTCTGCTTAAATAAATGGCCACTCTAAATGAATAAAAGTACATAGGATATAAGAAGCACACATTTATATGATTTTGTATAGGGTAACCCACTCATGCTCAATCTAGATTGTGAACAAGTCACAAATTTCAGACAAATTGAAATATTTTTCATGAAGTTTGTGATGTGAAGGCCACAATGGGAAGATCCAACAGGTTAAAGCTTGTCATTGAAAAAACATTTCCCTTGTGTGATTGGAAGCTAGCAAATACTTTTAAAATAAATCTTTAAAAAAAATCTCTAAAACTAGTTTTAGGTGTTCATTTTAGAGGCATTTGACTACTTTTAATCACACGGTAAATATTTAACACTATGGACCTTTATACTAAGGTCTTTGAATCACGTGTAAAATTCGCTCAACATATAAAATAGAACATTGTTTTACAAATTCGATTTTGTTGTAAAATAATTATTTAATTTACAAATATAGTGTAAAATCCACGTTATATATAAAACTTACTTTATGGGCTACCACTCAATAAAGCAATGAATTTATTTGACCATTGTATTTATTACACGCATTTAAAGCTATTACGAGGCATAACCTCGTAAGACAAAAAATTATAGGGAAAGTATGCAATGGTTTTTCCCACAGAGTTAACGATGAAGCGAACAAGCAAAATTGTACTATATCTGTAATATCGCCCTAGTGCACATAATAAGATGAATGTGGTGAATCGAACGTGCCCTAAGTGTTGCCTCATGTAAATAGTAAATAATTATTGACCCATCAATCGTAAGACCGAACGATGAACGGGTAGTATAAAATTTTGGATAATGGCCAGGGGGACCTAACCATAACCAATTGCTGGTTGAATACCATTTGAGATTGAACTGGCTGGACCTAACCATAACCATTGCTCAAACTAAATTCTTGATTAATGATTTGAGTCGAGTTCCAACTAAGTTCAATCCTCTCAAAGGGGTTTAACCAGCTTTGAAAGCCTTGGATACAAGGGAATCTTAGACTTTGACTGTTTTAACACTTCAAGTTGATACAAATTTAAGATTTATTTCAATCTAATGGTTATAAAAATGGTTGACCCCATGTATAGAGCTTGTTTGATTGCTCGTATTAGCGCAGGAAGACATGTTTCGGAAAGCCATTACACAAGTTAACCAAGTTTTAATGTTAATTAGGCGATTGACCTTACGCATAAATAAGGATCAAAATTTCGGTCCCAAATTTTGGTTTGGTCCCTATCGAAATGAAAACAAAATCCCAAAATTTCGGTCATTGTGGTCCCTTTTACAGTTTTCAGCCAAAATTTTGGAATTTTGATCCTTGCACATAAATGTCTCGCTTTAACTTCTCATTTCTTTGTCACACTTTAACTTCTCATCTCTTTGTCACAAAATTCTTCAAATTGATCAAAATATTAGCTTGATTGAGTGATTCTATGAAATTTTCTCGAATTTTTCTGAATTTGATGATATTTTTGAATTTTAACGATAATGATTCATCCATTAGTCGTGGTTCTTGTTTTTTTTCTGTAAATTGCTATGGCATAGGTGTTAAAGATAACTTTAACAAACAACACTATTTGCACCGGTCAAAACTCTAGAAGCACCCACTTTCCCGTACCTTTCAAATCATCTACAAGCGAAGATGGGTGCTTTTATAGTTTTAGTTGATGTATATATAAGTTCACTAAATTAAAAAGTTTTTTTATAATGATTGGTTTTAAAGAAGAAATCTCAAATAGGTTTAATGCAATTTTGCCGAAACAAAGGCAAACAAGCGAATTATTGTGTTACCCAAATAATGTTAATTTAGATTAAAAAGTATTTTTATAAGACAATTGCTAAGCAACAAGAAGATATAATACATGTGATCAAGAAGAATGTTCAGATTAACAAGAAAAGATAAAAATACGGAATAAGTATATAAGTTTGAGAGTATCGCCATTAAATGATAAAAATCACGGCGTGTCGCTGGAGGTTGTTTGATCATGTTTGTCGGATGCATCGGAAGAAACACTCTACACAAGATTAGACGCTATGAGCACAAGGTGGCAAAGAGCATACGAAGGATTGTGAATTCAAAGAGAGCTTAATAAAAAATAAGTGAAGAAATATGACTCAAAAGGCTGACTCCAAATAGATGAGAGAGGGATGATAATTCTTTTATGATTGATAATTATATATATATTTTTTAATTATTTCAAATTCTCAACGAGTCTTTACCGAATTTATCCGAATTAAACCGAACTAATACCCCACGTAACGATTGCCGAATCCGAACTAGGTTACGAAATGCATAGCTCAAAATTAACCACACATGTTCTTTTACTTGCCAGCCCCTTGGCTCCCTTTTTCTTCTTCACCAACAGCAGCAACTACAGGAGAGGAACCGCAAATCAAAATCATCAGATTGATTGGGGGGATCAGCACCGAAGTTAATCTCTCTCTCTCTCTCTCTCTCTCTCTCTCTCTCTCTCTCTACTTTGCGAGTTGTGAAAGAAAGCATCATCAGTAGAGAAAATGGTGAAGAAGGAGCTCTGATTCGTTATTTGGTACTTCTTATTAAGGTAAATTTCCATTTGTAATTGATTTAGCCATAAAGTTTGCTGAGAATCATTTGCCACTCTGGGTTCTTTTGGTTGGTACTATATAAGCCCCTGTTATCCAAAAAATCAATTTTATTTTTTTTTATTTTTATTTTTTTAATAGTGACTAGCGTTTGCTATCAAATATTTGTGAGGATGATCTGAAAATCAGTAGTTTTCAATTTCTCTGGATTTTTTTTGCTACGTATGATAATCGATCAATGATTCTGATATATTTTTTAAATTTATTTTCTATTTATTTTTTTAAAGTTAAGCAGGGTAGAATATTAACTAGACACCTTAATGCTCGTAAATAAAATAGGATAGTCTTCAAATTAACTGAGCTCTTGGATTCAATATTTCGAGGTTTATTTTTCTTTTTGTTGATGCATGCAATAATTTTGTGGTTAATAGGTAAAAAAATAGCAAACCAAATCAGTAAGGGCAGGCAAAAGGGTAGTGTAATTAAACAGCAAGAATTCTAGTACTAGAGAAGACGAGTATCTGCGGAGGGTGAAATTGAGCCTAGGATTCTTATTTATTTATTTATTTTAAAATCTTTTTAGGGGTTTGGATTGGAGATGAGGAAAGTTTGGGTGGGCTGGACTTCCTTTTGAAGGGTAAATAATCTCATATTCATTATGTCTGTGTTTAGTTTAAATGAGGGGAATCACACGATCTGGACCATTGATCTGTGTGATGGTTGTGGACAAGTGGGTTGGTAATAGTAATCGACATAGGGTGTCTAGAATGTCTTTACTTTCCGGAGGTGAACAATCCGTACCAATAGAAACATGCTACTCGGTGCCGATTAAGCACTTATAAATTTTGGTGGAAATTGGACCATTTGATCCATGGTTTTAAAACTCGGCGAGTCGACTCGGCTCGACTAGGTTCTGAGTCGGATCGCCTCAAGACTCGTTTAGCTTTAAGGATCGATCGACTCACCGAGTCAGCAAAAAAACTTGATCGAGTTTGTTGACTCGGCGAGTTGACCCCAAGCAACTTAAAACAGAGGTTGGTGGGGGTTTTCTCTTATTTAAAAGGCATTTAAGCCCTTTTCCATTTAATGAAAACCCTATGAGTTCTGCCCCAATCCCCTCCATTCTTTGGCTCCTCTCGACTTTTGCCCTAACCCTTGCACTCTTCACTCGAGAACTGCCCAGCCCTAAGCCCCTCCTCTCGACTCTCAGTCAACTTCAAGAAGAAGAAGAACGAGAAGAAGAAAAAGAGGAATGAGAAGAAAATGAAGAAAAAGAACATAGAAGAATAAGAAAGAGAAGAAGCTCCTCTTCTCCACTCTCACTGTGAGAGAATTTTTTTTTTTTTTACTTCTAATTTTTTTTTGTTTTGTTAGAGATGTGGTTGATTATAGATCACAGCTCACTGTGATTACAATGAGCTGGACCTATTATAATTATTTATTTTTGAATCACGACTCGTTTTTTTTGTTGTTGAAGGATGAGCACAGATAATTATTTTGAACGTGAATCACTGTGATTCACTAGTTCTGCCCTAATCCCTTTTTTAAATGATACGTGGGCCTCTTATAATTATTTTGAAGGTGAAGCATTGTGATTCATAGTTAAACACTTGAACTTTGTTTTGAAATATGGTTGGATGCAATGGTTAAACCTTATATGGATGAAAATTTTGATGAATTAGTCTAATAATTTATTATTATTTTTAATTATATATAACATGTATTTAGTAATTTAGTAAATAACCCGAGTCAAAGCAATTCGAGTTGGAGCGAGTTTCCGAGTTGACTCTACTCAGCTGACTTTCGAGTCGAGTCAAGTCGGGTTTTCTGATTTTAAAACCATGATTTGAGCAATACTGGATTGAATGCAACTACACCGATACTACAGCTGAATTCAAGCCTGCCTATATGTAATGACCTGATTTTCGTCCATGTTGATTTGTTGACTATTGATGAGGATGCGATTGTTTTGACCAATTTAACCTTGGTCAAAACTTTGACATAGGTGATGTGGCCTTGGACCCACCCTTTTAGTAGTAGGCGTGCAACCAATAACAACCTTAATTCAATCCAAATACAAGCTCGAGCCCCAACACGAGGCATGTGTGTGTGTGTTGCACACGACTCGAACCCCGAGACCGAACCAAGTTTGAGCCCACCTTTTCTTTAGGGTGTGTGCACCCAAACACAGCCAACCCAACTTTCAAGCACCATTACTATAGACCACATGAGTTTATGTAGACCCTAAATGCGCGTGTCATGTCAAATTGGTGCAGTGTTGCACACCCAACCTAGGCCTTATATTAATTTGTGTAATAAGAAATAAAAAAGCGTATATGTAAGTTTATACATAGATGGGTATATCATATATGGTACTAGATCTTGGGACCATCAGATGGGTGTCGGCATCAAACCCCTGAACCCAGCATCTTACTACCTTTGTTGATATGTAATAAACAACTAGACTCATTAGTGAAATTGTAGGTGGATCATTAGATGGGATAAGTATGGGAACTTGGTATAGGTGTCCAACATCTAAGCCAACCCCCTCTCTTTTACAATCATTTTATACGGCTGCCTAGCACCCAAGCTAGTCCCAACAACCTACCAATCTCTCCTAAAAACTCTCCAATTCAAACCCACAATTATGGCCAAGATGGCACCTCCTTATTTTTAGAAATCAATTACAGGCCAAATGGGCTCTTGCCTTTTTAATTAGATATAAGAGTTTCCCAATTCGGGTCTCTCTCTCATCCCAAGACTGCCCACAAATTCTACAACTTTCCTCTCTCATTTAGGCACGACTCAAGCCTAATTCTAATCTCAAGCACTCGTAATGTCCACGCTCTCAACATAGCATCCAAACCGTCCATTTCACTCTCTTTAATCTATCACCCTCCCCCACAGAATATAAACCACAGCTCTTCATGAGAGAGCCCTAAACCCATAGCACTTGGTAGCCTCTCTCGTTCCATCATCTCCACAGTCGCAGTCATCTCCTTGAGGCGACGACAATGGATATTTACAATATCGATGTAGCAACGGGGTAGCTACTAGCAAAATTGGCTTCGCACGCCCTCGTCTCCACCTTTGTAATGCGGACCCACCATCATAGCCGTTGATTTCCTCGTCATATTACCAAGCTGCACAACCAATCACCATCAATTGGCTCTCTTCTTCACCAAGTATGCAGAGACACTATCACTTACCCATATAAATCCACCCAAAAAGACACCCATGTGGAGGACAATCTCACAGCTCTCTGCATCCCTCATGAGTGTTTCTGTGCATAGAAACAAAAGGGCGACAACGGCTCCCCTTGCTATTTAAATTGAAGTCCCAAGTAAGATGGACTCCCATGTGGTATAGGAGTGTGCCATGTGACGCTCTCAGTACAGATGAGCTCATCAAGAGTCCTGCGTTTCAGGCCTCTCTTGCAAAGGAAGAAGTCATGGATCCGATCGTTCCTCGTCCCGCGCTGTCCCAAATCTGAGCCGATCCTCTAGCCAAAGCAGACTCAAATCACGTCCCGCAAATTGTGTTGAACCTCGCTGAATCCGTCATGAAAAGTGGGTACCCTCTTTTCTTCTTCAATCTACTCATTACATTTTAAAAACATAATTGATTTTATTGAAATTATTAAGAACTTGATGAAAAGCCCAAAAACAGATGTGTTACACCCTTTTCATGGATCCCACACTCACACTTACATTTATGCGTTAATAGCCGTAGGATCGATTGATAAATTATATATTCTTCCTATGTTATATATAATGTGTAAATTACATGCATAGGTAAATGCATGTGTATATATATATTAAGGGTCACACATGTGCAACTCGAATCCCAAAAATGAACTTGGTGATCATCTGTCTCATTCTTTTCTTGCCACGTTGGAATTATATATATGTATGTATGTGTGTGTGTGTGTGCGTGTACACATGAAGAGTGTGCTAACACCCAAAACAACCTCAAACATTACTTAATACAACATGCACCTTCTCTCTTCCTAACATCCTCTCACCTGAAACCTCAATTAGAGATGTTCTCATTAACACCGGTGCATCATGTGGCACTTCCAATTGAAATTTGATAATTAAAATATAAATCTAATAAGGACCCTCAGGTGACAGTTGAACAATTTAATCTTTATATTGGAGTCATGGGCAACCAAACAAGGCTGCCCACATTCCCGTCCCTAATCTCTCACTCAGATCTCCCTTACTAATCTCTCAAATGTTGAGATGCTCGCACATCAAAGCCCTCATGTGCACCATTCAAAATTAGACATTCGCTTAGATTTTTGTGTGAAATCGAAACCTTTTTACCTTTATTTATTTTGGTATATATATATATATATTATTGGTGGGGTACACCAAAAAAAAAATGGAAGTATCTAAATAATGAGCTACATTAAGTGATTATAGACTTGTACCTAATTTAATCCATGTTCTAAGAATCACAAAGAATATTATATAAGAAATTACAACGTATGTAATATTCTTGTCTAAGTTTCTGTGCCACACACCTAAGCTCAAACCTTTAGGATAGGCGCAAACTCATCTTCTAAACTTAGAATAACTTGTTAGGCGGATATTTTACCTCAATAATCGTGTAATAGCATTATGTTGCCCGAGTTGATGACTTTCTAGATAAAAGTCCAAAAGACCAAAATAAAGAGTTGAAACTTTGAGAGACCCAAATATCTTATATCTTGACTATATCTATCAGCTTAGATTGATCTAAATTGGATTATATATACCTTGAAATTTGTGTACTGAGGATCTGACCGCGTAAACTTAATCGGAACACACGAGGACTAACCCTTAGTCAATTTCACAAATGACCAATCTATTTTCATCAGATCGAGGTGATCTATTTGATGAAATCAATCTATCATCACTTTGTGATATGTGTCTTGGATTCACCTACTATTTTACATAAGTAGCTCTCTCTCCTCCTTTAAGAGATAAAAGAGACGTCTCAGGTGAATCCTTAACTACAACTTAACTTGTAAGAAATCTTAGGGTTTTAAATAATATTAATCGCGAGTTAAAGTTTAACTCACATTAAAACAGTGTCCGACTTGAAATCAGGTTACTAACCTCTCTCTATGATTGATTTGTTTATTTGAATTGTCATCTGCATAGTGTGACATCCTTCACTTAGAAGTACGTTAGGGCATTTGTGTGATAAGGAAATAGGAATAAGATATGACACACGACTTATAAGCCATCGTCACGGTGGAGTTCTTTTACGGTCACGTGGAACTCAGAATGTAGGCATCCATGTATGGATGCAACACCTCTATGGGTATATGGACTGTCACACGAAGTACATTCAGGTTACTATGAAACCCGTCCCTTAGAAAGTGTGGTTTAGTGAAGCTTATCTTATCATGGCTCACTGTAATTTAAGTTGTATACAAGTGATAAGAAAATACAAATATGATAAAATATGGATATGATAAGATACGCTGTGAAGGCCAGCTGAATATGAAATTAAGTTTTATACGTGTCATACCTTACGAGCCACCGTAAGGATACAACGTCTGCAGCCAAGACAAATGGATATGATAAGATACGGATTGTGGCAGCTGGGGTCGAGTACATGGTAGAGATGATGTGTGTACGCATAAGCTAGCTGTATAAGGAAGCCTACAATATAGATTTTCAAAATGTTAGTGGGGGCGACCGCCCCCACCTTGCTATACGGGACTCTTCCCCTGTCCTTTGCCTTCATTTCGCTATTGTCTTGCGTTAGGCCTTGGCTTCTCACCTTCTCTCCTGAATTCCTTTACGTAGAATACAATGATTCATTTTTTCTACAACCTGGGTGTCCGTTTAATTCAGGAATAAGAAGTGATATTTGTAATTCAGGTATGATTTCTCTGAATTAAATTGTTGAACTCGATTCAATATTCTCTATTGGAACACAAACAAAGTCCATATAGTTGTCTGCTGATCCTGAACTTCTCATAAATTTACAGTGTCATTGGAGTTTGCTTGAATTGGGTAATTTAAGGTACGTTTGATTGCGTGTAGCCTCAGTGCGCTTTTTCTGGCCACTACGCGTAATGGCTTGTATGTGCATCATGCGTAGCCATTCTTGCAATGAAGGATTCGACTCGTATCACTTTTTGGCTACGTGTAGCCCAAAAGTGCACTGTACGTAAGGTCAAAAGGACCATCAAACGTGTTTTCACATTTGACCCATGTAATGGCTCCCAAGTATACATCTTTGGGGGCGGATCAGTAGCACACCTTTAGGTTTTTGTATACATAAACAGTTTACATACGATCTTTTTGCTGGTTATGGAATGGGGGAAAATTTGTTAGCCATTCTAGATTAGATTTGTTGGAGTGAGCTGATACCTTTTTCCCCTTTTGATTAATAGTTGATACCATTTTCTTCGAGAGTTTCTTGAAGAAATTTATCAATTTATGTTATGGAGGGTTGATGAGTTTCATCGTGGCTAATTTCAGACTATAGATGGGGGTTATGTTATTGTTTCCTTGTTGGTCTATAAAAAAAACCATTTTTGGCCACATTTAACTCACTCTGTTACAATTAATTGATGTGGAGTTAGAATGGTTCTTGCAATTTTTCATGATTCTAGTGTCTGTAGTTTTGCATCTGGTGTGGAAACTCTTGAATTTTTTTTGGTAGGTACTTGTATTTCCCTACTACTCTCTAAGTTAAACAGACGATAAACTCTAAGGATGAATCATTAAGCATCCTTATTATTTGTAACCCACAAGTATTTGTGGCTGTAACCATTTACGTATCTATACAGACCTATGCAATTTATTTGCTGCCCCATCTGAATAAAGGAAAACTCTATTCTTGTGCATTAAACCTCAGTGATAATTCATCAAATAAAAAGTGAAATATAGTAACAAACCTATTTTAATTGCAATATGATGCGGGAACTTACTAAATGCAATGTTAGGGTGGAGATTAGGATTAAAATTAATTTAATTAATTAAAAAATAACAATTTCTCATAATAAATTACCACGGAAAATTCTAGAAATTCAATTTGGTGATTTAATTCCGGCTCAAAATAGCGTTACTTTAGTGTGCATTCCCTATCGCGGATCTAGAAGACTAGAGTTCTTATGAACGGCTAGATCTCCGATAGTTTTAGGGCGTCGGACGAACTCACAAGCGGGTTCTCTCGATATCAAACGAAAATAAAAGACTAATAAAATTAATGATAAACAAAATATTGATTTTGGGCTTTTAAGAGATCAATAAAATAATTAGGATTACGCTACTTATGCAAACCGTAAATCTAAAGAAGATAGAGATGGAAGAAGAGTTGGCCTCGCACCAAATCACAAGCG
Source organism: Chloranthus sessilifolius (assembly GCA_021018995.1). Classification (NCBI taxonomy): domain Eukaryota; kingdom Viridiplantae; phylum Streptophyta; class Magnoliopsida; order Chloranthales; family Chloranthaceae; genus Chloranthus; species Chloranthus sessilifolius. Next base: position 186,879,501 of record CM037585.1, on the reverse strand, counting down.
GGAATTAAAGAATTGCTCTCTGTTTTAAGAGAATCGCACCCTCACGAAAGTTTAGAACTCTCAATTTTGCATAAGCAATTTTCATTAACCAAAAACTTCTTCAATACTTGTCGGAATTGCACGTTTTTTGGCTCGTTGGAAAGCTACTTCGATAAGCTTTCAAATATGACCAATTTCGCATCAATCCAACTTCGTTTAACACTTCAAAATAGGCCAAACATAAAAGTGACGAGATTGAAAGTTGAAGAACCTAATAAATTTTGGATTTTCTTCTTTTTGATCAAGCGGGTCTCTAACGAGCCTTTTTAAAAAACCCATTCCTGGGTTCACTTTCTATTTTGACATCTCTTTATCTGACCACGATTCAAACATGTGGATCTAAAATTCGCATCAATCCCCTCTACTCTGAAAAAGTTTGACCTTGAACTTTGGTTGGCATGGAATTTCACGGTCGCGATCACAGACAATATATAGGGAACCTCGAATGAAAACGGCTTGAATCAAACGTCCCCATCAACTCTCCCCGGGCTAGAAGGATGCATTCCCGGTGAATACTGGTTGTGATAGAGGTCCAAGAGATCCGGGTCAATCTTCTGAAACTCTTGTGTAATCCACGTATTCTCTGAATCGCTCTTGTTCTTCCACTTGACCAAATGCTTCTGAAGTCCCCCTTGGTTGGTGGACACAATATGATCTTTCAGTACATCTTCGATGATCTCACGAGTTTGTGAAGTAAGTGGGGGTAGTGGTGTGGGTAGGGAAATTATTGGTTTATTAGATGTAAAAGGCTCAAAAGGGTTGGCTGGGATAGTTGAAGGGCCATGAAATGGAACAAGGTCCTCCACTTTGAAAGTCGTGCTAATCCCCAAATACGGTGAAAGATTTAAGATGTAAGTATTAGAACCGACACGCTTCAAGATCTGATAGAGTCCAACATCACGAGCTTGTAACTTCTTTGCAACTCCTTGCGAGAATCGCTCGGGTCTATTCCGAACCATCACAAAATCACCCTCTTGGAATTCTTTGAATTGTCTGTGAGAATCTGAAGAGAATTTGTATTTTTCATTCTTTAAATTAATTATTTTCTTAATCTCAGCATGTAACTCATAAATACAATATGCAAAAGTGGATGCAAACTCTGATGACCTTTGATGAATGGACATTGAGAGAAAATCTGTGTGTGCTAGTATTCGACTTACCCTTCCACTGGATGAGGTATGTCTGATGTTTCTCAGATTATGTTCTCCTTGCAGTCCAAGTATTGTCAATTTTCGGTTTACCTATTCACTTAAGAAGATATTCTCGATATGCTTGATGTGCCTTTACCTTGGTAATAATATATAGATCTCCAAAAACTTTTCCATCTAACTTCTTAACATATTGTTCAGGCTGGTATTTGGAGATCAATGAGTAGATAGGATTGAGCTTAGGTGGGTGGACATCAAGGAATGGGTCTGAAGGTTTTGTTGTTGGGCCTAAAAAAGGTGTACGTGCATCTACAGACTCTATAGGCTCATGTCTAAGTGACACTACTGACACTAACGACTCTTGTGTGAATGACACAAGGGGCACTAATGGCTCATGTACACTCGACCCAATTAATTCGTGTGTACTCACTTCAACCAAAACCAAAGACTCTGGGGTACTCGATTCAATGAACCCTAATGGTTCTTGTGTACCCAGTTCGTTGGGTTCATGTGTACTCGATTCAATTGACCCTAATGGTTCTTGGGTACCTAGTTTGATGGACTCACGTGCACTCAATTCAAGGGGCACCAACAAGTCGTGTGTACCCAACTCTACGGATTCCAATGACTTATAGGCAAGTGACTCGATTGGTTCACGTGTGGGTGACTCAACATCACTACTGGCAAGGGAAATAGAAGTCTCTTGAACACAAACTAGACTTTTTTCAGCTTCTTCTATCTTCTCTTCACTCAGCACGGTACTAGGGTCGTACACTTCTTCCACTTCCCTATTTTCCGGCTCTGTAAGACTCTCTTTTAGTCAATAAATTCGGAGTGAGAAATTTTGTGGGGCATTGGTATGCAAAATGTCCAAACCCTTGACACTTAAAGCAATTAGGACACTTATCCGTCATAGTATTTAAACTGCGAAGAAGGTAACTGTGTGTTAAAGGAATATACTTTTTAATAAGTCTCACCTTCATGTCCTCCCATGTGGAGATACGCTTATTTCGAAGAGATTCTGTACGACGTTCTACGCGAGTCCAAAAATTTTTGGCATTACCTTCCAACTTTGTTTTTTGCTAGCCTAATTTTGTACTCCTTTGGTACACTATACCAATCAAAATATTCCTCTACACTAGACAATCATTCCACGAAGGTTTTGGGATTCATCCATCCTTCAAAATTTGGAACCTCGTCCTGAATGGATTTTAGAAACTTCTCCGCAGAGTCATAGTTGAGTTCATAATGATGAGAGTTTCCCCTAACTCTATTTCCATCCAAACCCTTGGAGGTCTGATTATAAATTTTTAAAGCCTCATGTTGAATTTGCAGTTGGGCCTGAAAGGCGGTTTGACTAGCTGTAAACTCGGCCGCAAAATCATTAAGAAGGGATTCTATCTTGTTGGGATCCATGATGATGCATGACAAAATTAGACAAAAAAAAAATAGGCAAAAAATTTCAGATAAAAGATAGATGAAAATTACAGACAAAAGTCAGACGAAACTTTTCAGACAAAAGGTAGATGAAAATTTTTAGACAAAAGCCAGATGAAAATTGCAGACAAAAGCCAGACGGATATGAAATAATGATTTTTTTATATTATAAATAAACCCTAAAACTAAACTAACGCTCTAATACCAATTTGATACGGGAACTTACTAAATGCAATGTTAGGACAGAGATTAGGATTAAAATTAATTTAATCAATTAAAAAATAACAATTTCTCATAATAAATTACCACGAAAAATTCTAGAAATTCCAGTAGGTGATTTAATTTCGGCCCAAAATAGCGTTATTTTAGTGTGTGTTCCCTATCGCGGATCTATAAGACTAGGGTTCTTATGAACGGCTAGATCTCCGATAGTTTTAGGGCGTCGGACGAACTCGCAAGCGGGTTCTTTCGATACCAAACGAAAATAAAGACTAATAAAATTAATGATAAATAAAATATTGATTTTGAACTTTTAAGAGATCAATAAAATAATTAGGATTATGCTACTTACGCAATCCGTAAATCTAAAGAAGATAGAGATGGAAGAAGAGTTGGCCTCGCACCAAACCGTAAGCGGGAATCGAATAATCGCTCTCCGTTTTGAGAGAATCACACCATCATGAAAGTTTAGAACTCTCAATTTTGCATAAACAATTTTCATTAACCAAAAACTTCTTCAATACTTGTCGGAATTGCACGTTTTTTGGCTCGTTGGAAAGCTATTTCGATAAGCTTTCAAATATGACTAATTTCGCATTAATTCGACTTCGTTTAACACTTCAAAATAGGCCAAACATAAAAGTGACGGGATTGAAAGTTGAAGACCCTAATAAATTTTGGATTTTCTTCTTTCTGATCAAACGGGTCTTTAACGGGCCTTTTTAAAAAACTCATTCCTGGGTCGACTTTCTATTTTGGTGTCTCCTCTTTATCCGACCATGATTCAAACAAGCGGATCTAAAGTTCGCCTCAATTTGATGCGAGAAAATCGCACACTAACCCTAAAATAGCGTATATCCTGCAAGATAGGGGTTAGGGTTATCGCTCTTCAATTGAAACAAAAAATAAAAGGGAAAATAGGGATAGAAGAAGATCCAAGGAATCGCTCAAAGGAAGAAAGTTGGCCTCACACCAAACTGCAACTGGGAGAAGAATCACTCTTCTATCGAAAACTCATCTCAAGTTCTCTAGAATTCGTACAAAGCAAAACTCAAAATTTTCATTCATCATCAATAATCATTCTCATAAGATATTACAATGTGTATTTATAAAGAAAATAAACCTTAGGAATACTACTTAAAATAAAACTCCTAATCAACCATTAAAACTTTCTAATCTAATGGTCATAATTAATTTCACCATTAATCTATTTTTTTATTACGCGATCACTTTTGAAGGGTCAAACGATGTCCGATTGATATGAAATTGGTCTTGCTTGAAAACTTATCGAAGTAGCTTTCCAACAAGACAAGAATCACATAATTCCGACATATATTGGTAGACTTATGACCACCTTTTCGATGGTTGTACAAAAAGTGACGGAATTAACAGTCACATATCACATATATGTGCCTGACTCCTAAATAATTCAAATAAAGAAACTAGTCCTAAAACAAGTCACTTATTGAAAGAATCCTAATAAGAAGGGAAACTAAACCTAGATAAAATATTGCCTAAATGAATGTGCACACGAGTCTTTAACGGGCCTTTTTTGAAAACCCATTCGTGGGTCCACTTTCTCTTTTGACGTCTCCTCTTTATCCGATCATAATTCAAACAAGCGGATCTAAAGTTCGCATCAATCCCCTCTACTTTGAAAAAGTTCGACCTCGAACTTTGATTGGCATGAATTTTCGTAGTCACAATCACAGACAATATATAGGGAACCTCGTTCGGAAGTGGCTTGAATAAGTAAACAGGATTCCACTCGGGCTCGATCTGTTTGATCTTCGACTCACTAACGGGAATGGACGTCAACATGCAACCAATATGATCTTGGGACCTGTGGGTCGTGGGTGCGATAGTCTTTATTCCAAACAATTGTGCTTCAACAATCTCGGGCTCGAGAGGACTGATTGCGGCAACTTGCTCTTCAACGGTCTCGGACTCTTCAACGGTGTCGGGATTAGCATAGATATTTGATCATAAGAGGTTCTCATCAACCAGTACCGACTCTTCGACCGATTTTGGGGCTATCAAGGGTTCAGGTAGAAGATCGATAACAATTTTAGGTGAGATGAGGTCTGCTACGGTAACAACAGTGACGGGCTTGATTTTTTGAACGGCCTTTGGGTTGTAAGTTGTTACGGGGGCTGCAATTAACATAGATTTTACATCATTAACGGATTCCGTAACAGGTGTAGGTTTCACAACGGTTATGAGATGAGAAATTGTTATGGGATTACAATGAACGGCTGGTGATGGGGTTGGGTTAACGGACATGGGTTATGAAAGCCTAAATCTCAAAGCTTCATGTCTCACCGATATGATTTCCTCTTGTAGTTTGAGGAGAAAATCCTCAAGAAATTCCTGAACGAGACTCTTGTTTAATGTTTCCGCTATCTGACGTGTATTTGTTAACTCACATATAATCTCAAGAGTAAATGCTCGATCATATAAAGCTGGCCAATATTGAGGTGTTAAATTCAAATACCTCAGACTCTGTGATCTAGTTTTCACTGCCTCCCATGCTTGTCTAATCTTACCAATCGTCCAATATAAATCAAAGAGTTTTCGCTGATCCACGAACGATCCCATTCTAGCCATCATGAATCCATTCAACTCGTGTAAGGCTTCGATAAACTGTTCTTTACTCATGATGGACTACACGTGCCGAGTGTTGAACTTGACTTTAATACTAATTTGATGCAGGAAAATCTCACACTAACCGTAAAATAGCGTAAATCCTGTAAGATAGGGGTTGGGGTTCTTGCTCTTCAATTAAAGCAAAAAATAAAAGGAAAAATAAGAGTAGAAAAAAATCGAAGGAAGAAAGTTGGCCTCACACCAAACCGCAAGCGGGAGAAGAATCACTCTTATATCGAAAACTCATCTCAAGTTCTCTAGAATTCGCAAAACTCAAAATTTTTATTCATCATCAATAATCATTCATAAGAGATTACCATGTGTATTTATAAGGAAAAGAAACCCTAGGAATACTACTTAAAATAAAACTCCTAATCAACCATCAAAACTTTTTAATCTAAAAGTCATAATTAATTTCACCATTAATCCATTTTTTTATTACGCGATCACTTTTGAAGGGTCAAACGATGTCCGATTGACGTGAAATTGGTCTTGTTTGAAAGCTTATCGAAGTAGCTTTCCAACAAGACAAGAATCACACAATTCTGACACATATTAGTAGACTTATGACCACTTTTCCGATGGTTGCGCAGAAAGTGACAGGATTAACAGTCACATATCATATATATGTGTCTGACCCCTAAATAATTCAAATAAGGAAACTAGTTCTAAAACAAGTCACTTATTAAAAGAATCCTAATCAGAAATGAAACTAAACTTAGATAAAATATTGCCTAAATTAATATGCGCACGGGTCTTTAACGAGCCTTTTTTAAAAACTCATTCGTGGGTGCACTTTCTATTTGGACATCTCCTCTTTATCCGACCACGATTCAAACTGGTGAATCTAAAATTCGCATCACAATAGGAGCATGTCCACTTGTTGTAGTGTAGTTTTTCTTCTTATTTTCTTTCCATACTAAAATTTGTTTGTAATATAAAATTTTAATTACTGATAACAAAAAAGAAGAAGAAAATTGATGCAATAGGCATGCTTGTTATTGATATATTGACACATGAGCTTAAGATGCATGACAACCTATTTGGGTTTATTTTTGTTATGGAGTTCATTTCAACTTTATACCCTATTACCACATAAGAGTTTGCACTGTAGTTGCCACGACTTATTATTAGTAAGAGTAGCATAGGAAGAAGCAAACAAAAACCAAATGAAAAACTGGCAGTGAGAAAATCCAGGTGGAAAGACAGCGGCTGATGTTTTTCTTGCTCATCTTTCTACTTTCAATATCCTATGGAAGGCAACCATACATATTTGTTCAATTAGCCCATATGCAAATTGTTAGATTCACGGCTAACTTATGAACATGATAGAGGTTGGAGATCTACATGTAATAATGGCAACCAAGCCCACTTTAGAAACACAAATATATGCATCATTAACAGTATCGATAATAGTAGAGGTAATAGATATGGGCCATAGACCCGTAGCCCATATGACTGATAAAGAGATAAACAAGGCATTAATTAACACGACTTGAGTTTGCAAGCCATGGAGTATTAATATCAAGAATACGATTCACAGATTAATCTGCAGACATCGTAACCTATCAAACAAATTGAGTGAGCCTATGAAGCTTCTAGGAGTGAGTATGTGGGATGATGCGTTTGAGCGGGATAGAGGGAAACTTGCTCTACTGAGAACTAGGAACCAAGAGAGCACAACCTTCCCGTGGAACCTTGGTCAAATGGGCGCTTCGACTTGACCGCACTCTCAGCTATGCTCTTGCTGAGGAACAGGATAGCACACATTGATACAATCAGCTGTATCTGGTCTCTAGAAGAAGCACCAAATCTCAGTCTTGTCTTCTCTGTGATCAGTTCGACTCCCAAAGACTAGTTAGGTGTTTGAAGCAGTGTTACCTAGACACGTTGCACATGTGCCAAGTGTCAAGGTGTCATAGATGTTTGGCGCGCCAATTTCTAAAGATTCCAATATGGCTGGCACTGCCTTAAGAAAGATAGAAAAATAATAAGTATTTACAAAAACACAATTGAAGGGAAATCTTAGAGAGCGCCAATTGAGATATGTAATGAAAAGGTTCATAATGTATGCCGAACCTAACTAAAACTATACTATATTATACAAATTGTTTTCAAGGACCCAAGCTTTAACCTAGGCACTTCTACTTTTGGGACTGTTGCGGTGCCGGCACTTGGACACTCCTCAACACAACACGACACTTCTAGATATGTATGAAAAGATCACATTATACCATAATGTTCCTTGCTCTGACACATCGTTTTACAATTTTTTTTATATAAAGTTTAATAAATTATAAAATAAAAAGCTTGGGTCCTTGAAAACAATTTGTATAATATGGAATAGAGAAGAGAACATGCTCAAATAATTGAGGGGCCCAGCCACAGAACCGGGCCAAGGAGAGTGCTTTTCATGAAAGTGCCCGCCTCCTATGCTACTTTTTGTGGACAGTAAATACTGCCCCCAAACTTTTATTCTTTTTCTTCTGCCTTCTTTTTATTTTTAATTTTTAATTGTAATTTCATCACCATTTGCCTTCCCATCCAAGTTAAATTTGATCGCACGTGGAGGAGGAGACCAATGTGAAGTTTATTTTTGTTTCTTGTTCCTGATTTAAACCATGTTTTTTTTTTATTTTTATGGGTAAGCTGGGCTTCATCCTGCAACCTTGACAATATTGTCGACCTTTCATTATGCTACAGGCCCAAGCCACTCTTTAAACCATCTCCTTAAACATCTTAATATCAGCCAATCTAACAAATGGGTCTTGAGATTCGCCTAGGATGACGCCCACGCGACCACTTAAAGTAGCCACATGGACCAAAAAAATATGAGAATAATTATCTCGTGATCTGGCTTATAGGATCAATTAAAAGTGGTGCTGATCGAAAGTTTCATTCTCGGAACTCTATTATCTGATTTTTATTATATATATATATATATATATATATATATATATATATATATATATATATATATATTTTTTTTTTTTTTTTTTTTTTGTGATACCTCAAGGCCCTAAAAGTTAGGAAAATAATCCTAATTACTATTTCTTTACTGATAAAAAAAAAGAAAAAATTACTATTTCACTTTACAAGAGTTTTAGTGTGATTAGGAATCTAAATATAGAAGTTTGTGGTTATCAAGATATTCAATATAGACTAGTTTATTTCTGTTTTAGTTTGGAGTCCTATTTAGATAGAATAGTAGGAGTAGAAGTAGGGGTTTCATTATATTTGGTACTGGTTCAAATGTACGGAGTTTTTAAAAAAAAAATGAAAAAAGAGATATTTAGAAAAAGAAAAAGAGGGCCGAGCCCCTTGTTTCTGAGTTGAACATGAGACGTTTTAGTCTTGATATTTCTACCGTGAGTCCCTGTCTTTTCTAGACATAATATAGCTGCTATGATTACTGTTGTTTTTGAACCTGAATCCCATAGATGCTGCTGCTGTTATTTGGATTAATGTTACTCCTCCAAAAGGTATACTGTTTTTATATTTTTAACTACTGAATAAGCAATAAGTAGCAGTGTATATTCTTATTTCACAGTAATTTGAGGAATTGATTTGTTTTATCACGCAGATTTCTGGGCAGACCTGAGTTTAAGAATTTGTTTTTACTGGTTCTAAACAGCTTTTTTATGTATGTTTTATTTTTTTAGAATACCGTGAAATCAAGCAGCTGTTTGATTGTTTTTACATAGTAGGTTTTTATCTACTAACCTGATCTTAAAGTACTATGGGGTGTTTTCCAGCGAGATTATAGCAGGATCTCTAGAGAGGTTTTGGTAGCCAAATTTCCAATTAACCCTCTAATTTGACCCCTTATATTCAGAAAACATTGTCAACTCTTGATGATGAATTGTGGCACCGATTGCCGGTTCTGAAATTTCCAGTGACCAGGATATAATTTTTCGATTCTGTCCGTCGTTTGGGTGCCGTCCACCCAAGCCTCTGCATGTTTACAGCCAACCTCTTGTCTGCTGTGTGTCCTTGTAGCAGCTATCTTTATTTAGAGCATATATAATATATACACTTAAGAGGGCTACATATTAGCTATTTCTTAATGAGATTTTGGTGTGTGCTGCTAGCATTTTCTTTAGCCACTGTTCTATAACTATTAAAGAAAATGATTTTCAATTTGTCAGGGCTTCTTGAATTTCTTGCTGGATAATTGAAGGCTGATCTATAACCATTAAAGAAAATGATTTTCAATTTGTCAGGGCTTCTTGAATTTCTTGCTGGATAATTGAAGACTGAATTTTCGTACATTTTCATGTTTGTCTAAGGCTGTGTTTGGCATTGCTTTGTAGAAGAGTAGAAGAGAAATGTTTTTCATGTTTTAAAGAGCAGCCTCCCCTTTTTTCTTCCTCCAATCCTCTCTCTCCCCATGTTCATTTGCAACGACAAAGAGCAGCAGCTGCTCTTTTCGACTCTCCCAAAGAGCAACGCCAAAGACAGCCTAAGTAGGTGTAGGTTTCATAACAACACTACCATTGCCTTTCAAGACCAAAATTGATTGCAATGGACAATAGAGGTATTGAGGATTGCATTATATATATATATATATATATGAAAATGATCATTTGACTTGAGTTATGGGACAAAAGCTCATGACTCGAGCTCCTATTGGCTACATGTCACATCAGGTGACATAAAAAATCAACCTGATGTGACATGCAATCAATGGTAGCTCGCCATAAGATTATGTCCCATGACTTGATTGAGAGGAACATTACCCATATATATATATAGGGAAATGATTATATGACTCGAGTCATGGGACATAAGTCCATGACTCGAGCACCTATTGGCTGCATGTCACATCAGGTGACTTAAAAGTCAACCTGATGTGACATGCATCCAATGGTTGCTAGAGTCATGGGATTATGTTTCATGACTCGAGTGGGAGGATCATCATTCATAAATATAATCCCATGACTCTAGCAATCATTAGTTGCATGTCACATCAGGTTGACTTTTAAGTCATCTGATGTGACGTCTATGAAATAATATGAGTTTTTCATCTTAATCAGAAAGTATATGTATTTATTACTACTTTCAACATATTCTGACCTTTTCTAACAAGGGAGTCCTCATGCTAGACTATTACAGGTGAATTCCTTACAACTAACTTTTCAACAAGGCGTGATATTTGTGATTTGGCCGAGGCCTCTCTATTATTTCATAGATGTCATGTCGTGATTCAAAAAGGAACTTTTTTGTGAGACAACCTTTGCATCTTTTTCTTTAACGAGATGAATATTACATTTTGTTTGAGCTCATTTTCCTTTGTTCCTCAGGAGGTTTTTAACATTTTCCTTTGTTCCTCAGGAGTTCTTAACAACTATTTATTGCCTTCCCTGCCAGAGGCGATTATGACGTAGCTATGGAGTTACTTATTGGGCACACAAACCGGAATATGCTCACATTCTTCTCTACACGGGCGTTTCTCTTTGTTAGAGATTCTCCATCCTTAAAGAATTTACCCGTCTCTAGGATATCCAGATTCCACACAAGCTCTCGGCTCGAAAACCGTCTCTATCGTAATAGCGATCCCCTTACACTTCCAAGCCTTGGATTCAAATGCGAACTTGACATAACCACAAAAGATAAAGCCAGCGAAGAACTTGAAGATTCGAACCCTCGTATTAGAGTTTCTTCAAAGCCTGAAAGAAACCTTAGGCTCAAGGTCAAGGTGGCAGGGACAAAAAATGTGCTCGAAATAGAGGCAGCCCCATTCGCAGCAAAGACATTTTCGGAACTTGGTATTTCATCTTCATTGATCGAAATGCTAGAGAAGGCCGGCCTGACGGTTCCCACCGACGTTCAGTCCACGGCTATCCCCACCATTTCCGAAAACCATGATGTTGTGATTCAGTCCTATACGGGGTCCGGAAAGACTCTTGCTTATCTTCTCCCCATACTCTCGGAAATTGGGCCACTGAAGAAGCCACATATGCAACGTGAACCTGGTCAGAAAACTGGCATCGAAGCGGTCATCGTGGCTCCCTCAAGAGAGTTGGGGATGCAGATTGTTAGAGAGGTGGAGAAACTTTTGGGACCTGCGGATAAGAAACTGGTTCAGCAGCTAGTGGGAGGTGCGAACCGGTCAAGGCAGGAAGAAGCCCTGAAGAAAAATAAGCCAAACATCGTGGTGGGGACACCTGGACGGATTGCAGAGATCAGCGCGTCCGGGAAGCTCCACACTCATGAATGCCGTTTCCTGGTCTTGGATGAGGTTGACCAGCTCCTTGCATTCAACTTCCGAGAAGACATGCACAGGATACTAGAGCATGTGGGGAAGAGGTCTAGCTTGAAGCCGTCCAATCCGCAGGGCTCGCTAACCCGACGGGCTGAGCGTCAACTTGTCATGGTTTCTGCAACGATGCCGTTTTCGGTGATGCGTGCGGCTAGGTGCTGGGGGCGGGACCCACTTCTTGTCCGAGCCAAAACCGTTGTCCCTCTTGATTCATTGCCGGCATCCGGGCCTGTTTCCTCTTCAATCACTCAAGGAGCAGTCGAGAGCTTGCCACCGGTTTTGAAGCACTACTACTGCGTGAGTAAATTGCAGCACAAAGTTGACATGTTACGGAGATGTGTGCATGCTCTCAATGCAAATTCTGTGATTGCCTTCATGAACCACACAAAGCGGCTGAAAGATGTTGTGTTCAAGTTGGAGGCACGTGGGATGAAAGCTGAGGAGCTGCATGGGGATCTCGGCAAGCTTGGGAGATCAACGGCTCTTAAGAAATTCAAAAACGGAGAGGTGAGGGTGTTGGTGACCAATGAGTTATCTGCGAGGGGGTTAGACGTGGAGGAGTGTGATCTCGTGGTGAATTTAGATCTACCGACGGATTCAATTCACTACGCACATCGTGCGGGCCGTACAGGGCGGCTTGGTCGCAAGGGCATAGTGGTTACGATATGTGAGCAGCCGGAGGTGTTTGTTGTGAAGAAGCTGCAGAGGCAGCTTGGAATCCCTATTCAGTCTTGTGAGTTTTCAGAGGGAAAACTTGTTATAGAAGAAGGTGATAAGGTGGTTGAGGAAGTGAAGTAAGAACCTGTTTTTTTAGGTATACATTAGGATCTTTTTATGTAAGTCCGGTGTGAAGAAATCCTGAGATTCTTTTTTTGAGAGGTGTTGTGTCCCTTTTGCTCTTCCATGGGAGGGTGGCCCATAAATGCTTTCTGGGGTGTTCTCTTCTCATTGAAAGAGCAAATTGGGTGCACCATGTAGGGATTGTGTTCGGATAGTTTAAGCTTTTTCGGTTGTATATGTATACCTATGTAGTTGTGCTCAGTAAGACCTCAAGTCATAGTGAAAAGCGTGTTTTTTTCGGAAAAGATGCGTTAAAGAAAAAATTGCCAAAAAAATGTTTTTTCCGAAAAGTTCCTGTTTTTTCAAAAAAACCATGTTTGTTTTTTTTTCTTCGAAAAAAAAAACACATTTTCCTGTTTAAAATCTGTGTTTGGTCACAACATATATATTTTTTATTTTTTATAATTATTAATATTTTTAAAATTTTGATATTATGCCACTTTTTTCCCGAAATTGCCAAAATTTACCTTTTCCCTTATAGTTCTGGAGCCGTTTTTTTAGCTACCTACACTTGTCACTAATGCCTCGAGTAACCTTTGTTGTATGGACCATACCCTGATGTTGTGCGTTTTTGAGTGTCATGATCGGATTTAAGAGATTGATTACCGAGACTGCTTTAGTGGATAGTGCCATGAGAAGCACCCATTTTGGCCACGTGGCATACATCTCTGACCATTGCAACTATTTCATATGGATGATCATCACTTGTCTCATAATCAGCTCAAAAATTATACATATCATAGCATTGGAATCATCTGATTAGAGTGCGTCAGTATAAAACAATGGTCCATATTAAAGTGCTATGTTGGGATGGTTCCCATGCTTTGATGTGTCTGTTTAACGGTGGGTGCTTCTAATGGGAAACAACCAAAAATGCTATTCATATCCCAGTATTCTTAAGATTAATCACTCTTGAACATAGTGACAAATTTCGTTTTCGGTAATTTTTTGGTGGGGGATCCTTACGGTACATTTCGGATTAATTTTGATACATTTTGGTAAAATTTTGGAGATTAAAAATATATATATTTAAGCAATTGTTCCAAGTGCTAATAGAGAAATTGCAAATATAATTATAGTAGGGACGCTCAAGTGTAGAGATGCGCAACCTTAGTGATCGAGTTTGATAACGGCTCAACCAAGTTTCAAGGCACTTTCATATTTAAAAATCAAAGGAGTCAAAACAATCCAGTTGCAACAAATGGCAGGCCGGTGTCCATTAAATGAGTCTCATTGCATACCCAACAAGGTGATCAAGGCGATTCTAAAACCTTGGTAATGAAAAAGCCCTCAAGTGCCGCTGAAACATAGAGCTATAGTTTCCACTTTTCACCTTGTTTAAGTTGCCGCTGAAGCATAGAGCTTTTCACCTCGTTTAAGTTAAAAGCCTTTAGTCCCACATCGTTTAAGTTTAAAAAGTGGAAACTCCTTTCACCTATATAATATGCTATCCTTTCTTCTTTTCTCCTAAGCAAGCAGCACGTCTTGTGGTGCCCATTGAGCATACTATGCTCTTGCCATTTCGTATTAAATTATTAATATTGGAAAAAAAAAAATCCAAAATTTTGAAATTTATCGAAAATTATGAAATTTCAGTCCGAAAACTCTCGAAATTTTTGTTAATTTCGCTAAAAGTCGGTGAAATTTGTCACTATGCTCTTGACTAGTAGCATATTTCTCTGTTTTTTTGAAATTACTGAAATTATGCATGTGCATTTATATGGTTCCGTGAAGTATCCCTAATTGGATGCCCCTTGCATCTTTTACACTACATAGCTTATTTTATTTGTTATATTATAGAGGTTTTTTTATTTTGGAATTTGATCAATTTTTTTTAAATTTTTTTTATTTGTTATATTATCGTCCAAACCTCTAGGATGATATGTATAGTGTATTGTCTGGTATCGCGATATATTGAACGTATCGGACTAATACATTTATTTATTTTTTTTCTTTAAAAAAATCTTTAAAAATACTATAAAAATTTGAATCTTTGAAAAATTTATCAGAAAATAATTTGACTATTTTGTGGGGTACCTGATAAAAATCCTTTTATTGTATTAGATGCCCTCCAAAATGATACGGTATCGTTCGATATTTTGATCCATGCATATAAGGCCCTCATCTTACGGATTAAGAGGGTCTTGTTGACTTTAAACATATGTTTGATGATTTTTATTTTTATTTTTATTTTAAGGAAACACATTTATCTACCATTTTTTAATTATACTTACAAGTATGGTATAAAAAATTAGCCGATACCGATATGTATCGGTATCTCGGCAAACCGATACATATAGGTCCTATAACTCAGTATCAGTATCAGTCGATACGTATCGATTTGAGCCGAGACTTTTTTTTTTTTTTTTTAGGGGTCGATACGTATCAGTCTTCCATAGACTGATATCCGATACCAAGTCCGAATTTGACACCTTGCTTACAAGAGATGAAGTAAAAGCTCATGATCCCGTACACTCTCATAATGAACCAGTTTATCCACTTTTTTTATCGTACTTACACGAAGTGGAGTGAAGGCTCGTATTCTCTCGAAACGAACCATTTACACAAAGAACGTGTTATGGAAGGGCTTAAACACGTCGTTGCATTACCAACGTTCGAATGGGAGAACGATGTTAGAGCTAAACCCTGAATGCTCAGACTGAATGGATAATTAATTTAATGATGCATTTTTTGGCTTAACCCCACCTAAATGATAGCCTAACTGTCCTCCATTATACAATATACATGATGAAGTGTGATGAATTCCCAGAATTGATGACCGGGTAGCGGTATTTGCAACTGAAGATTTGGTTTCTGTGGCCGAGGATTCCATCGTTAAAATCATTGGCAGGCATAAATTAGATGGTGGAGATTTTTTTTTGTCTAAATCACATGTCATGAGATCATAGCCCACCTATCAGACAGATAGCTGCTGATTCCAAATGGCACACGTCCCAAAAGTGATCGCGATCATGATCATGAGCATATCATAAGAAGGGGTTCTGGGGTCACTTCTGGAGATATGTGCCACGTGGAATCAGCACTTGAGCGATTGATAGGTGGGACATTATGTCAAGATATATTGACTGGGATAAGAAACAATGTCCATTATCTGATTTAAGGCACTAAATGGTTTTAAGGGTGAAAACTTTAGGGTGTTGAGGCCGAATCTTTGGTTGTAGATATTGGTATCCTTGATGACCCATGCACCACCAGTGGCGCCCTAGTTGCTCACCTAATACAAACTCAATTTTTGTTGTCAGCGTAGATATCATCCATCCATTAAATTCATATATTGATGGAGTCTTTTTTTGTTTTTTTGTTTTGATAAGATATATTGATGGAGCCTTGGAAGGAAGTTCTCCCTCAAAAGTAGTACCACTACAACGGAGATGGCCCGTGAATACCCCCCCTCTCTCTCTCTCTCTCTCTCTTTCCTTTTTTTCTCTCTCTCTTCTCACATCCGGCTTTTAGTCCACACGTGAACAGCCTTTGTCCACATCTAATCCCTAAAACCTCTCAGAAGTCAGAAACGCAGCATAAAAAACAAACCCCACTTTGGAACATTGTTCTCTACTAGACTATTATTACTACACTACCACTACCAAGTCCAACCTTCACTCACTCTTTATGGCTTCTCGTAAAAAGACAACTGGCAGCTCAAGAGAAGTTGTTCTTTTGGAGTTTTAAAATGAACCAAACTAGACCTTCGGTTGGCAAAATGACTCCAGTGCCCTCAAAGTTTCCTAAATTTACATGTCAAATCTCCCGCTGCCATGAAAAAGGCCATTAACTAGTTCCGTATGTACGAGGGGGAAGGTATCAAACTCGATATGGGATATCGGTCTATGGAGTACTGACATGAATCGGCGGATACCAAATTACATCAGTGTCATTAAAAAAAATAAAGAAATTAGAGGTATCGGCCGATACCAATACCCGAGTTGATACCTGATACATATCGGCACCGATATGTTTCAGTTTGTAGAAAAACTGATATATATTGATATCGGCCGATATTTAATATCATCGTATGTGTTGCGTGCATAGTCAACGAGCTAAGGTTCATTAATAATTCTGCAAGGTTAGAGTTTGAGAAAAAAATATATAACATAATTAGACAAGTTCCTGGAAAAAATCGGAGACGAAATAAAAAATAAGTTTAAAAGTATAAAAAATTAAAAATCATGATTTATGGAACAAATTATGAATTATTTGAGAATTCTTAAAAAATTATATAATTCTTAGAACAGTATATACATTAATTTTTCCAAATAATTTAGTGACTTTGGCTCGGAGCGGTGGATGGCATACTGACCTAACCTACACACAAGTTTCAGCTCCTTAGACTTGGTAGATTTTTTATTTTAAATATTTGTGTAACTCCTGAGGCTGGCAAAGGGACCTCGACCCGTGAAGGACTGCATGAGTCGGACAATGTCCGGTCCAAACCTTGGTCAAGCCCATTTATGCATAAATAGGCTTGTCATGTCTGGGTCGATTGATGGGCTTCGAGCTAGACTCAAGCTAACCTAGGCCCAACTCATAATTGGCGACAGGGTCGGTAACTCTTGCACTCAACATCACAATCAAAGAAAATTGGAACCATTTGTAAAGAATTGGTATTATTTTTTAGGGAAATTTATATTTTTGGCCCTATAGGTTTGCTTATTTGCAGAAACGGGCCTATAGTTTGAAACTTTGCAGAATAGGTTAGTTCCAAGCCAAATCGTTTTCAGGTCAACACCTACCTGTTTTTTCATTATATATATATATATATACATGATTATTTTCCATTATTTTTTATCGTCCCTTTTACCTTATTTGATAATTATCACACACCAGTTATCTCAACTAATTATAATTATTTTAATCAACCAATTGTAATTATCTAAACCAATTCTGACTCATGTTAAAATTCTAAAATACAGAAGAAAATTTAAAAAAAAATTAAAAAGAGAAGAAAAAGATAGAAATATAAAACTAAAAAAGGGATAGCGGCTTGCTATCTTAAGTTAGCAGACCGCTTTAAAATAGTTAGCTGAGATAACTGAAGTGTGAGAGTTATCAAATAAGATATACTCTAATACAACCATTATCTTAAGATAGCGGTTCGCTATCTTAAATTAACAGCCCACTTTAAGATAGTTGGTTGAAAGAATTGATATGTGATAATTATCAAATAAGATACACTCTAATACAACCGCTATCTTAAGATAGCGGACGCTTTCTTGACGCTATCTTATGATAGCGGCTTGCTATTTTAAGTTAGCGGCCGCTTTAAGATAGTTAGTTGAGATAGTCGATGTGTGGTAATTATCAAATAAGTTACACTTTAATAGGACTGTTATCTTAAGTTAGTGGCTCACAATCTTAAGTCACCGGCCGCTTTTGCTTGTTCTATATTTTTATCTTCTTCTCTCTTTCATTTTTTTTTTTTAAAATTTTCTTCTGTATTTTAAACTTTTAACATGTTACAATTGGTTTATATAACTATAACGGATTGAGATAATTGATGTGTGGTAGTTGTTAAATAAGGTATACTCTAATAAAATTATCAGCGAAAAAAATGGATGACTAAGAAATATATAACAATGAAAAAACAAGTCAGTATTGACATGGAAACAGCTTGGCTTGGAATTGACTTATTCAGTAAAGTTTTAAATTATAGGATTGTTTCTGCAAATAAGCAAACTTATAGGGCTAAAAATATAAATTTTTTTATTTTATTATTATTAGAAAAATGGACTCAAACTTGAGGCCTTTGAGGTTATAATGTTATCAACCTTCCATTGGTTACTGGAATTGGGCACTCAAAGCAATTAGCATCAAAGTTAATCTGCTAAATAAATGGTGAAGCTTATTTGTGACTTGTGAGCATAGTGACAAATTTCATTTTCAGGAATTTTTCGGTAGGAGTTTCTTTCAGTACATTTTAGAATAATTTCGATATTTTTTGAAAAAAAATTTAGATTAAAAATATATATTTAATCTTTTTTTAAAAAAATAAAATATATTTTAAAAAAAATTTATCAAAAATTTCCCGAAACTTTTGTTTGACCACCATTTCACAAAATTTCACCAAAATTCGGTGAAATTCGTTATGTTTGTAAGCACTAAATCGAGTGACCGTTATAATTTTGAGCTTTGTCTAACTTGGCATTCAAAAATATCACACTTCACCGAAGGGTGACGGATGGAACATGCAGGTCAACCTGAGCACGGTTGGAAGTGTTCGGGTTGGGTACCTAATACCGAGTTTCTTTGTGTAAAGTCCAACTCATTATGTTCTCGATTTATTTTTAAATATATTAAAAATTCGTGCATGTCATGCTGTCATTAGAGAGATGTCCATCAGATTAGTGGACACTCGTTGTATATTAATAACTCTTACTTTGGCGCAAGTAAACGAAGTTCGAAAACAAGGGCGTTTTTGTAATTTCAAGCCGACGGTGTTAGATTTGATGGAGAGGCACCCTCTTCTAGTTCTTACTTCGCTTCAAAATCTAAGTAAGAAGGTTTGGTAAGTTGGCTTTTCTCCTTGTCGATCGATCTACTCCTTACATCCTGTGAGAGAGAGAGAGAGAGAGAGAGAGAGAGAGAGAGAGAGAGAGAGAGAGAGAGAGAGAGAGAGAGATGGTGGAATTAAGGCGTAAAGGGTGGTGCTACTTAAATGTATTCTATTTTGAATCTCTGAGTCAATGGCAAAACACAAGTGCTATTTTTTCTTCTTCTCCACTTTACTGTCTCTGAGCATCGTTGGATCTTCTTCTTCTTCTTCTTTAAATCTAAGCTACGATTATTACAAGTGGAGCTGCCCGAACGTGGAGAGGATTGTTCACAACGTAGCTTCTCAGAAGCTTCTAGAAGCACCCACCACTGCTGCCGGCGCCCTCCGCCTTTTCTTTCACGATTGTTTCGTCGAGGTTATGCTTCTTCTTCCTGTTGTTCTACTTCTTTAATAAAATGACCATAATGCCCTAACCTTTGGCTTCAATGACTATTGGTTTCGTTTTCTTCCTTTTACTGCTCGTCTACTCAGCTGCTAGTGGTAGTAACTAGTAAAGGATAATTAGCAAAACGGGATGGGGACCATAAAGTTTTTTGGCTATTATATTGAGATTGAAAGTTTTAAGTAATCAAGATTACACGGATATCAGGACCCTAAACCCTAAACTTCTGAACTGGCCCCTAATATATATATGAACGGAAATATAAGCACTCACATTTTCATTCGATTTATCATTTAAATGAGTTTGTTATCCCTGAATTTCCCATGATATATATATATATATATATATATATATATATATATATATATATATATATATATATAGCAAAACAGCTATTCAACAGACGGCTTATGTGGCGTAAGGCTCAGCAATGCAGGTCGGCCAGCCACTTGCATGACGCCATGTAAGAGGTCTGTTAATAGTCTGCTATTTGAGGTCGGCTGATTATAATTTTGCTTATATCGACGGATTCATGCTACATATTATTTCTTACTTATTATTTATGATATATATTATCAGGGATGCGATGCATCGGTTCTGATAGCTTCTACGGCGAGTAACAAGGCAGAGAGAGACTCCGGCATAAATCTATCGCTTCCCGGAGATGGGTTCGACGTATTTTTCAGAGCGAAGAGAGCTTTGGAGTTGCAGTGCCCCGGTGCTGTTTCCTGTGCCGATGTTATGGCGATTGCCACCAGAGACCTCCTTACTTTAGTACCTAATTCACTTACCTCTCCACTCTTTTTTTTTTTTTTAAATTACTTTTGCCAAGGGGTAGCGGTATTTTTGTAAAAATAAGAGTTACAAAGCCACTTCAGCGATTTTTGTTTTAAAAGGGAACCTTCATGCCCTTTTCAGATCAAATCACATATTATCTATCAATTCATTCCTCTTTCCAACCAGAGATTCTTCTTCCCCACCAATATTTTAGAGATGCAAAAGATTGTTGACTGCTTTAAATCAAACGATAGGAAAATATTCTGGCCCCATCTTTCATACAATAAATCTTGACATCATATGCTTACAATCAAACGAACAGATTTTGTTTCCACATGGCATACATAAAAAAATAAAAAACGATTGTGATTATGGCATATCATGAAATGTGATTCAGGTCATTTTTTGGGATGTGTTCCATGTGGAGTCAACATTTGACCATCTCATGATAAGCCCATAATGTCATGATCTACTTTATGAAGGATTGGGACAAAAAATAATCTCTATCAGCTGAGTCAAAGCAGTCAACATTTTTTCACTTGTGCATTATATATATGATTGCGTATAAAAAAATCTATATTTGCAAACCCAATATGAAATTCTTCCCATTCTGTCAGGGTGTAAAGTTGTGTAGGATTTATTCCCCAAGTGTTGTTCTTGATCAAGTATAATAGGCTGCGTATGACATAGCTCTTTGCTAGCTCCTGCCATAGCAGAGTTCACCTGTTTTAGCAGGTTCCCATCCTGCTAACATCCTGCTACCGGCTTTAGCAGGTACCCCTTCTCTTTGATAACTCCTTGCATAGCAAGATTTTATATAATATTTATCAGTTTAGTAAGTCTATCCTCTTCTCTACTCTCTTTACGAGAGTAAATTTTATTTGCTTTGGTAGGGAGTTAGTAGAGAGCAGGGAGGTTGCTGCTAGTGCACGTAAATCTTCATTTGTAAGGAGTTAAAAAAGATAATGGAAACCAACTAAAGTAGGTGAACTCTGATGTGGCGGGGGCTAGCAAAGAGCTATGCCATACATAGCCATACTCTCAACGATGTACAAGGGACATCTAGGTTGTTTATGTTGTATGATATTATCAAAAAAAAGAAAAGGAAATATAATACTGTAGTAATAGATGATTTTCTATTTTAATTAAATTATCTCCCGAGCTTTTATGTTCACCAAATTTTTAGTACACGTATTTCGTTTTTATTCTATTGATTTTCAAATCTTGACTCTAAGACCACCTTCATAATTTCAGTTTATCATTTATTTGATTTCTCATGTGAGCTGTTAGTACTACATTCTCTGTAAATAATATGCACCATGAGGTCTTTTCTTGTATGTCTATGGCTAACGCATCTATGATTAGGGCAAAAAGAAAAGGGCTCAAGGCAGATCATTGATGCAACCCAAAGTTCATAGGGAACTCTCCACTTGTAGTTCTTCCCAAATTTATCGATCTTTCATGCATGTTTTGGATAATCTCAATATATAAGCCCGAATTGCATTTCTTTCTTAAAGTCCACTAAACTATGATGGGATCTAAATGGATCTAACGATCCGACCACCCAAAATTAAGCCTAAAGATCTAGGCGCACGATCAATAAAAAATAATAAATATACAATCTATAAATATGCGCACCTTGAGCGTTAGCCATTGATGGTTGCCGATCTTCAACGATCTTCTCGTGTTCAATATCTCCTAGTACAATGGGGATGCTCTCGCCAATAGGGAGGATTGAATTCTGTCGAGCTCTCGTTGGGACCAAGCACCCCTTATATTTATAGCCAAAGAGTCCTATCCCATTAAGGACTGAAATTGCTAATTGTAGTGTGATTAGAAATCACAATCATACCTTAACTGAAAGACTCAACAATCAGTTGCCTATTCTCTTCAAACTCACTAGAATAGCAATTGTACATCTCAAGGTTGATCTTGTACCATTCACTGGTCAACGGGTTTGACCATAGTGATGGCCACCAAAATAGGAACTTCTAACAAACTATCCACTAAGCTTTCTTCTTGGCGTTCTACATATACCTTGTTCAAATCAATGAAAATCATCAAGAAGTTTTTCTTCTCTCTATACTTTCTCATAAATTGCCTCATTAGGAGGATGGATTTCGTTGTTGATCTTCTGGCATAAATCTAAACTAGTTCGCCTCAATAGTTAGCACAATTTTTAATATCCTATTTGTTCTTATAAAAATGGATCATTATGCTCTTCTTCCGTTCTTTAGGCATTTTCTTCTTTTCCAATATCTTTTTGAACAATTTGGTCGACCAATTCCGTCCTTTCTCTCCTATCAAAATCCAAACATAAACTTCTATAGGTATTTTATCCGGTCCTAAAGCTTTTCTTTTCTTTATTTTTGTTTATAGATGTTTTATTTTAGATTTTGATATTTTGTTTACAAACCTTTGACTTGGTTTTTATTCTTGATTTATTTTCCTTGCATATTCCGTATTTAATAGATCTTTCAAATTTTCTTATAATTTTTTGTTTACCTCATTCTCTTTTATCAAAATTTTTTAATCTTCATCCTTAATAAACCTTAGTCTTGTTTCTCTCCTTCATTCTCGATCTCATGTATGGATTGTCATGTGCTTCATACTTTACCTTAGTCATAACTTTCTTAGCTTTTCTTTTGAGAAGCTTAAATCTTATAATTTTTTTTTATATATAATTAAATCTTTTAAAATCTTTAGTAAGTATTCTCTCGGAAATTAACCAAGTTTTCTTTTGTATCATTTTTCCTTTACATTATCTCAACATCTCCTTAGAAATTAGTTTATGACATTGGGTCATTTGTTTCCTACAACTCAGATTTTACACACTCATTTTTTCTTAAAACACAGTAATTTTGTCTCCCTTCATGTCCCACCATTTGATTTTAGGGTGATCATTTTTTCATCTTTTTAGTCACCCGTCTCTTTCTATGTACACCTAAAATTATCAATTTAGATTGTGTAAGGGGACATTATAAAATATAAGACTATTAGCGGTACCAAAAATTGTTGCTATTAACAAAACAACTGCTACTAGTCTTGTCGCTATTGAAATAACAAGTACTTTTGTTAATAGCGGCAATTTTTGGTGCCGCTAATAGTCTTATTTTTTGTAGTATGGGTTTGCTCTTAAAAGAGCAGAAGCAACTCTCCAGTGAAGAGTAGACGAAGAGTTATTTTATTACTTAAAACAGTTCTCGACTGGAGTGGATAGACAAAACATTCCATCTTCCAAACAATGTCTGCCCTCCCCCCAGAATACTACAAAAAATAAGACTATCGAAAAAAACTGCCGCTATTAATATAAGTGTCATTCACTTCACTCTTAAATAAAAATTAATTCATATAGGTTTCATTCACTACACTCTTAAAAGTTATAAACTATTCTTCTCCCATCTTAAAAAAGGTATTGCAATGATAAGCCAATAATTCATATAGGCCCTCTAATACTATGGACACACCTATTTGTGTAAGCTTCTTTTTGAAATGGCGTGCAATTAGTAAATGATGGTGTGACACTAGTCACTTTACAAATTATCATAGTAAACATCTTTTTAAAAAAATTTCAATCCAAACTGATCTTTTATTAACCATTTCTCTCTCAGGTAGGGGGGCCGAGATGGGAAGTGGTCAAAGGGCGCAAAGATGGACTTGTTTCAAGAGCATCTAGAGTGGCAGCTAACCTCCCAACAGTAAATCAAACAATTACCCAACTCATCTCTCTCTTCAACTCCAAAGGCCTTTCGGTCATAGACATGGTGGCCTTATCTGGAGGCCACACAATTGGTTTCTCACATTGCCAAGAGTTCATGCCTAGGATCTATGCCTACAACAAAACCCTTGAAATAGACCCAACCATGGACCAAGGCTATGCCCTTAGTCTAAGGACTCCTTGCCCTAGGAATGGCTTAGACCCTTCGGTTGTCACCTTTAACGACGTCTCCACACCAACCACCTTCGACAATGCTTACTACCAGAATCTCCAGAGGGGACTAGGATTGCTCGCCACTGACCAAAAGCTCTATGCGGACCCTCGGACTCGTGCTACTGTTGATTCGATGGCAAAGGATCAACGACTCTTCTTCAATTACTTTGTCCAGGCCATGATCAAATTGGGCAGTCTCGGGGTGAAGACAGGGACTAGTGGAGAGGTCCGACACGATTGCGGCTTCTTCAATGATTGAAATCCATGATCTGCTTGGGTGGTTAAATCTGCTCTTTTGAAATCCTCTTTTTGTTTGTTGTAATTTGTTGAATTCAGTTCATTTCTGGCTAGTAAGGAACTACATGAGGACCTCAATCTTGTTACTTTTGTTTAAATTATATCATCCAAACTATTTACTGATTTGCTCTCAAACTCGATTATTATTGGAATGTATGATTGTGAGAACGAGCCCGGGGCAGGTCGACCTGATATCATACCTGCCCCACCCGAGTTTTCACCCGGTCAGGCAGGTAAACTTGACCCATCGGGTCGGGCATGAGGCATCCAACCCCATCCATGGGTCGGGTGGTGTTAGAAAAAATATGATTCAGGTTGACCCGGCCCAATATTTTATAGAAATGAAGTTTTTTTAATTGGGCCGGGTCTGCTTTTTTAGGTCAACCCCATTAGGAAAATGCTAATTCCCAATTAG
The DNA here is from genome assembly GCA_021018995.1 of Chloranthus sessilifolius. Lineage (NCBI taxonomy): Eukaryota > Viridiplantae > Streptophyta > Magnoliopsida > Chloranthales > Chloranthaceae > Chloranthus > Chloranthus sessilifolius. The sequence goes on along the minus strand of CM037585.1, from coordinate 186,854,537 downwards.
GCAGCCAAAATTTTAGCCCAAACCGACCTTTGACTAGACTCGAGCTTAATACTTTTTGGTAGGGAAATTTACCTGACCGACCCTGTCAGATGTACCTTTTACTGCAGAGACCCTATAGTTTCACCTTTACCCAAATCGACCAGCTCAAAGCCTAGCCACAATAAAAAGTCAAAATTATCCTTTTCTTTAACGCAAAAAAGCATCGTCTTCTTCCTTATTGTAATCTGCTCCTTATTGTAATCTGTTCAAGGATTTTTCTTAACATATAGATTCGACAGGAAGCTCTATTTTTACGGTACACCTAGATCTAAACTGTAAAAAAAAAAATGGAAGATACACCTAGATCTATGCCATCTTATAGGGAAAATTTCAAAAAACCCCCTGAACTTTCACCTCAATGCCCATAAGGCACCTGAACTTTGCATAATATCACCTAAACCCCCAATGAATACAAATGTACCAAAATCAGACCCCTGTCGTCACCTCTCGTTATCTTATGGACGGAAATTGATGACGTGGAGCTCTTAACCCTTTGATGCGCTGAAGTGGATGGTGACGTGGCGAATTGGAGGGAAAAGAGGCCACGTGAGGCGCACGTGACCTCCTTAAATACAAAAAAACTGTAAACTCTCCCTTTCTTTCTTCTTCGTCTTCCTCCTTCTTCTTCCTCCTCTTTCTCTGAGGAGTTTTCTTATTCGTCTTTCTCGTCTTCCGATTTGGATATTCTTCTTCATTTTCTAGTCGGATTCTACCTTCTATTACGCATAGATTAAAATACCCTATTTTGAAAGGGTTAAAATGGTTTGGAGTAAGAGAGAAGGTGCAAGACCCTCGTTACTGGTAAGTTCAATTTTGGATTTATTTTATGCAGATTTGTGTCAATATTTGTGTGGATTTATTGATTTGTCTATATTTTTTGTATTTATGTATTTATGTAAACGTTGATGATGTAAATGCAAAAAAATAGGGTTATGTAAATTCGAGAAAAATAGTGTTTATGTAAATGCGTAAAAAGGGGTTATATAAATGCGTAAAAAAGGGTTTATGTAAATACGTAAAAGGGTTTATATAAATGCAGTATGTAAATGCAGAAAAAATGGGCTTATGTAAATGTTGATTATGAAAATGATGTTTCTCTTGTATCTCTGATTTTATTTTTCAATTTTGGGCTTCGACTTCAGCTATGTTGCTACCTATATATGTCCACATGGTATCAAACTAGTGGAGATATAGGGTTTATAACAGAAGGTACATACAACAGAAGCTCAGATTTGACAAAATTGTTTTAACATATATCTCCCAGATATAGGTTAAAACTAGTATATCTCTGATTTAACCTAGATCAATCCAGATATAGCCCAAAATACCTATATTTCACATGTAACAAACTGTTTTAACCTATATCTCCACATGGTATCAAACTAGTATCACAAAATACCTATATTTCAGTAAATATATTCTTATACTATGTTGCTTATCTATGAGTTGTGACTCTTATGCGAGCATTGCTTTATTTGTTTAATGTGCAGATAAAGGCTCAGGTAATTTTACGATTAAGTTATTTCATGGAGGCAGTTTTCGAGGTACACCAGACATCAAAGGATATAGAAGAGGTCGTTTGAGCTTCTTTGATCATTGCCACAGTGATGAGATGTCCCTATTGGAGCTATTTCGTATGGCTGAAGAGTTGGGATACCTTAGCTCCGTAGAGTTCTATAGTACTATTCAAGGCAAATTTGTTGTCATATGCACCTTGGAGTTAGGGAAATTCAGGTTGGTTCCGATGGAGTAGTTGATGTGTTTATGGTTCCTCTCTTACCATTGAATGTGGATACCCAAGAAAGCCAAGTCCAAAGATGAACAAGTTGTAAGGACACAACAACTACAACACGGGCGGGGAGTTCACAAGCCAAAGGGAAGAGTGGTAGTGTTGATAAGGGCAAGGCCCCTATTTTTGCAAGTAAAGGAAGAGCGGTAGTGTTGATATAGGTCAAAGCATTTTATAACGAGTAATGATGATTATGACCATGATCCGGATCATCGTCTTCGACGGAGATGAGATATGGGATAGTGATTACTTGATCTCTGATGATGATGCGTTGTTCGATGAGTTCGTGGTTGCAGACTCAGAGTTTGCCGGGTTAGAAAGTATAAAGGTAGGGAATGAGGGTCCATCCGGAGTTGAAGGTGAGAAGACGGATATGGGAGAGTTATCCGATCCTCCTCTTCAAAGGGACGAGTTGAGAAGTTTAGACTGATTGAGGCCGATGGGGTAGGGAAAAGCAGATAAGAGAACATCTTTGGTATTTAATGAGAAGAGATATAAAAACCCAACTTTTCGTGTTGGGATGGAGTTCAAGACGCATGCAATTTTTAGGGAAGTCGTGAAGGAGTATGCCATAAGGTGTGGTAGAGAGATAAGCTTTGTAAAAATGATAGGGATAAAATAAGGGCAATATGTAAGAAAGGCCCTTTGGTTGATCTATTGCTCGTATGTACCAAATGACGGAGTTTATAGAGTGAAAACCCTAAATGACCAACACAACCGTAGTAGAACTTTTGAAGTGCCTTGGGTGACTACTAATGGATAGTGAAGAGGTATGGGGAAAGGATTAGATTGAATCCTACGTGGCCGGTTAAATCACTAGTGAGCACAATAGAGACCGAGAGAAATGTGAAGGTTGATATTCAAAAAGTCTACAGGGCAAGGAAGGTGATAATGCAAATGGCGATGGATCTTCAAGCACTCGATTTAAGTTGTTATGGGTTGAGGAGATAAGAAATACAAATCCCGGGACAACTGTAGAAGGTGCTTGTGAAGCCGAGTGGTGTGCAAGGAGTGGTAAAGTTCAAAAGATTTTGTGTGTTGGGGTTCACCAAGAAAGGGTTTATAGATGGTTGTCGACCTATCATAGGTCTCGATGGATGTCACTTGAAGGGGCCCCATGGTGGCATTACATTATCGGTATAGCGATTGATGCAAACAATTGCATCTATCCTTTGCATATCTTTGTTGTGGAAAAGGAGAAGAAGAAGACATGGACGTGGTTTTAGAGTTGTTGAGAGATCTTGTGGTTGAGAATTTTGCTCACTATACCTTCATGAGACAAACAAAAGGGGCTCATTGATGCACAAACTTATTTCCTTGTTACGCCCATCGATTACGTATGCGACACCTCTATAACAATTTCAAGAAAGACTTCAAGGGCTTCACTTGAAAGATATCCTATGGAGGGCGACAACAAGGTCCCAATTTAAAAGGGTAATGGTAGAGATGAATGAGAAGGATGTTAGAGCTTATGAATGGTTGGTGGCAAGACCACCTTTTGAATTGAGTAGATCACACTTGATACTTGGGTGAAGTGTGATATACTTTGAATAACCTTTGTGAGAGCTTTAATTACAATATTATCGGCTAGGGATCACCCATCTTGACAATGCTAGAGAGAATAAGGGTCATCCTTATGGAAGTGCATAAGAGAAGGGATGCAATGATGAAGGTCCAGTGGACCTATTTGTCCAAAATAGTGAAAAAGATTGAGAAGATGAAGGAGGCGGTGGTGTATGGATCGTAAGATGGTGTGGTGACGACGGCTTTGAGGTAGTTGGTGCTCATGGGTGCGCTTATGCGTTGGACTTGATGAAGAGGATTTGTAGTTGTCGAAGGTGGGAGCTCTCGTCCGCTTGTGTCCACGCTGATAGCGATGAAATACATCAACAAGGATCCACTAGAGTACCGCCATGATTGGTACAGGTGATTACGTATCTAAAGTGCTATAGTAATTTTTGAAACCGATAAGTGGTAGAGAGCAATGGCCAAATACCAATGATGCGCTTATGATGCCTCCAGATGTGAAGAAGAGAGCGGGAGGCCTAAGAAGGCGAGAAGGAGAGAACTGATGAGCCACCGATCCATCAAAGCTGTCCAAGAAAGGTGTGAAAATGAGGTGCATCAAATGTCTAGAGGTGGGGCATAATAAGCGGGGATGCAAACATGCAAAGGTAAAAAAATTCAAGTCTATTTTAGTTTTTCATCGCAAAATGACCCAACCGATTGTGTTTGTTTACATGTACTATTGTAGAGAGGAGGGTCGGAAACTAGGGGTGAACCAACTGATGGACAAAGAAAGGGCAAGATACTGGTAAGTTATATATTTTTTAGGAAAAATATTACTATAAATTACACCTCATTCTCTTGACAATTTGTATATTACTATAAATGCAGAGAGGAATCCACTGTGTCCCATCCTCGTTTGCTTTCTTCAAGTTGTGGACCTCGATACTTGATTAGAGGACCTCACTGATGCTCCTTCAATTAGTGGACCCCAGCCTCCATCTCCTTCTCAGAATAGGACTCCACCTTCTTTGACTTCTACCACCAATTCAAGTAGTGGAGCACGGGACAAAAGCTCGATTCTAGAACGAATGCAAAAGCGTAGATGAAGAAGTGGTTGGTTTTCAAAGAAAAATTGTTTGTAGTTTTTTTGTTGAATGTACATGGGTTTTTTGTTGAAGAAATGTAATGATCAGAACATGAGTTTTTGTACCTTCCGTTTTAAGTACATGGATTGAGATACGAGTACATGGTGGTTTTATGTACATGAGTTTTAATTCCTATAACAGTTTGTAATATCTATGACAGAGTATATGAAACCTCATTTTGATGAATATATAGGTTGTTATTATGTACCGGATTCTTAATGTCTATAACAAGTTGCTTTTAATTATAATAGTTCTTGAATGTGAGTTTTCCGATGTGGATTCTTAATGTATAAAGGCATAATTTTAATGTCTATAACAGGATTTTAAATGTGGGTTTTCGATGTGGCTTGTACAAGATAATTCTTTTTGATGTGGCTTGTACAAAGATAATTCTTAATAATGGGTTTTCCGATGTGGCTTGTACAACATGTAGAGGTTTTCTTAATGTCTATAACAACATAATTCTTAATGAGTGAATTCTTGCCTCATTGTTACCAATGGTATCAACCTTATCAAGTGATTCAATCCGATTTACATCGCTTATTGTTGCTACAAATTATGCCTTTATACATTCAAATGAGAGTACATGAAGCCTTTAGTTATAGTATTATGTGATTTTCTAGTGTCGATTTATTGTGTAAAAAGCAAAAGCCTCCGGGTTTTTACATGCATTGGGGCGTGTGCAAAGGTTCTGAATTGCCCTCGCAGATGGTGGGGAGCTTTAGGATATGATTTATTTGATTAGTATGAGTTTGTGCATTTCGCCAAAGTTGCTCATGAGGTTCCGATGAATATAGCTCACGAGGTTGAAACGCATGCTAAACTTTTTTTTCACGCTGCTCATGAGGTTCAAATGCAAGTCTTTTAATCGCTGGCATGATCTCATGGATGGTTTTCCAGAATTTTCCTCGCTAGGTTCTCGCGAGGTAGATTTCATTCATGGGTCATGTTAAGTAGTGAAAATACCATTTTTACCCCTAAACATGAGCTTTGAAAGACCCTTGAGAAGACTAACAAGTGCTTTTAGTGCATTTTACACTAACCAATTAGATGTCCAAGTCCGAAAAGCATCCTAAATGATCAAAAGTCGATAACTCATGTCAAGTCGAAGATGGATTGAAGAAACAACCTCAAAGAATGGCTAAAAAGGGTCTAAAAGAGCTAAAGACCGAAAAAGAGAGAGCCATTCGCAAAGAAGAATGGGAGCCTAGAGTCCAATTCAAAAAACTTTACTATTCGAAAGAACCTTGAACTTTATGCGAAAAAGAAGAAAACACTCCTAATAGAAGATTTACCTCTGAAAAGAAGAGAAGTCCTGCAAAAGAACTTCAAGCCAAAGTCCTTGCGAAAAGAACTTCAAGCCAAGATGCTTTATGGAAAAGAACTTCAAGCCAAAGTCCTTGCGAAAAGAACTTCAAGCCAAGATGCTTTATAAAAGAACTTCGAAGCCAAAATGCTTTAAGTAAAAGAACTTCGAGCCAAACTACTTTTGCTAAAAGACCCTTAAACTCGCTAAAATGGCATAATGGGATTTATGACCACTTTGAAGTTAACATCCATATAATTTAGCATTCTTTCATTCTTTAATTATTGATTTATAATGCACATAATTATGGCACACTTGGAGCTACAACAGTCATCGCTCACATGAGAACTGCAGAGGTTCCAAATTGAACCACGCGACAGAGTGAATTTCCAACTGCGCGACTACTTCGCGAGGTTAGAACAGAGTCAAGCGAGGTCCCAAATGCGGCTTTCTGTGCTCATGAGGTTCCAAATCAACCACGCACGACATAGTGAATTTCTAGTCACAAGAACTAACTACTTGAGGTTAGAGCAGTCATGAGCTCCCCAAGGTGCAGCTCTTCCTCAGTGGAAAGGGGTAAGGCAGGCCCTGTTGGTGAATCCAAGGCTGAGTCATATAGACTAGCTAGATTTATAGCAGGTTTTGGTGCTACTGGGGGTTCTAACGCAGCTTCCCTTTCATGTATTGGGGAGCCAATCACTGCTCTCTCTTGAGGTTGAGTAGAAGTACCCACTCCCTCTCCCACAACTGCTTCTTCAGAGACTACAATTTCTGTCAAAAACCTAGTGGTAGGTTCTTCTTGGCACTCCGGCATAGAGGGGACATTCTCTGTGTGTGCCGAAATAGGGATTTTCTTTTGTTTCTTACCATGTGCTCCGAGGCTTCTAGAATGCTTCTAGGTTTTTACATGCATCGACTCACGTGCGAGTTCTTTCGGATTACCCTTGCGGATGGGGAACTTGATCGCTTAATTTTGGTGTTGTCGCTGATTGGAGTTTCAGAGCATTAAGCTCTTCGCTGAGTTCTCGCGAGGTAGGCTTCGCGAGGTTTACTTTTTCTTCAAGGCTTTAGCTGTCGCTAGGTTGCATTTGGAGCAGTCGCGAGGTTGGCTTTTGATCTTCGCTAGGTTCAGCTTTCTGTTGCTCGCGAGGTTCAAATGTTAACTGTATGACGAGGACTCGCGAGGTGGATTTCGGTGCATAGCTTTTCTTCCTCCCTAGGTTCTCGCGAGGTGGATTTCTTCTTTGAAGCTCATGGGTTCTTGGGAACTACGCGAGGTTCCAGAGATGCATGCTTTATGTGCTCGCGAGGTTCCAACCCGAACCACGCGATGTAATAAATTTCAAGCGTGCGACTTCTTGCGAGGTATTTTCTGCAGCTCCTTTGTTCCTAACTGCATAAGCCGCTGGCAGTCGGTTTTAGAAGCTGGCTCACAACCTTGCAAGAGCTTCTCCTTTGCTTTAGTTTCACAGATTGGCCTTGGATCATCCTTCTTGGCTTAAAAGATCGATTAAAGATCAAGTCCTTTATTCCTGTTTTCTATGAATCATAGCTAAAACATATTATTAACATGCTCTAGGACTTCTCAAAGGCTAGATTGAGGGTGAAAATGGTATTTTTCAAAGGGCTCAACATTATCTGCTACAAATTATAGTATTAATATGTTAAGATTTTCTTTTCCCATTAATGTCCATGAATTTCTCTTGATCCAGCTGATTTGTTGAATGTGGTTGTTGAGGCTCATCGTCAACTGATGTCGATTGTATATAGAAAATTATTTTATTACAGAACAAATGGCTTAGAAATTTACATGTTTTGACTCAACAATAACTGGCTTAGAAATTTACATGTTCCAAATTTCAATCATCATTAACTGATGTAAGATTATTGCCATCAATCGATGTAAGATTATATATAGAAAATTATTTTATCATAGGAACAAATCTGGGCTTATTATGTACCTTCTGCTTTAGTCTTAGGAATAAATTTGATCTCTTAAAAATTATTAGGAATAAATCCGGTCATGTCTATTAAAAAGGGGTTGTTTCAACCTGAATAAATTTGGGCTTCATTCATCACTTTTACAATGTAAGCTCGATTTGACAAAAGCTTTTAACATATATCTCCCAAATATAGGTTAAAACTAGTATATCTCTCGATTTAACCTATATCTCCCGTGACATAGCCCAAAATACCTATATTTCCCAAATTTAACAAACTGTTTTTAACCTATATCTCCACATGGTATCAAACTAGTATCAAACAGAAAAAGGGTTTATCTCAGATATCAATTTTGGGCAATGAGCTCAAATTTGATGAAAATTTAATCGATAGCGGGAAAAAATCGGGCTTTTTATGTATCTTACATTTTAGCGTTAAGAAAAATCTAGACTTTTATGTATCTCTAAAAAAATTATTTTAGAAGAGGAATAAACTGGGCTTTTATGTACCTTCTGCTTTTAGCGTTAAGAACAAATGCAATGAGGAAAAAATTATTAGGAACAAAAATGGGCTTCTTGTATGTACCTTCGATTTTAGCTTAGGAACAAATTTGGTCATGCCTATTATTTTATCTCTAAAAAATATGAGCTTCATTCATCAAATTAAAAATTATGGCTTAAAGAGTCTTCTTCATTAATCAAAATTATGGAGTATCTCTAATTCTCATACGATCGATATAGGCATGACCAAAGAGTCTTCTTCATTAAACAAATTTGGGCTTATTATGACATTTTTTACGAGGAACGAATCGATTATTTTATCATAACCAGTTTTAATGTCCAAAGAGTCTTCTTCTTCATCTTGTTAATAAACTCGATTAATCTAAAATTCATCACGTAAAGATGATACGAGATAAACATTCAAAATAAATAATTTCATTTCATATTATCAAATTTTAGAGGATGCATTCAAATGTAGCTTACATTCATCACTTTTGCCAAAAAATAAGCACCCTAATCCCTATGCCATAAACTATAGCAAACCCTTAAAACCTAAACCCTAACCCTAAAACCCTTATTATCGAATCCAGATAAACAAGAAAAACCAAGATGCAACCAACGCCACCCACAACACCTTCTCTCTGCGGTTCATTTTCACAATCTCTGCCTCCAATCTATTACATTTTCGGAGGGGCCCTGGAATGATCTGCGTCGATCTTTCACAGATGGGTGGATCGACCAGACAAAATCTCGCACGATCGATTGGGACAACTCGAAACCTCCTCCCGGATTGCGGGGCGTCACGATGTTTGAATGTCCCTTCGACACGCATATATGGCATGGTTTCTCTATCTATCATCCAAAATCTACGGAGGATTGGACGGAAGACGACTTTCGAGATGAAGTAGCGACCATGAAGAAAGAAGAGAAAGAAGGAGGAAGACGAAGAAGAAAGAAAGGGAGAGTTTACAGTTTTTTTGTATTTAAGGAGGTCACGTGCGCCTCACGTGGCCTCTTTTCCCTCCAATTCGCCACGTCACCATCCACTTCAGCGCATCAAAGGGTTAAGAGCTCCACATCATCAATTTCCGTCCATAAGATAACGAGAGGTGACGGCAGGGGTCTGATTTTGGTACATTTGTATTCATTGGGGGTTTAGGTGATATTATGCAAAGTTCAGGTGCCTTATGGGCATTGAGGTGAAAGTTCAGGGGTTTTTTTGAAATTTTTCCCATCTTATATTTACATTTTTTCTTCTTCTTTCTAAGGTATTTATTTTAAAATTATTTTTTTTTTATGCTAAAATCACAATCGACATCGACTGTTTACACAATCGATGGTGACTGTGTATACAGTCGCCATCGATTATATGAAAAAAGATTTATTTTTTTTTTATAGTCGACATCGATTTTTTTTATACAGTCGCCATCGACTGTATAATTTTTTATTTTTTTTAACAGTCGGCATCGATTGTTTACACTATCGATGGCGACTGTGTATGCAGTCGCTATCGATTGTGTAAACAGTCGATGTCGACTGTTAAAACATTCGGCACCGACTATGTTAAGAGTCGTTATCGACTATTTTAAGAGTCGGCATTGACTGTGTTAAAAGTCGGCATCGACTGTTTAATATTTAAAAATAAAAAATAAAAAATTTAAGAGGCAATATCGCCCTACAAAGGTGTATCTGGGTCGATCCAAATAACAGATTAGAATAGATTGGATTGAGGACAAGGCATCGTTACCTCTAATTTTTAGAAATGGTAGTAGATTAAAATGAGGAAGAAGATAATGTTTTTGTGCGTTAAAGAAAAGAGGTAATTTGGACTTTTTGTTATTTTTAGGGTCCGCTAGGCTTCCAGTTGGTCGATTTGGGTAAAGCTGAAATTATAGGGTCTCTGTAATAAAAGGTACATCTGACATGATCGATCAAGTAAATTTCCCTTTTTGGTACATATAACTATAAAGTATGAAGGATGTCTTATCAATGAGTTAGTTATATGCGCGATTAATTTGGTAAATGATCTGTGAATGTCACCAAACTGTAGTAAAAATTCCAGTTTAAAGTGACCACCAGCATGATTTTAAACATCCATCGGTCGACATGTATTGGGTTAGGCACAATCCGATACGGATGCAAACCCCAATTCTTTATTGGGTCAAATATAAGACCAATCAGATCATATTGAACAGTGGCGAAATAAGAATTTTCATCTACCTGGGGCGCAAATCCCAGATACAAATTTTAACAAAATTCTCCGGAATTTATTGAAATAGGGGTTGGACATAACTTTCTATTTATTAATGGGGTTCAACTGTTTTGAAACCATTGGAAAGAAGGAATCTTGACTTTACCTTTCATAAGTTAATATCCACTTTCGAATCACTTGCATTCAACCCATTTTATATTTTTTTTAACTGGTATGCATTCAGCACTTCTAAAATCAATTGAACTCGATTTAAATTTCAGCTGGTTGGACCTGATCCACCCATTTTGACAACAAGAGAATAGGGAGCTTGCAATTGGTTGCATTAGGACTGTGTAGAAACCAACCCGAATTTTAGTTTGATTTCGGTTTCAAAAAATAAAAATCAATAGTTATCGGTTAGGTTTCGATTTTAACGTTAAAAAATTGAAACCGAACCAATAAGAAACCGAGAGTGGTGCATGTCTGAGATTGAGATTCTGTAAAGTTATTAGAATCTTGATATGATTTTTCTATTATCTGCATGCATGTATTTAGATGGATCTTGTTCATGTATTACCTTCTGAATTGATTTGTGAAAAATATGCTTCAATCATTTAGATTCTCTGTTTTGATTTTTATTTTTTCTGTTTATGCAAAAAATATGATTATATATACAAATTGTAATGTAATAAAAATATGAAATAGTTATGAAGGGTCATGTGCCATGAATTTGATTGATCTGAACAATACATGTTGACAACTCATATCATGCATTTGAAAATTGCTCGACATTTCACATATCAGAGGATTGCTAAATGGATGGTTGAAAATTTTATGACTAACTTTCTAAAATTTGACATGCAATTAGATGATTAGGGTTATTTGACATTCTACTTTCGGGTTGTCTTCTATCGAATGACGGCCTACTTGTAGATGATTGTACTGTAATACTATATGGATTCATGTTGTCGAGACCTATCAGTGTATACTAATAATCAGTGCACCTACCCATCGGTTGTCTGATAGGTGCATTAATTTGTTGAAAATGTTCTTAGTGATCTAATCAATCACCTACTTTTTGGTGATTAATAGCGAATTAGCAATATAAACAACCTACAAAGCCTTCAATGATTTGACTCTTATAAATTTGACAATGACTTCCAAATAAAAAAAAATTAATCGAAACTGAACCGATTAGTTCAATTTCGATTTTGCCCCAAAACCGACCTGAACTGCAATTGAGTATATTTTCACATACCACTTGACATGATCAGCTCAAAATAACACTCGTTTTGAGTTAATCAACTATGAAGCATGTGGTTAAAAATAAATTGTTTGTTGGATATTTTTGTTCCTCATTGGTTAAAGATACTCTAATACCCGACAAAATTGGTGCACTGAATTTTAGACCGCTATGAGCACATGTCCAACGGTGTGTGTGTGTATATATATATATATAATCTCAATATTTTGAGTGGCATTTGATAAATCTTAGTCTAAGTTGTTATGGCAGCCAATGCTTGTGATGGGTGCCATATGACGCCGAATTAGTGTAGACGGCTATGAACAGCCCTCTAATAATTAGGCTTCAGTATATAGTATCGTTTCATCATACATTTATCTTAAACTCAGTTCCATAAATTGGACATGCCAAATACGAGTTTTCATATGCATGTGTTTAATTAACATAACAAAGAGATGAAAGAGATGGAAATAAAATTAATTCGGCCCGATACTATACCTTAATTTCCATCCACCGAGCCATTCCAAAACCTCTAAAGTTGTAAACTAGCCGAAATTGAGTTTCTCAAATAATAGATTTTTTTATTACCCGCTTCAACAGCAAATTTGGTAAAAGCTGTTTTGCTTCGTATAATAAAGGCTATTATTTTATGATTGGGATAAAAAAAACGAAAAAACTCCCTCCCAAATATTTTCCAAGCTCCATAAAAGAAATCAATTTCTTATGAAAATCATTTATAAAAATCAAATCAAATAACAAAAGTTTCATTTTCAAGTGAAATCATTTCTTAATAAATTAATAAGAAAGTAACTTAATTTCTTAATTATTTCAAATTTCCGACTAGTTAGTTGATTGAGAAAACAAGTAGAAGATGATGAGAACCAGGGGATTAGATTAGCCCAGATGAAATTGGTGTACGAATTGGATAATCTATATCGGTACATCCTACAAGTGAATTGAGACGTTCAGGTAGCTGGCCCACATGCCATCCAAAAATTCATTTTAGTCTATGATTTAAAATAATCCAACCATTCCGAGTTAGTCTACAATGAGTGAGTGTTCATCCAAGCAGTCCACACATTTGCATGTCATGTAATCATAGTGGTATGGAGGCCTAGGTTATATATAATCTCGTATATAATTCGGGCAAACCTCACCTTCCAAGTCGGTTTTGTAAGGTTGAATTAGGCTCATGAAATTCTATTATGGTATTACAGCAGATATTTCTCCAATCCAAATCACGCAGTTTAATTTTCCACGTAAACCGGGCAAACCTCACCTTCCAAATCACGCAGTTTATATTTCTCCACAATGGATGTGGGCCGGAGGCCTTGGAGTTAGATATATAACTTGGGCAGGCAAACCGAACCTTAGAAGCCGTGTCCACCCGTACCCATCCACCGATGATTTGTAGACACTCATTGTAGACTACCTTAAACCTTGAGCTTACATGATTAAGCCATCCATAGTCCTATACGAAGGGCCACGAATATTGGCTACTGATCATACCGTTAAAATCTTTGCACATTTTAAAAGGTGGCTACAATCATGAGTCAAAAAATCATCCGATACATATCGATTTTAGACTTTGGCGATACGATACAAAGGCATTCTATCGTACCCCCTTAAAAACAATATATTTATCATTCAATACGGGCAATGTATCGTCCATATCGGACAATACGGACGATAATTTCAATGTATCGTCCTATAATATGTATGTATATTTTTTTTCGATTGTCTACACAATCGATGGCAACTGTATAGACAATCGCCATCGATTATGTATACAATCGAAAAAAAATAAAACTTCTACACAATCGATAGCGACTGTGTAGACAATCGCCATCGATTATGTATACAATCGAAAAAAAATAAAAATTCTACACAATCGATAGCGACTGTGTAGACAATCGCCATCGATCGTGTAGACAATGAAAAAAAAAATGTTGCCATTAATTGTACAGACAATCGGAAAAAGAAAATTTAAAAAAAAAAGTCGCCATCAATTGTATAGACAATCGAAGAAAAAAAATAAAATCAATCAATCAATCAATCAATGTATCAAATCGATACATTTAATGTATCGGCCGATACCCAATATGTATCGTCCCGGAGATCAGGACGATTTGTATCGATTTACGGATATTTTGATCTTTGGCCACAATAGATCAAGTATGCCAAGCGTTTAGAATCACTCCACTTGTACTGTGGCTTCTCGGCTAAAAAGTGCTTCTAGGCCTTGTTTGGCAATCCGAGTTCTTCAAAAAAACTCAGTGGAAATTTTGATTTTTTACATAAAGTGGATTTCCAGCCGTTTGAGAAACTCAGTGGGTCCTACTTATCCGGGAAATATGATAAAATAGCCCACAAAATATTTTCAGCTTAAAATTTGCGGAAACTATTTTTAGCCCATGTTGTGGGAAAAAACGAAAGCTACCTCTATTTGCGCCCATGTCCCATGCCCCTTCTAAACCATTGATTCCTTCTAATCAGATGATGGAGATCGTATTTCACCCTGAACTTCAACATAATAGATCTTAAGATCATGATGAACCTATCAGATGGTCGGTTTTTTATTCCATGTGTCATGTATCCCCAAAATTTGGACCTTGAATCATATGGCACAAATCAAACTGAAATGTGACTTTAGTACCATTTTTGGGGGATCTGTGACACTTGGGATAAAAAATTGACCGTCAGATCAGTGCACCATGATCTCAAGATCTATTGTGATTTGTGCACCTCTATTTGCGCCCATGTCCCATGCCCCTTCTAAACCATTGATTCCTTCTAATCAGATGATAGAGATCGTCTTTCACCTTGAACTTTAATATAATAGATCTTAAGATCATGATGAACCTATCAAATGGTCGATTTTTTATTCCATGTGTCACGTATCCCCAAAATATGGCCCAAAAATATGACACAAATCACACCAAAATGTGATTTTAGTACCATTTTTGGGGAATCTGTGACATTTGGAATAAAAAATTGACCATCGGATTAGTGCACCATAATCTCAAGATCTATTGTGTGGAAGATCGGGGGTGAAACACAATCTCCATCATCTAATTAGAAGAAATCAATGATTTTCAAGGGGTCTGAGACGAGGGCGCTTTCAGAGAATGCGTTTAGAGAAAACGTGTATATCTGAAACCACTTTCAACCCCTTAAATAATAGGGTAGGTACCTCTATGAGTGTGAGGCGTGGGCGCTTTCAGAGAACGTATGGACGCGAACAAAGGTACCCATAAACAGCGACGCCAATTAATATAACCCAACCATCTAAGCCACTTAATTTGAAGGCCATGATCTAAAGATCATAAGTGAAAAGATCCGCACCGAGCATAATCTTTACCAAATGACTCAAAGCAACCTCACCTCATAATCGTACCATTTATTTGCACTGTAAAATGTAAAATCGTACTCTCACCCCATCTCCTCCGGCCAACATGCATTGACTGCTTTGAATCTGACAAAGGAGATTGTTTTTTATCCCAATCTTCCACATGATGCATCTTGAGATCATGAGTTTATCATAAAAACCTAACTATGTGAGTGTATGCCCATGATCTCAAGACACATCTTGTAAAAAGTTGGGACAAAAAAATAATTTCATGTTCTAATTCAAAGCGAGATGGGGTGAAGTTCCAGGATACATTGTGTGAAGAATGGTGCCTTAGTAAAATAATTTTGCACAATTTAGCCAAACAACGGAAAAAAATAAAATCAAACCATTATAAAATTTTAAAAATAAAACTTCCCATGAGTTATTTTATTTATAAGCCCATGTCAAGTAAAAAAAAAATAATCATTTCCATGAGTTTTATCAAACAAGGCCCTAATGTCGGTAACACCACCGTTAATCCTTAATTCAAGTTTAAAAGTAAATTTAAACCAAATTTTTATGGTTAAGATTTTTTTACATAAGGGAAAATCAGTAGAATACCAAAAGCTCCTAAAAACACGAACAATAAACCTGTAAATTGCCCATTTGGTATAGCTGAAAGTTAAAACATTTACAAATATCACTTCGCAGCTATTTATAAACCTTAAAAAGAAGGTGGATATGAGAAGGCCCTTGAATGACGGAAATGTCCCTTACAAATTGATAATGACGTTCATCATGCACCATAGGATACTTTTTGAAGGCACAAAAAAAAAAAAAAAAAAAAAGGTAAGAAACTTGTACCTGCAAATCGGGTTCATCTCATCCATCTGATCTGATAGAGAATGTTAGAAATCTCTAATCAGTAGCTTCCTCTATGAACCATCTCCATATAATTCTTGTACGATTTCTGCCTCTCGAGCCGAATCTCGTCATTGAATTTCTTAATAAAAGCTTCGACTCGTCCATTCAACTCGTCCTGACTCAGCGATCTCTCCCTTCTAATTCCAGATCCCCGCGACGAAGCCGAGCCAGACGACACCGAAGACGATTCGCTGAACGTCTCTGACTTCTTCAGTTCGCGCCGATCCATCGAGATCGGCTCAGGCTCAAGCCGCTCAACTCTTGGAGGCGCTTCCCACGTGTCGCTCTTCCTAAGGTGCCGCGAGAGGCGCTTGCTACGCTCATCAGTTATAGCCTTCCACGTGGCGTCCAATGTGTCGGACTTCTTGGACTTCGCGACTCCCAGCGATTTTGGCGCCTTTTCTGACGTCGACAGTTTGACGCTGCGTTGACGATTTTCCGTCGCTGGTACGCTTTTCCCGACGGCGAAATGAGCAGAAACCGACGATTTATCGTCGGCGACGGTTCCTTTGATGGTGAAACTAGGCAACGCCAGTGGTTTCTGGACAGTTTCCGGCGAGCATTGGTCGGAATCAGTCACGCATGAGATATCGGACCAAGCTTCCGGCGAGTGCTCGACGGTTTCTCTAAATGCGAAACCAACTGAAACGGGCTTTTTCTCATCGGAATCCGAGGGACTTTCGCCAGAAAATATCTGGCGAGGGGTTTTTTCATGTTGCTGGTCATTTTTTTTGTCAGATAGTTTCTGGTGGAAGGTGGAAGAAGCAGCGATGGTGACGATGATGAGGTTGACAAAGATGTAGATGTAAGGAGGAGAAAGCCAGCTGCGGATTGAGATCCAGACGCGTGGTAGGGTCCAAAAGAGTAGGTTCAGAGAGTAAATGATCGAAAGCTTTAGCAACATGACGGTGGCGACGAGTCCGATTAAGAGGAATGCGAGTTTTAAAGTCCAGATCGCAGCCTGTAATCTACTCTTTGCCGAGTTTTGAAGCAGATCAGCCATCGCTAAATTCAGGAAATCCAGAGGGAGAGAGACCTACGTTTCGAAACTTAGCTTTCGAACGCCATTTTCAAAGTATCAACAGCTCAAGAAGCTGATCCAAATTAGAAATTCTTCAAACAAAAACATACAATGATCAGAGATAGGTTTTCTAATAGCATTCAACTGGAAAGAAGAGCTCAGTTGACATTCTAGCAAACTAGAACTTCATCAAGTACGAAAAAAAGGCCTATAAAAGCTCTAGTACGGAAGCAAAGCAATAATGCTGCGATTTTCTATCGATTCTTCAAAAAACGAGAATCGAAATCAAAACAACTTCACAACTCCGAAACTGCATTTATAAAACCGCCATTAATGGAGCCGCCAGCTGACAAAACCCGCAATAAAACCAAAAAAACAAAACAAAGATCCATTACTGAGCTTTAAACTGCTCTTAAATGCCTGATTTCTCAACCTTCATAAATCCATTTGAAATCTCCAAAAAAGATAGCAGGGATCGATTCAAAATCTCCATGATCCGAAGGCTTTGAAAAAAAAAAAAAAAAAAAAAAAAAAGAGGCTTATTTCGAATCTGCGAGCGCCAGACCTTAAAACGTACAAAATGCAGAGATTTCTGCCAGTTCCTCGCTAGCAGACACAGAAGATCGCTTTCGGAGACAGCGAAGCCGAATTAGAAACTAAAGAATTCATACTCTCTGACGCATTGCAGAGGCGCCATTGTCGGCGCTGTTAAGGCTTGCTTTGCTGGTTACAGAAGCAGCAGAAAAAGCCAGAATCAGAGATGTTTCAAAATTAAGGGAGCTTTTATAAGGGGACTGCTTAATCTCAGCCGTTGGATGGTCTTTATGTTGCCACTTTTATAAGGGGACTGCTCAGTTTCAGCCGTTGGATAGCTTGATGTTGCCCTATCAATAAGCCACCAGTTTTTTACTTTTTTATCAGGAGATCGAGACCCCTCACCGACGCATGGATCCCATCATAACTCGTAAGGTTATCAATCTTAGTCCATATAGACACCATGGAGGCATGGACCGAAACCACATATTTTTTTTTTCAAAAAAATAAAATAATAATAATTAATAATTAAATAATATTGAGAATTGAGATCAAAATATTTTGCGAAGACATTTAATGTAATTATTGAATGTTTTGCAAAATAAATATTTTGGGAGCAAAATAAATAATATGTAACAAATATTTACACCCTATGCCATATTTTAAATATCGCCCATATTCGATGCATATTTGTTGTTCTATATCGAGCTATCCTGACACGAAATAATACAAAGCTTCGATTGGCTGAATTGTATCATATCAGTTCATATAGGCTAATGTAGCCGATATATATTTGATATGAATTGGATATAATATCAAAAATAGACTTTCGAGAAAGGATTAAAATTTCGGATGAAAGGACCAAAATTTCGGTCTAAATTATCGGTTTCAATCCTCACTGAAGCGATAACTTGAAATTTTTTATATGGGATTGATATTATCGGCCAAAATTCAAATTTTCGACTGAAATATCGATTCAAATTTTCAGTTTCGATCCCCTCCAAAACCGAAACAAAACCCAAAATTTTGATCCTTGCTTTCGAGCAAAGTTGTAATTCTGTTAAATTATATATTACTTAAAAGAATTATGTTTAACATTTTAAAATTTAATAAAAGATACTTTAATATGTACCGATATGTACATATCCTATATATTTGATACATACCGGACTAAGACCCTATATGTCATATGTGTATCAATTTTAAATCCTTTTTCTTTGACACTTCCAAATATTAGAATGTATGCATCTGAACAACTAATGGAAATGGTGAACATAGTGACAAATTTCGCAAAATTTTCGATAATTTTTTTTTAATATGTTAGTAATTTAGTATATATTTTAGTAATTTTTTAAAAAACGTATTAAATATATATTTTTATATTTTTAATTCTCGAAACTTTCCCCATTTTTATCCGAAAGGCCGAAAAGTTACAAAAAATAAAATTTTGGTGGTGAGGCCCTCTATTTATATATAAGCTCAAATGAACATTACAAAAATGAAAAATCTTTAGACTGGAGAACTTTTTAACAGGTCTTTAATTAATTATAGCCGCTCGCAACTTTTAATTTAATTTGAATTGATACCGTAGGTCAAAATCTCGTTAAATCAATACGTATCGTCCGAGCTCAAAATCGATGCATATCGGACGATATGTATCGGAACAGTAAAATACCGGATGATACATTAACTCGTTAAACCGATACGTATTGTCCGAGCTCAAAATCGATACGTATCGGACGATACATATCGGAATAGTAAAATATCTGACGATACATTGAATGTATATATCGTCCGGCCTTATACATACAAATGAACGATACGGTACTTTCAATGTACCGTATCGTTCGGGTCCGATTGATACGAACTAGTCACAAACTCCATATTAAGGAGTTCGTCATTGAGGGAAAAAGTTTGGAATTTAGTAAAAAAACAAAAACTAGCAAAGTTTGGAAAAAAATATATAACAATTAAGATATTATAGAAAAATATATAGGGAAGAAATTATGGTTCAAAAAATAAAAGGCAATATTTTGGAAAGAACGGACGGAAATATTTCAAAATTGTAAAAATTACAAATTTTTTTCTAAGAGAGTGACTCATGGTCGCAGTTTTAGATGTGTTTCAGTGTCCCACTTTAAGGCCTTATTGCTTCACATGACACGTTTTTACCAATTCAAGCCTTTTAAACGTTATGTCTTCATTTAAACTTAACTTAATCGTATAATTAAGATCATTGTAAGATTTACACTATCTAATTATAGCACTTTAACATTGGCTTCCTGGTAGCTGTGAATAACAGTCTAATTTAATTGTTATGATTGGTTAATGGTAGACATAAATACTAATTCTTTTTACCTACCAGTACTAGTGCTATTATACTAACTTTAGTTTATCTCAAATAATGGCTTGCCAGTTGGAAAACTTGGATTGATAAAAAATTGAGCCATAGAATGTAAAAGATGAGAGGGTGAGAATGTCATTTACATATTTAAATATTAAATACCTTCCTGTATTTATTAGTATTTATTGTATTAAATCAAAAGTGAGTTGCAAATGTTGTTGGAAACATCTTTAACTAACTTTTGACTTAATATAGGTACCAAATAATCATCATGCATTCATCGTTATAGCAAAGTCTAATCCATAAAAATCAAATATAAATTTGGTGTTTGGTTTCAAAGGATTTAAGGTGAAATAAGAGAAAACTTGTACACGTCAAATAAATTATCGAGATTCTCATTGTATGGATGAGGGTTAGAACTATCTTTACATTTCGGTTTTCTATCTTTTGAACCTTTGTACTCTTCCTTCTCTCCAACACAACTAATCGTATAAGAGTGTATCTTATTTAATAATTATCACACATTAGTTATCTCAACCAATTATAATTATTTAAACCAATTGTAACCGTATGTAATCGATTGGTGCTTCCGCTATCATATTTTCTTAAAGTTTCTTGATTTATAAATTTTTCATTTTTCTTTCATCTCTTCTACATGATATTAATTTATATAATTTTTATTTTTTTCTCTTTATCTCTTTTAGATTTAGTAAGAGATGCATTTTTATTCATGTGGATCTATTTTTCACATTGATTTATTTAGTGGATGTGTATTTTTTACTTGGTCTTTAATGTCTTTTTATATTTTATATGGATGTCTTTTCCCACATTTCTTTGGATAATCTATATGGATGGTCATTTTTGTAAATTATTTTTATGATATTACAACTGTTTTTTTTTATTTGGATGATCTTTTGTGGTATTATGACTATTTTTTTTTTATTAGAATATGTTATTTTCCTATAATTTCCTGTATCCAAACACAAGATATGATTAATCCTGTGTTTTCCCACTTAGCAATATGGTTATCCAAACAACGGAAAACAAAGGGAAACAAAAGAATCCTATGATTGCCTACAACTTAAATATCCATGAGAAAATATAGGAATATTTTATTTTCCCACGTTTCCCGTATTTTTATCCAAACAACCTGTAAAGGTTAATACTCCTCGACATAAACCATTTTAGGGGTTTTTAATGTTTATACTAAACGTTATTTCTAATCTGGTATCGGCACGGGTCATGCCTAGTATCAATACTGGGTGTGGCCGATACAATATAAAAGGTGTTTGAACATGTCAATCTATATTGGCCGGGATATTATATCATTGATATTGTCTAGCATAAACTGTATCAAATAGATATACCAGAAAACTTTGATATATATATATTTCCTCTTTATTAAATTTAAATAAAAATAAAAATAATAAGGTCTATACTATTGGAGCGATACTTTAAACCTTGGTATAATCTCATCTCGATGTGAACTCTTCGTAAGTCCCTTTTTTCTTAATCCCGAAAGTTTTTATTTATAAGGCTTATTTAAGTTACGTTTAACTGATTTTTAAAAATATAAATCCTTTTAATGGTTTAAATTAGAGACTGAAAATCACTAAAATATATTAGCAAAGAAAATTAGACTTTGTAAAAGAAAGTTGAGTAAAACATTAATTTTACAACTTAATTTGTAGCTTTAATTTGGAAAGAATCAAATATTTTTTAATAAATTTCAATTAAATCATTAAAGATTCTCTAACCTTAATAAACATTCATATTTGAAACCGAATCTATTAAAAGAAAATTCTAACTCTAACTAAACATTCATAGTCAAAATATCTAAACTAAGATCTATACTCTTGTTGTTCAAAATTTTACTTTCCTGCCAATTAGACAATACCCCGGAAGAGTTGGTAAAAAAATTGTGATAAGAAGATTAATTTTATGTTTTGATTTTAAGGTTAGGAATGTTTTGAAAATTATTCAATTTTTTTTAATAATGTGCATTTTAATCATGGAGGATAGTCTAAGTAAAAAATTCGTATTTTAAACCAGCGCAGGCAACGAGTCAGGTTGACTTGATACCTGACTTGCCTTACCCGGATGTTTTATCAGTTTTGAGCACCGAAACTTGAGCTTTGGGACGGGTCAGGAAGGGCAAAAATCAGGTTAGGCCGGGTCGACTCGATCTGGCCCAATTTTTATATTAAAATCATTTAAAATAGGGGATTTTACTTGGTTGGGTCGGGTTACAGGTTGGATTTTGCGTCGGATCGGGCATAGATCCATCGGGTGAGGTGCACTATCCGGTCTAGTCATTTGTTGATTGGTCTGAGCCGTTGATACCCCTATTCAAACCCATTTTATGAAAACACAAAACAATGTGATGAACTAATATATTACTTCTGAATCAACTAAAGTTTATCTCTAGGGAACATTGATTCTAGGTAAAGACATTCTCTCAATCTTTTACATTATATGATCTTAGACCATGATTGTCAAATATAATGAAACCATATAGGATTAAGGCACGTCTCCCAAAAGTGACCCGTGAACTGAGTCACATGGTGCTCCAGCCTCCAGCCGCCCGCGGCTTAAATATTTATGACTTTACCTCAAGATCCGTGACAGTAAAATACTCATGGGCTAATGAACCGCTGGAGCAACATTATTACAAAATAAAATCTAAAATAAGACGAAACCATAGGTGGTGAGATCACTGCTCCACGACGGTTGTGTACCATATCCATTGAATTAGTACAGAAAATTGTACAAATTCTGTACGATGTCCATTGAATTAGTACAGAAAATTGTACAAATTCTGTTATTCTCGTAATTACACTTTTGTCGTTTGTTTGGTACGGAATATAATAAGGGCACCCTCATTTACAGCCACAGATTCTTTCTTCACAATCATGATTTTACAATAGATCTCATGATCATCGGCCTACCTTCAGACATCGAATTATGATTCCACTTTGTAGCATCCATTCCAAATTGTGACTTGAGAACCAAGTTGATTGTACACTATGACCACGTTTCCATTTTTGGGATGTTTTCTGTGTGGAGTTAAAATTTAATTGTCTCATGATATGCGCACCATCTCAAATTCCATATTGAGTGGAGATTAGTAAGGAAAATTATCCCCATGGTCAATAGTTTCACGTGATCTATGGCTGCAAATAAAGTTACCCATATTGAATTGGATGGAGAGGACACGCCACCTTTCAAGTTTAAAAATAAGTTAAAACGGTCATTTATGGGGAGCAGGGCGTCCTTGCTCATCTTATCCTGTTTAGATGGAGGGAGAATTTATTGTATACTAAGAAGCATTAATTAAAAGATTAGATATAAAATGAGTTTTATTTGCAGCTCAGCATGACCCACGAGTTAGACCACCATGTCCAACATTGATATACCTCATCTTATATTTGAATTATTGAATGAAGAGTATAATACAAGGGAAATTTGCAATTTTGGCCTATAAGTTTGCGTATTTACAAAAATAACCCTATAATTTCAAATAATGTAAAATAAGTCTACTCTAAGTCAAGCCATTTCCACGTTAGCACTAACATGTTTTTTCATTTTATATTTTTTCATTATATATATATATATATATATATATATATATATATATCATTATTTTTTGTCGTCCATTTTTTAGTTTCGACTACAATAAATAGCCCAATGAACGATAACTGAGCACTAATAATCTGAAATCCTTCATAACAAGATAACGCTATATACACTCTAACTATCTTAAGATAGAGGACACCAACTCTTAAGATAGTTGTCTACAATTGTAAGACAGCGGAGATAACTGATGAGTGTGGTAGTTATCAAATGAGTACACTCTAAAATAACACCTAATATCTTAAGATAGATACCCTCAATGGTAAGACAGCGGCCACTATCTGATAATAAATTATATAAATAAAATTTCAAATATAATCGTGCGTAAATGATTACAATTGGTTTAGATAACTAGAATTGATTGAGATGACTCATGTGTGTGGTAGTTACCAAATAAGTACACTCTAAAATAGCACCCGCTATCTTACCACGCCGCTATCTTAAGATAGCTGCCTGCAATAGTAAGACATCGGACACTATTTAATAAGAAGGTATATAAATAAGATTATAAATATAATCATGAGCGGTTGCAATTGGTTGAAATAACTGATGTGTGTGGTAACTATCAAATAAGTACATTCTAAAATAGCAACCAATATCTTAAAATCTGCAATGGTAAGACAACGGCCGCTATCTGATAATAAAGTATATAAATAAGATTGCAAATATAATCGTGAGGGATTACAAGGTTTAGATAACTATAATTGGTTGAGATAATTGATGTGTATGATAGTTATCAAATAAGTACACTCTAAAATAGCACTCGGTATTTTAAGATAGAGGCCACTATCTTACCCCTATCTTAAGATAGCGATAGCAAATACTAACTCTTACGATAACTGCCCATCCTAAAATAACGGGCCGCCATCTGCTATCTTACTACTATCTTAAGATAGCGGGCACGAACACCAACTCTTAAGATAACTATCGGTAAGACAGCGGACACTATCTGATAAGGTGTATAAATAAGATTGCAAATATTACCGTCAGCGGTTACAATTGGTTTAGATAACTACAATTGGTTGAGATAACAAATATGTGTAATAGTTATCAAATAAGTACACTCTAAAATAGCACCTGCTATCTTATAGCGAACACTGACAACGGGCGTTATCTTACAATTGTGCGCGTTATTTTATGGCGCTATCTTAATTTCTGATGTTCTATGTTTTATCTTATGTTTGCTGTGGAGGGTTTTAAATTATCAATGCTCGATTGTCATTCACTGGGCTATCTACTGTAGTTGAAATTGAAAAAAATTGATGACACAAAAATAATAAAAAATAAACATATATATATATATATATATATATATATATATATATATATATATATATATATATAATGAAAAAATAAGTTGATGCTGACGTGGAAACGACTTGACTTAAAGCTGAAATATTTTGCACAATTTCAAACTATAAGGCTATTTTTGCAAATAAGCAAACTTGTAGGGCCGAAAATATAAATTTCTCATAATACAACCTCAGCTCATTTCAGACAATGAGCTGTGTTCTTATTAGCTTTGAACCCAAGAGTAGAATTTTTTTTTTTTTAATGAAAGGAGATTGATTCTAAAATAGAAAGTACAACAGTCAACCGATCCCAATAGGAACAACTAAAGCTTGTGTGATTTTAGGCTGTGTTTGGTATAAGTCTCTACTAGCTTCTTGCTAGAGTAGGGTTTACCTGCTTTCGCAGGTTCACTTTCTATTTGCTAAATCATTGCTTTAGCAAGTCTCCCTTCTCATTAATTCCATGGAGAGCGTGAATTATCTGCTCCAACAGTTCTCCTTTGCTCTATGCTCACTCCTTGTCATAGCATATTTTATTTACTCTGTTAGAAAGCAGGTAGTAGCTACTGAAGCAAGTAAATCCTATTTTGAAGGGAGTTAAAAAGGAGAAGGGGCGTCTGTTAAAACCAATATATCCGACTCTGACAGAGAGCTGACAAAGAATTATGCTAAATACAACTATAGTCAATTTTGAAATTCTAAGGTTACTAATGAATTAGGGATTCCAAATTGGGTGACTTGCAAGGAATATGGTGTAACTCAATGGATCTAAAGTTTGGTCCAACTCGGGATAAAAGTCATTAGGATAGCTAATGGGGTAATTTAAGGAAGTTTAGGTGTGTAAGGCACAATCTCGAAGGTCAATCAGTCAACCAGGATGGACTTTTATGCTTTAATTTGTACCCGGCTCGATACTCAAAAGTACAAACGATAGTCTGTTTGGTGTTACGTGCACAGTCGACCGGTATAATGGATGCAACACAAATCTTCACGGGTAACTGCCCATGTGTGATCTCTGTTACAAAATTCTTTGAATTAATCAAATTGTTTGAAAAGTTATATTTGTTTAATTATTTAATGACATCATTTTTAATTTTAAATAAATTAACAGAAAATTTTTGTATATTTAATAATATATTATTACTTTTTTATCAAAAAAATATATTATTACTATTAAATCAGACTGGTGTCGGTTCGATTCAGTCTGCTTTCAAATTGGTTTTGGACAAGTTCGGTTTGGCCAGTTTTCGATCGGGTTAAATATCGGTATGTGAAACAGCCCATGCACCTTACACCAGCTCTAAAAATGTAGACGCATCATAGTCATATGTTGGAGAAAATTGTCTCCATTCATAGACATCATCATTTGACCATCACTTTACCCCATCTACTATTTTGATCGGCTACAAAAGTGCATCGAATATATTAATAAATTTTTTTTTATAACTACTAATAATCAGGAAATACCAAAATAACAATTGAAATCGTTTACCTGCAAAGCGTAGAATAATGATGTAAGTCATAAGGATTAACCAATGATTAACTACCTAAGCACAATCTTATGGGTGTTAACCTCAACTACCCACAAGTGATCAGCAAGCTACCAACTAAGCACAGTTGTTGGGTGAGTAAGATCAGGCATAGGCTGTCAACGGATCGGGTTGACCTGATACTTAACCTGCCCGACCTGGATTTTTTAACGGGTTGAGATGTGACATCTGATAGGGCCGGGTCGGGTCAACCCAACCCGAACCAGTAATGTATAACATGGAAGTAGGGGGTTTGTGCCTGGTTAGGTTCTTGGGTCGAGCGTCGTGTTGGGTCAGTTCTTGTCAAACACATGCTATTTTTTTCATTGGACATCCAAAATTTTGGCCCTACCCGACTCGATCGGTTGACACCCTAGTTAGCATGGTCCTCATTGCCTGTTTGCCATAGCTCATAATTTAATCATTTTTAAAATTATTACTTGAGCCTGAGTTCTTGCCTCACTTGGCACTTGTCATATTCTGAGAAGTTTGACAGAAGGTGTTAACAATGGGTCATGGGTTGGATCCCCGAGACAATTGGTGAGCTCATATGTTACTCGGATCCGTGGCATCCTCTTCATTAATTTTCTTTTTTCTTCCACTCCTTTTTTTTATAATAAAATTGGGTTTATCTATAGGGTCCCACGACGGGCTCTAGACGGTGTCACATGAGCACGCCCTCACTGGCGGACCCACCCACCCTTCAAATTTAAGTTTTGTGCACCCATTACAAGAAAAGACGACGGCGTAGGAACGCTTGGGCGGCACGCTAAAGCGGCTGGTCATGTGGTGTGGCCCATTGCCATCATATGATATGCCCCTCATCCAAACCACTCTCCCTAGTGGCCTTTGCCTTACCCTCTGCTTGCTCTTTCTAGTAAAGCCTTTAGGCACCTAAGTGGTGTGTGCCACCCCACCACTCCAAAATAATAATAGTAACACCAGCAACAACATTTGTAATTATATTATTATTATTATACTACACTACTAAAGGCACCAACCCCACCACTTTGTAGAATATACACTAGGGTTGCCCCACCTAATATGTCAAGTTGTCAACAACTGGCATTTTCTACTGATTTTTAGAGGCCTTGACATCTGTGAAAGTCTTCTTGTAAATGATAGATTGGTATTTGGTAGTGGGAGAAGACAAGATGCATTGGAGAGGCTGAGGCTACATTGTGAGCTGATCTTCAAAAGTTCAATCATCATTTCTATAGCTTTTCTCTAGTGCAGAAGCTCCGCACTCCAAATTTTAATTGCCCAATCGCCTTAAAATTTGAATAAAAAAAAAAGTTGACATGTACTCATCTTAGGCCCATCATTGTGACCGAAAATACGTATTTTTCTACAAAAGAACACACATTTAAAGTATATATTTAAAAAAAATATATTATAAAAAGTGTTTAAACTGGGTTTTTTTTTTCGTAAAACACGTGTTTAAAAATGCACTTTTTTTAAAACATTCTTCTTAAAATCTGTTTTAAATGTGTTTAACTAGCGAAATAAACATATTTTTGGTTTATATCATACACATATATAATTTAGTTTTTTATAATTATTAATATTTTCTAAATTTTAGAAATATGTTCCAAATTGTCAAAATTTGTCATTTTTTTTCCATGTGGCGTATAGAGTACCTATACTTGGTCACCGTTAGGGCTCCTTAAAATAAATAAAGCCCAACTTTTTATTGGTTCCTCAACTCCACTATCTATTGATGTCGGTGACGAAGAATATCAGTGGCATTAGATGATCATAACCATCCATATGCCAATCAACTTTTATGTGGCCCATTAATCGATTATCTAAAAAGTAAACAATTGATTGGACCGATAAAACTGTCAAAATCGGTACGATATTTGGGTCATGGCCGATTAATTCAACGGTCAAGATTTAAAGGCATGTTCCTCAGGTGAATGTATCAGCTAAGCTTAGTTGCCTTTAGCGCTGCAAATGGGTCGGGTCGGGGTAAAATTTTTGGATCCCCAGCCCTTTGAGTCAAGGGCATATGCCTGAACCCACCTCGCCTTTGCGTCGACCCGACCGGAAGCTAAATGCCTCATGAGTCATGCCCCAATGTTGGCCGCCCTACATGGCTACCTAGCATTTGGGCAGTTGAAAAGTCTTCCTCTAAAACCCCTTGTTGGGCTATCAATAGATCGGATCGGGCCAAAATTTTGGCTGCCCTACAGGCCCAAGAAGTATTCCCGACCCAATCTGATGGTGTATTGTACCTTGCCCGATTATGATGCCCAACCCGAAAGCCTTACCTAGCCCGATTCAATTTCCTTGATTTTTTATAGAAAATATCAGGCCGGGTCGACTCAAACCCCAGTTCATTGTCTGTTAAAAGCTTCGAATTTTTTTTTCCTGTATTCTTGAAGATAAAACAAACTTAGGAGAGACTTGGTGAGACCTGTTGACCTTCCTCGTTTCCTCCATCCAAATTTACAAAAAAACATAAACACAAGTTGGCTCGATAGTTCGACTCTCGAGTCTCGACAATGGCCTCATAAGATTATCTGGCGGGCCGATGGATACCCGTTCGCCCATCGAATTCTTTCAATAGACTTTCACAAATTTTGAGGGTTCCGGACTTCTGTAAAAGTCAGCTCTTGACAGTTGATGGGCATATATAGCTCTCTTCATAAGTTTGAGTGTAGGGTTCCAACTGAGTCGGGCCGAGCGCGAGCATGGGTCAGCTCTACCTTATACGAGCCCAGTTAAAATTTGGTTTTAGGCCCTTCGAGCCTAAAAAGTTTGAACTCGAGCTCGATTCTATTGAGCTCGAGTTAGGCCAACCAAGCTTCGAGCTAAATAAGTTTTATTATAATTTTTTTTTCTAATATTATTTTAAACATTATCTTTTTTTTTTAATTGATGAAAGCTTTGTAGGAATAAAAAGAGGTTCACATTTTTTTTGGGATAAAAAAAGGCGCAAGGCTTTTTTTTGTAAAAAGCCCTTAATCAAATTTATAAATGGAAGCCCGGATATCGATGGGAGAAAAACATGTTTAAATTTTGAAAAGTAAAAAAGTATTTAAATTTAATGTGCTAAACATTGATTTAAAGCATAGGTGTTGATTGTAGGTGTTAAGTGTCATGCTAGTGGTTGTTCATGGAGACGAGTGAAAAATAACTCTAATGGTTGGAGAGAGAGAGAGTGAGAGTGCAAACTTCAATAGAGGATCATAAGGATTATATGTTAATTACATATATGTCCATTATACAGTAATCATTAGATGAATCTTTTTATAAGGAGAAAAAAGTAAAAAAAATAAAAATTTAAAAGTATTATATACTATTAATAAAATCGAGCCGGACTATCCTAGCTCAGTTCTAGCTCGGCTCTACTTCAATCGAGCTTAAATAAAAAGCTCTGCTCTGGCTCTCGAATCAAATTTAAGAGAGCAAAATGTGACGTGGGCTCGCGGCGTGGCCATCCGAGCCAGCCGCAGGACCACTTGTACCACTAGTGCGTCAGACATTTGTGGGTTGAAGCTGGAGCATCGCCGACGTCTCACCAAGCCATGAGGGCTTCGTCATTGGTACTCAAAGAGCTTCGGTCGTGAGCCAGGAGGGCATGCGACATGGTGGCAGTTTGGTCGTGATGCAGTGCCAGCAGGGCACGTGATGCGGTCGCGACATGAACAAAGATGGGTTAGCAATGTCAAGCATTGCGGTATATCAAACCAAGGGGTTTGAGGTCCTTATGTCATTTAGGCACTGTTGATGTTTAAACCATACATATGGGTAAATGATCTAACAGCCACGTGACATGTCGCTGGCCTAAGTGATCTCCTACGGAACGCGTACGATAGCCTTGTGAGCTTGAGTTCGCGCATCCGGGTCTCACATAGGTGTTAGGTCGCTCCTATCGCGTCGTGCGCTGGAGCTATCGTGTTGGTGGTCCACGACCACCCTCACGGTGCGGACCTAAACTCTAAGTGGGGCTGCCCCTAGAAATGTCGCTGCATATAGCTATATGAATTGCATTCGAAAATCCGCATAGTTTCTAACCTAATGCATTACCGTACAGATTTGAAACACGAGTAGGCTAAACTAGTTTGAGAAAAACTAATTGCCGCACGAGAGATTACGTCGCAAAAAGTAACTCCGTTACAAAAAGCTCTCATTTTTTAGCCTAGCCGAGCGTAGAACCAAATTTAAGAGAGCAAAAGCTCTCATTTTTGAGCCTAGCCGAGCCTAGTTATGGAGCTAGCTCAGCTGAGTTGCAGCCCTATTTGAGTGCTTGACAATTATATGAAGGGTACTTTTATTTTCAGCCAAAATTCTTCTTTCTCTACCCGAGTTCCACCTACTTTGAATTAGACCGAGTTCATTTCCCATCATCTTGAGATCGTGGGCTTATCTTCATACGGTCACATTTTGATTCCGTGTGGCACACATCTAAAAAATAACATGACTATGGGCTTACATGATACATCAAACCAAGGATCACAGTTTTGGTTTTAATTTCGGCTTCAGAGGGGACCGAAACCAAAATTTTGGACTGCAATTTCGGCCGATAATTTCAATCTCATACAAAATTTGGATTGAAATTTCGGTCCAAGTTATCATTTTGGTGGGGATCGAAACTGATAATTTTGGCCGAAATTTCGGTCATTTCGGCCAATATTTTGATCCTTGCATCAAACTTTCTTCTTAGATCACTTTTTGGGATGTGCGCAATGTGTGAAGCACATGAAACGTGGTTGAGAAAGAAGAATTCAGGGTTGAATATAAAAGTATATTAAATAACAAAATTTTCGATTACTATTCTCTGCGTGGCTATCCCATTAATATAGCGCAGATAATGTTGGCTCTAGTGGTGTCTCCCGGAAATTTATACCATTTGTCCCTTTCCTTTTCAATAAAAATACGTCTTGAGGAATAAACACTTAAAAGAGAGAGAGATTTCTAAATTCATCTGGTACCGTTCATCATGGAGCGGTAATCAGCTGCTTGGGCCCGAGCATGAAGGATCATGTTAGGGTATTCTAGAAGACAGATTTATATATTGGACAATTTTCGATGACAATTTTATAGGCAGCTTATGTGGCACGACATAACTGGCTGCATTCATAGTGGGGCTCAAGCACGGTAACCAATAACATGACGCCTCATAAATTCCCTGCAAAATTGTCTATAAAAGATTATTCACTGTTTATAATTATCCTTGTGGAATTGGTTTTAGTACACCACCCACTATCCTTTTTATTGGATAGATCCACCCAATATCCTTATCAAATGGTCAACCCTCAGAAAGTGCTCTCTCGTTTATGAGCATGCAAATTAGTTAAAATCCTGGAGGTTCTGAGGTTACTCGTATTCCCAACTTTTCTAGGATGTACTCTTGAGTTATTCAAAGTCCTGATTGCGAGCCATTATTTGTACACGCTTTTCAAGTGATTGCACCGGATTGCATCGAATTTAAAAGAAAGACTTGTAAATTCGGCGACCTCTACTATGTGAAAACACTATCTAAGCCGTTTGATTTGAAGGATATGATTTAAAGATATCAATCGGAAAAGATTAGAACAAAATATAATTTTCATCATTTTATTAAATAGAGTCAAAGGCTATTATATCATTCAATAGTTGACTACAGTAGATCATATGACAAGTATCGTGTTTTGCTCCAATTTTATGTACCACCGATTTATTGATCTTGAACTTCAAATCAGACGGCCCATATTACGTTTTTACATATCACATGTCCTTTCCTGATTTTGAACTTTTTTTTTTTTTTTTTTTTTCATAACAGAGAGATACTAGTGGTGGGAACTTGGCGTTGGGGGTGTTTGAAATGACTTCAAAAACATATTTTTTTCATGATATAACCGGGACTACCACATTGCCTCCTCCACCTCAATTTATTTGAGCCAGTCTTCTTATGTTGAAGTAGGGATGCATGTTTTGCCGAAAACTGCACAAACAGAACTGGTCCGAATGAAACCGATTTGAAACCCGATCTGAACCGATCCCAGTTTGTTCGGTTCTTGGTTTTGTGTTACAAAAACTGAAAATTGATTAGGTAGGATGAAATTTTTTGATTTTTTTTTTTTTTTGAAAAAATCGAAAAATATCATCAAAATACATAAATAATAAAAAAATTCAAAACCGACCGAAAAAATCAAAACTTTCGGTTTTTGGTTCGATTTCTATTTAGAAAAAATAAAAGAAAAATAACTAATTAACCGCTTTGTTTTCGGTTCAGTTTCAGTTCCGACTGAACTGAACTGAAAACCAAAATTTTCTGTTTCGATTCCCTAAACCGATTTTGCATCCCTAGATTGAGGCACTGGAAAGTAGGATTATGGCTTTCTCGAGTAAACAGTAGGATGCCTCCAATAGAAAATCCATCATCATAGTAAGTGAGGGTTTTCTAAGGAAAAGGGCCAACCCTACACAAATATTCTAAGTGCATTATTAAAGATGGATTCTTCTTTCCTTTGATCCATTCGTGTGTCCCTATATTGGATATATGCCTTGGGTAGTTCTGGGAAGCTTCTACGCGATTATGAGTTGCTATTAGATAGATGCTCATGCCCAAACACCAGCTGTAGCCTTCGGCTCCCATTATTTTATGCCGATGGCTAAAAGCCTTCTTTTATTGCCATTAATATCTTCACTTCTTACAAATTGGTGGAGTTGTTTGGGGACTTTT
The DNA here is from genome assembly GCA_021018995.1 of Chloranthus sessilifolius. NCBI lineage: Eukaryota > Viridiplantae > Streptophyta > Magnoliopsida > Chloranthales > Chloranthaceae > Chloranthus > Chloranthus sessilifolius. The sequence continues at coordinate 186,821,593 of CM037585.1, read as the reverse complement.
GATTTGTTACCCTTACATCATGGGATTAGCGTCTCCATTATGCGTGTAAGTTTGGAATTAGCCTAAGTTATAAAAATACAATACAATTCGATTGACAAATAAATTAAAATAAATAGTATGAAGAGATATAATTGTTTTTTTTAAATCATGATTTATTAAAAAAATCCGGGGTTTTTGCAAATACTCCCTAAGTTATGTTGATATTACAAATAACCCCCCAGTTATAGCTACTTGCTTTAAACCCCTGAGATGGCATTTTGGTGTTCATAAAACACCCTCTTTAATGGATGCTACTTTAAACGGTTAATCAACCGTTAAAGAATAGCCTAAATACCATATTTATCCTTTTTAAAATTAAATTACTAAATTGTCACCCTCTATACGTGGTAAGAGTAATTTTAAATCCACCCCTCCACTTACAAAAAAGAGTAATTTTAAATCCACCCACCAAATATTTGAGTTCACCCACGCTGAAAAGCATTGACTGCATTGAATCGGACGATAGGGTTTGTTTATCATCCCAACCTTTCACACGATGGATCTTGAGATCACGGTTGCACCATTAGACGGTTGACTGCATTGAATCGGACGATGGAGATCATTTATCGTCCCAACCTTTCACACGATGTATCTTGAGATCATAATGGCACCATCAAACTTTTGACTGTATGAAATTGGACGATGGAAGTCGTTTATCGCTCCAACCATTCACACGATGGATCTTGAGATCATGGTGGCACCATCAGACGGTTGATTGCATTGAATCAGACGATGGATATTGTTTATCGTCCCAACCTTTCACACGATGGATCTTGAGATCATGGTGGCACCATCAGATGGTTGATTTTTTATTTCATGTGATACACACCCAAAAAAATACCTTAAAATTAATTTTAACCGTATACGTGATGTTAAGGTCACTTTTGTGAGATGTGTGCTACGAAATAAAACACTGATCGTCTAATGGTATGCCTAAATGATCTCCATCGTCTTATTCAATGCAATCAATGTGTTTTAGCGTGGGTGAACTCAAAGATTCGGTGGATGGAAGCAGACGTGGTTAGGCAATCCAATTCCTAAAAATGGGTCTTGAATCATATAGGAAATTGGAGGGACGAGTATTTTGAGTGGAACATGTAGATTGAAGGTTTTCTTTTCAAGAATAATTGCATCGTTTGCCACAAATCCTCCATTGGTTGAGTATTCGTCCAAACGTTGACATGTTTTAATGGGGGAATCACCCATCAGATGAGTCTTGAATCTGATGGGTGAATGAAAGGGCCTTTGAGAAGAGTACCTTTAAATCCACCCACTGAATCTTTAAGTTCACCCACGCTGAAACACGTTGATTGAATTGAATCGAACGATGGAGATCATTTATCCTCCCAATCTTTCACGTGATGGATCTTGAGATCATGATCGTACCATCAGATGGTCAGTGTTTTATTTCACGTGGCACACATATCAAAAAAGTGACTTTAACATCACGTGCATGCTTCAAATTGATATTAAGGTCACTTTTAGGGGTGTGTACCACATGAAATAAAAAATAGGTCGTCTGATGGTACACCCATAATCTAAAGATTTATCTCATGAAAGATTGAGACGATAAAAAATCTCCATCGTTTGATTCAATGTAGTCGATGTGTTTTAGCGTTGGTGAACTCAAAGATTTTGTGAGTGGATTTAAAGGTACTCCTTTTCGAATAGTGGTCAATTATAATGGCATGACTTGTAAATAAAGGTGAATGAAGGGCCTTTTAGAATGGTGATAAACTTTAATGGTATGACTTGTAAATATAAATGAATGAAGGGCCTTTTAGAATGGTAGTATTTTTAAAATATTAGTTTCATTAAGAGCAAAATAGGCTTTCCATCCATAAACTCACGGCTAGTTAATGGCGGGGTTATATGAAACAGAATAAATACCTATAACTTAGGAGGTTTCTTATAATATTAGCATAACACGGGGAGTATATGCAAAAAACCCAAAAAATCCATACATTAATCGTGATTTAATAGCAATTTTTTTTTAATTTTTTTTGAAAAATTATATTTTTTTTAATGTTAGGATTAATTCATTATTTGATAACAAAAAACTACGTGACTTATTCGATAAACTAATAATTCGAAACACGAAAAAGTCGGGGTTTTTTATGACTATGGTCACCTGCATCAATAGATGGCACCATGCACCAATAGCTATACTTTTGGGCAATATGGTGTCAGGTGGGACACTTTTTTTGGCCAATCCTTCAATGTTCATATCTTTGATCTGAAGGTACATGCAGCATGTGAGAAAGTACGGTCATAGATAAACCCCCTTACCCCCTTTTGTTTTAACTTTTAAAGGAAAGGGGCAGGGAGCGTAACCATAGTGACAAATTTCTCCGAAATTGTGATCAAACGAAAGTTTCGGCATTATTTGGCATTTTCGATCATTTTTTGGAAAATTTCAGAATTTTTATAATTTTCGTAATTTTCCTCTCTCTGGCTCACCACAAGCGTGTATTGTGCTGCATGAATGTGCTCTTAATGTGAATGGAGAACACTATATAAGTAGCAAGAGTGCAGAGTTTTCTCCAGCCACTGATGTGGGACTACATGGATGTTACAAAAACCTGCAGTTTGTGGGTACCATTATACTCACCCGTTAGGCTACTTTCTCACCTCACCTTTTTCAGCTGACATGCATTGACCGCCCGTAAATTAGATGGTGGAGATAGTTTTTATCCCCATTTTTGCACAAGGATCTATGGATCGTGGGGGTTCCATCAGACGGTCAATGTTTTATTGCACATGACACATATCTCAAAAAGTGACCCTAAAATCATATGATCCTCATAATGCTCAAGCATGATTTTAGCGTCACTTTTTGAAATGTGTACCATGTGTAATAAAAAACCGACCGTCTGATGGTACGTTCACGATCCATGAATTCATTGTGCAAAAGATGGGGGGCGAAAGAATACCTCTATAGTAGTCTTAGGGGTGCAAACATCATTATATTTAAATCTGTAGTGTTGACGATTGCATTGAAAGAATACTTCTATAGTAGTCTAAGGGGTGGTCAAACAAGGATCCAAATTTTAGCCGAAATGATCGAAATTTCGGTCCAAATTATCGGTTTCAGTCCTCACCGAAATGATAATTTGGACCGAAATTTTGGTCCAAATTTGTATGGGAATCATATTTTCAGTCAAATTATCAGCCGAAATTTTGATTTCGATCATGCCTGAAATCAAAAATTTCGCCGATATTTTGTTCCTTGTGGTCAGATGCCTTTAAAATGAGAATAAAACTCTTTTTTTTTAAGTGAAACTTTTAGCTTTAAAAGTGTTTGGCCGACCAAAGACCACAATAGAGATGTAGAAAGTACTACACTTTAGTCGAGAAAAAAAAAAAAAGGTTTGTGACCAACAATAAACTCTGAAACCAATATGTATTTCTCTTTAGATCACCACACAATCAAATGGCTCCTTAAGAGAGTAAGAGAACAAATAAAGAGGGCCCTTATGCGCATACGCACAATTTCTTAGCGTGCACACTCTACTTACTGAATGTTAAATTTATAAGTAGTTTGCCTCAAGAAAAAATGGAGTGCATTATTCATTATTTAGCGTGCAGTTAGCAAAGGTTGGTGTGCTTTAAGAAAATTCATTAAGTGATGCACACAAAGATGTTTTGTGTGTGCTTGTAGCAGTCGTCTAAATGTCATTTAATTTTTTATTATAAGGATGTTGTCACAAATATAAATTTTTCACAAACTTTGTGCAAACAAAAAGGACCCAATATTGTATTAAATTTGGGACCTTTATTTTCAACTCAAGAGAGTCTCCCTTCTCAACTCAGGTTTCACGTGCTTCAACTGTTCTCTTTTGAATCTGATGATCGAGATTTTTTTTTTGGCAATCGATGATAGAGATTTTTTTTCATCCTAATCTTTCACAAAATATATCATCCTGCCATAAAAGGGTCAAATTTGAATACCACATGGTACACATCCCATTTTTGGGATGTGTGCCATGCGTAGCTCATCCAAATCTCTATGCCAAGTTGAATTTCATTTAATTTTTTATAATGTACATATGAAATTTATAACATTATGTGATTTATTAATATAATTGATATTTATTGTTCTCTATCTAGGACATATGTTCTATATGATTTTCTATGAAACTTAAATTTCTGTGATCATTGTAATTATAGGCTTTGTTTAAATGGGTGTCGATTGTTTTAAGTACGTGTTTCAATATTAATACTTGAAAATCAGATACTGTTGGACTTGCACTAATCCATGATCAGTGCAATTTTTTTGTAAATTCAAAAAAATCAGCAAATTCTTGCAGAAATGCGCAAAAAATTATTGAATCCTTCTGCTAGATCTAAACCACTTCCAGCAAACCCTGTCATGGCAGGTGTGAGACCTAACGAAAGAATTCAAATGCCTACATTCAAAACATACAAATTAAACGAATTCTAACAGCCAGAAATTGAAACCCAATTCCAGATTCAGATTCTGAATGGCTATAAGCATACAGCGGTTAAGGTAGATAAGCCATCTTTAGAAGTTCAGAAATTCCACACAAAGACAATCCCTCTAATTTCCAACGACATACATACTGTTTTTTTTTTTCTTTTTTCCTTTTCAAATAAATCATCTAGGCTTCCAGGCCTCCTAGAGCACCCGACTAACCCCAGGGGCCACATGCACACCCCAAGTCAACACGTGCAGGGTCAGCACGGGATATGAATCCCTAGGGTAGCCTCAAGGGGAAATTCGAACTCAAGTCTCCCACTTCTTGAGGCGGATACCTGGCCATCACCCCAAACCCCTTGAGGTTACATATGTATTGTTCATAGTACTGGATTGGGTCACCGTTTGACTGTAATGCTCACAGCCATATTATGTTGAGGGACTCTGGGGTGTAGGGGGGCTGACCTTTGGCCACTCTCCCCCTATCTGTTTTTGTTTCTTTTTCCCCTTATATTTTCCTCTTTGCTGATGGAGCCACTCGCTCAACCATTTCAATCTAGTTGCAAATTTTATTATCTAAAATGAAGTTTCAACACCTTTGATATTAAAAAAAAAGTGTATGTTAAAATTTTAATGGCAGCTGCTTAGCTACTAAGCCCATACTGTATACTAGGGAACTCACTTGCAGCAAAAACATTTCTTAGAAATTGTTCGTAGATCATTTTATGATATATTATAGTGGTAGGGATAGCTCCATGAAGAAGAACAAACCAAGCAGAAGAGTCTGACCAAATTCCAAGAAAAAGTGGCAAGAAAGAGCTGTCAAAAGAATTATATTAATAATTTATAGTATTCATGTTACACAATTTTGATAGTTAAGTTCACTCTGAAACAAGTGACGATAACACATCCCTATGTCGTAACTGAAACAAGTGAACACGTCCGTTTCAGTTTCAACCTCAACGAAGAGTTGCTGTTATAAACCAATTACGATAAGCTGAACTATAACAGAAACACGTCGAACTTTACTTACGGCTTCATGAAAAAGGATGAGAAATCATGCTCATTCACGAGCCGTGTAGAGGCACCTGTGGGACTGGTGTAAATGATGGCAGCCCGCTTATGCATTGCGCAGAGGCAGTACATAGAATCACTCCTGGTATCCTGGAAATGAAGGAAAAAAAAAAAAAAACGAATTAGATAGGAAGTTAGATTATATGTAACTTAGAAAAGACAGCACTGCACTTAAAATCTGCCCCATTACACACATATGGACACTACACTGCTGTGAAAAAACCTTACTTTAAGATATATATAATTTCTACGAAAAACATTAAGCATTAGTCATTAATGTTGTAGCATCCTTACACTCAAATCTTGCCCAAGAATTTTCATGAGGAGAAGATTTGTCAATGCCATTCTCTTTTGGGGCTTCCACAAAGAGCATGCTGAAGAGATCGGTAGCTAAATCAAACTTCTCAACGGTTTCAGACTTTTGCTCTGACATCTGCGGCAACGCTGGAGGCAGAAGAGTAAGTGGCAGCTTCATATCTGAAGAACCCTGCATAGGCATGACAGGATTAAGGTCATAAATGCTTCACATTTATGGGACAATTAAATTAAATAATTTCTAAGAAAAAACAAGGTAGAAATACAGAATTAGAATCTGAGAACATACAGATCTATCGCTCTCTCTCTCTCACACTCACATACGTTGCTTATGTTCATGTTTAACAAAACCAGAAAGGAAAAAAAAAAGAATATGTTCCCATCTAAAATCTGGTGTCTTCCAGTGTATGGCTAATGCCCTTGTGTTATATCGCACAGAACTGCTGCTGACATTCTACGAGAATTCCTTCTTACGCCACGAAGAAGTGAATTTTTGCCTCTGCTGCAGCAACCCTAATAAAATAGCTCATGTACGAAAGAGTGAAATCATACAAGCGCAAGGAACTAAGAGATGGAAGAGATAATTATAAGTGATATGAAGGATTATGGGATAAGTAGTTTAGTCCTAAACCGCAATAGACTATATAATAATATGTTCCAAATGAATTTCTAATATGCTATATTGCCTCAACCTGATTTTCTTAAGCACAGTCAACAATATACATCTAGCATACTATTATCAAACCTGAAACAAAGCTAAATCTTTACTGATGGATGAGGAAAAAAACATCAAATTCACCTGAGGTTTTGGAGATGGAGTTGGAGTTCTTGAAGGGGTTGGCGATCTTGAAGAGGTTGGAGTTGGAGATCTTGAAGAGATTGGAGTTGGAGTTCTTGAAGGGTTTGGAGTTGAAGCTCTTGAAGAGGTTGGAGTTGGAATTCTTAAAGGGGTCGCTTGTGGCATATGCTTAGGTGGAATATCTACTGCTAGGGATGATTTATTTGATTTGATGGAACGGCCAACACAACTTGTACCATCCTGCTCATGGTTAAAATTAGAGTTCTTCTCTCCTGATTTTGGGGGTGATTGCCTTGCTTGCTTTGAAATCCATCTTTTCTCCTCATACCTGATAAACCCTGACGACGATTACTATAAAATAATAATAATAATAAAAATGTCTCTAATTTTGGGTTCAGATAAAAGATTATCGAACAGCGTGCACAAGGACCAATAACCATGGATCGAAATCTCAGACGATACAGATACATATCGTCCGATATGTATCCGTATCGGAGGCCACTGATACAAGGTACATTGGGTATATATCAACGAAACATCTCTAATATATGTCAATATAATCAATGTATCGCCGATACATTCCATGTATGGGCGATATCCGATATGTAACATCTCGGTATTGATGGTGGACGATACGTATCAGAAAAACCGCGATTTTGATCCATGCTAATAACAAAAGTCATGTGTAACAGTAATTTTAGCATACTTCGCACGGATGAAGTTTTCAATCCCAACTCTGTCGTAATTTTGTGGCAGTTCTGCCTCCCAGAAACTGTTAGACTTCTGATTACTCATGGCTACACAAAAGGTACAAGCTCCCGATCATAATCTTGCTAGAAAAAGTTCTCGAAAATTGTAAGCAGTAAATGCCATGTTGACAAGTTAGTTACAAACATCATAGAAAAAAGAACTGAAACAAATTCTTACATTGCATGAAGGAAACCTGCTCTGGTAACCATGTATCTAACGTAGCTGAGCGAACCTGAAGTGCATTTTCCAAGGTTGATGTATCAATTAAGAGTAAAACATAAAATGTAATTGAAATAAGCATAAACGGATGCCCTAGGCCCTCGCCCTCTTTTTTTTAAGGTTACACCAGGACAGGGTGTGTGGGCAATCTGGCCCATTGATAGCGCTAGATGTGATTCATAAAAATCCATCAACCTGAAGGAGGTGATCTACCAAGAGATTAGAACAATTCTTCAAAATGACCCATCACAGATCATTTTTAAAAAAATACACAAAAAGGGCTTGCACTGTCCAGTGGCATATGAAGTCGGATAATCCAGGCACAAATGATATCATTGTTTTTTAGTTAGCGGCCTATTGGTTAGCCATTTCAACAACTTGTAGACTTCTAAATTTTGAGGATATTTTCGTCCTAAAGAATTAGAAGAATTCATTTGGTGCTGGATTGTACAACATCACATGTTGTTCTACTGCCTAGCAAGAGGCGCTGTTTTGGGGTCTTTCTTCAAAAATGACCTTTTTGGGTCATTTTGAAGAAATGTAGTCCTGTTTTGAAAATCTTCCCAATAAACTTCGTTATACCACATAGATTATCCAGGCTAAAAATTCATCTTTCCTCTGAAATATTGGGTTAACAGAAGGTGCCCTTTCAACAGTCAACTTTTTGAAATGATTACTCATTTCAAGCTATTTAATAACACGTAGAACTGGAATTTGTTAATACAGAGTGGTTCAATTCTCGTATATTCATCAAAAAAAAACTTCATCCACAATGCTGGAAGAACAAAAAGAATGAAAAGGGTTATACAATTTATACCTTTGATATATGCACTCCAAGACTCCGATGAATTCCAGAACATTGTATACATATAAATATTCCTAGGTTGACGCTAGCCCATCTTGGTGCTCTGCAATAAAGATTGTAGGAAATGAATAAAATTTATACTTAAGAAACACAATTTCAGTAACTTAAAGATCCATTACTTGATTAAACCAATAGAAACTCATATTTGGTAGGTATACACAAAACAAATCCTATTTTCAGCTTTGCTCAAATAATAGCTTCAAACATACCAATCACCGTAGTCACAAAAGGATGTGTATATACACAAAAAGTAAGTAAAGAAATGGTTTTGGTAAGGTTGGATTAAAAATTGAGAGTGATAAACAAGGCTCTTCATGTAAACAATAGGAAAATTTTATTCTTGTATCATTTCATTTCAATAATAAATGTAATAGAGGAGCAGAGGACATAAACAGGTTTGAGATATTTAAACTTTGATACCAGTCATCACAAATTAAAACATGATTTTAATGCATCCACCCCTTTTTCTTTTTTGTTAAAATTTAGGAGAAAAATTCCTCTATATCCACTTCCATTGAAAAATCATTTATCTTTTAAGAATGGGGTATTTTTTACTTAAAGTTAGTTAAACAGCAAAGGGGGGTGGGCGCAACAATTCATAGGGGTAGATTTATCAATAGCCTACCACCCCTTTAAGCTTTTTTGTTTACCTTTTAGGGAAAAAATACCTCTATTTCACTTCAATTAAAACTCACTTCTGTTTTGAGCAGAAGGATATTAATTATATAGAAGTTAATTAGATGGCAAACAGGGTGGATGCATCAATTCATAAGAGTGGATTTATACATGACCTTATTAAACTCTACAATAACAATAAAAAAATTGTAAAACACTATGCATATCATGCTCGCTCCGCTTCCTATTAAATTTTAAGAGGCCAGCATAAGAAGATGGATTAAAGCAATAGAATAATTCATCTTTTATAAAGTACTCTCATTTATATCAAACTTTTTAAATGGAAATAAAATATACGAACTTTCTAGGATATACATAAATCTCAAGAAAATCCAGGCACTAACAAAGTCGGTCAAATCAGGAAAGATAAATGGTGGTTGAACCTGCATGAAGATTAAGATGGTCAAAGGATGTAAAAATCTACCCATGAATCATAGTCACAAAAGTCTCCGACTTTTTCAAAAAATTGGAAAAAGTCAGCAACTTGCAGTCATCCAGACTTTATTGCCGATTAATCGGCCAAGTCGCGACTCGGCCGATCAATTGGCATGTTTGTGATGTTGTCTGATTTTATTTAGTTTTAGTTTTTTTCACCTTTACAGTTATACTTCAAGGGAAAAAAAAAAGAGGTACTTTGCACTATTTTGTTCATTAAAACTATTATTTTTAATGTGAAATATACTATGATATATTTTTTAATTTTTTTAATTTCTCCGATTTTGTCCAATTTTGACAGAGTTTGACTGATTTTTCCCGACTTAGACCCTTGCCGATTTATTGCCAACTCCTGACTTTGTGAGTATGCCATGAATCCATAGAAAGCAAAATGGTTATTAATTGGCCAAAAAAAAATTCAATTATTGTGGTAATTAAATGTATTAGAACAAAAACATAACAACCACCACTAGAAAGTAAAAATTTTCTTTATCTATCCATATTGAAACAAAGCATTAATGGTACATACTTGCTTCTACAATCGGCGCACTCCCTATTCTCTGGCAACCTTAGAAGACCCTCCAATATCTGCAAAGCGTAACGTCTAGGCCAGTGAGACTGAATTTGGGCAAGCAAACTATATTTAACATCAATAGTATCTAAATACAATAAAAACGGATAAAAGGGATGACAAAACTATAAAGGTATGCCTTTGTTTTACAAAATAAGCGAAGAATTCATTAAACCAAGGCGAGAAAATTACATCTGAAACCAAAAGAAAAAGTTATACAACAGGAAAGCTTCGGCATCACCATCAGCCCCAACAGATCATTATGAAAACATATGCAGATCTTGAGATGACATTCATCAGTGGCCAAAAAACTAGAGATCAATCCAAAGAGATTTGCATTGATAGCTACGGTATCAGCTACCTTATTAGCTTCCCGAAGAACAAGTCACAAGTATACTTATGTATGCATATCAACAAGTAAAAAACAATTTTATTAATAAATGGAATTGATAATCAATGAAGGAAAGAGAAAATCCTTGACAATACAAAGAAAACGGTTTATTCATATTATGTTGACATTACATAAAATGAATTTTGTTAGTGTAAGATATTTTGTCATAATCATATATGTCATTGCAACTATTTTGAAACTCGTCATAGGAAACTGTGATATAATGTTTATTCTTGGTTGCTACTTACATTTGCTTATTCGACTCGAGTTATTAAGCAAGTAGGAGTATTTTATACTTAATGCCCTACGCCAACTGGATTGAGAACCATTGGCCTAACACTCATTACATGGGTCGAATAGAAAGCAAGGTAATGCAATATCGTCAATAAAAAAAAAAATTTACCTTGTGACTCACTTAACCTTGTAGCCTATTTGGCTCGAGCAAGTAAAACCGTAGGGATGTTTGAACATCTAATGCCCTAAACTATCTAGTTGGGAGTCATTGTTCTAAAGCTCGATACATGGGTCAAATTAGAAAGCTTAAAAAGGTTTGAGTATTGCACTGTCACATTGCTATTATAAATCCTTCGAATCAAGTGAATTATATATATATTTCCTTAACATTTTTTTTAGTTGCCAATGACATTCATTTATTACGTGCATATTTCTTTATCAGATTACAATTCCTTATAATGAGTAAGCAGAGATTAAATAGTTCTTGTGAACTTTTGATAGTCTCTAGCATAGCAAGTGAAATTTCATGATACAGGTTCATTATTCATTTCATTTGATGAATTCATGTTGTTGATAACATAATTTATGAAATATCTCATGTGAGATTGTTTGACTCTTTGGATAAATAGCATCTTGTTCCTCTTGTTGTTTCTTAATTTTTATAAAATTCTTTGCATGAGGTTAGTTTAAGTTTTAACAGATTTTCTTTGAATTTTCATCAAATTGTTCAATGCTTATTACGGACGTCCGTTAAAATTTCACAGGCATCCACATTTTGTAGGATCTCCTATTCCAGAACACACATCATTGAACAAACATCCGGTGCTTTTCTTCTGACATCCGTAGTTTCCCGAGCTCTCTGGTTTATAATTCCACAGACGTCCGTATCCTATCACGGATGACTGTGGTCAAGTCGGTTCAACTACCTTGAACGTGGGTAAAACTGCATTTAAGTTTCATTAACTATCCTTTTACGAACGTTCGTGTATCTGAAACAGACGACTGTCCATGATTTGTGTTTTCTTTTAACGGTTTAAGATGCTCTTTCACACGGATCATTGACAGGCGTCCGTGGGCATTCTTTTTAAAATGACGTCCGGCCAGTGTTTTAACCCATTTTCACTAGATTTTTTTTTGCTTTTCACTGTTTTTTACCAGATCTCCTCTAAAATGTCTCTTCGACGTAAAAACTCAAAAAAAAAAATTGGCTACGGCATCCGGGTCAGGTTCGACACCTCCTCCCTTCAACCGTTAAGCGGTTTCCATCTCCGTGCATGAGGAGTGTTTTAATCGGTTTTTCGCCACAAGGTCTTAAATAATCGAACAACCCGTCCTCGAGCAATTTCTTAGAGATCACGATCTCTACACCATGTTTGAAAATCGGGGTTGGCTTTCGATCTTCTCTCTATCAGGTCCAGCATACACCAATGTGGTTCGGTGTTTCTACTCAAATTTGATCAAAAGTAACCTCGTCGAAGACCGGAATTAATCCTACGTCACCACTTGCATATTCGGTAAACAAATCCGCTTATCCCCGATAATTATTTCTCAAGTACTTGAAATTCCCTTAAATATGGATGGTTATAGCTTTCTTGTAGAACAGAGTGACGTATACTCTCTTTTTCAAAATCCATTGTTTATGATTTTGTCTGCGAGACTCCTGGTCATCTTATCGTTGCCACTCTACATTACATATCACTCAAATCGCGCCTACAATGGCTTCGTCATATACTTTTTGCCACACTTACGCCACGGACGGGGAACAAAGACCAAGTAAGATGGGACACCATCTATCTTATATTCCTACTCGGAAAAGGACGTCCACTTTGTCTCTCTACTATCATTTTGGAGATGATCTCTCGTCGTATGTGCGACGAAACTTCCAAGATGTCTCTTTCCTTTCCAATCATCATTGGAAAGGTTATAGCCATGGATCAAAAAATCGGATTTTCGATACATATTGTCCAAAACTCCAGGACAATACGTATCGCGTATCGTCCTGGTACTTTTTTTTTTTTAATCCGAAAAAAAAACCTTAAAAATCTAGGACGAATGATAAATTGACCAATAATTTGGACAATACGGACAATAAATTGGATGATACGGACGATAATTTGACTGTTTTCAAGGGGCCAGAGAAAATTTCTAAAATTCTGGGATGGACGATAAATTAACCAATAATTCGGATGATACGAACGATATGGAAGATACATTGGACGATACGAACGATACAAACGATAATTTGACTATTTTTTAGGGGCCCCGAGAAAACCCCATTTTGGCGTATCGGACGATATTTTGATCCACGGTTGTAGCGGCCCAGATGACTCTTCCTACTCTTTTAGCGACCACACGAGTGATGGCTCCGCTTGGGAAATTGACAAAAATAGGGAAAAGAGTACGTGTTGATATTGATGATATTGAGTTTGTTGACAATAGTGAGGAAGGTGATGACGATGAGGGTGTTGATGCTCTTGCAGAGGGTAATATTGGGCCTAGTTCTGGTGCCATTCCATCTCAGGTTCCTCCTCCTGTTCCTGGACCAGCGGCACATTACTACAATCCCCGTTTTGATCGTATCAATGCTGACATCCGGGCTTTGACCTCTTAGGTTGAGACCGGTTTTATTTTGTACGGGGAGCAACTATCTTCTCTTCAGATGTCAATGGAAAATGGATTCGCTGCCATGATGGCTAGATTTGACTCCGTCTTTCCTTCTCCTGGTGCTCAGTTTCCGCAGCAATGATTGTGGTGTGGTTGATTGCTTTTAGTGGGTGTTTGTTATGTTTGTATATTTGTTGGTTGTGTAGAAGTTTTTTTAGTGACTATGGATGATCGTTTTGTTTAAGTGGTTATATTTGGTATGGGTTATATCAGTTCTTAATGACTATGGGCGGTGTATGGGAGATAATTTATGTTGTATGTGGAAATGTTTGATGTTTAAATCTATATACCATTTTTTGTTGCCATGTTCCAAATATTACATGATCACTTGTTCTTGATCCTCTTTGTCACATTATGACAAAAAGAAGGAGATAATTTATGTTTAGTATGCTGATTTTTTTGTATATTCCCTTCTACTCTTGACTTTTTGTTTTTATGGTCTCAGGTAGCAGGAAAATGTGGAAAATGTCCTAATGTTTATCATACAAGTTTATTTAATCTACTTGGAAAATTAGTTTGGGGGAGCAAATAGGGTTGTAATTTTTCCATTGCATTGCATGCTAGAGCAAATAGTGTTGTAATTTTTGCATTGCATGCTAGATTGATGTATAGAAAATATGATGTAATTTTTATTTCGTTGAGTCCTTGTAAGCTAGGTTTTGTCATGATTGTAACAAAGGGGGAGATTGTAAGATATTTTGTCATAATCATGATCAAACCTATGAATGCTCCAAACTTGTGTTAGATTGCCAAGTAGAATTAGTGTGGCAAAACAAGTTGTCACTGTTGGTTGCATGGGCGTCCGTGACTGAACTCGTGGACGTCCGTGGTCACGGACATCCGTGAGAGATTCACAAACGTCCGTGCCTCGACAGTATAAAAGGGGAATTCAGTTTCAGGAAGTTGGATCTTCCAGGAAAAATTCTTGATTTTCAAAAATCTTCTTAGAATTCCTGATTTCCCTTCTCTTTGAGATTATTTTGTGTTATCTTAAATTGATCTACATCTCAAAGAAATCTTTGCCTCTGTGCTTTGAGGTTGATCTTGGTGTTTCAAGTGTGTAGTTGGCTCGTGTGATTCGCGTGGACCATCGTAAGAGACGACGGTTGAATGCGATAGCTTTACACTAAGAAAAGGATGATTGTGAGACGCGGTCATTGTTGGTGAGAAGAGTGATAGGGCATTTCATTCTTAAAGCACTGTAAGAATTTATTTTTTTCATAGTGGATTGTTTGTCTTGGATCTGAGATAGATCCCGTGGTTTTTACCTATGATAGGATTTTCCACGTCAAAATCGTTTGTGTTCAATTTGTGGGTGTGATTGTTTCTTTTTATTATTCACATTATTGTATCGCTTGTAAGATCATCGATTAACCCAAAATTTCAGTTAGCATTAGATATATTATATTGACATTACATAAATACGAGTTTTTGTATCATATAGACAGCCCATTTGAGTCATTGATGCTAAAATAAGTGCATTAAAAAAATTGAATATTTACGAACCCAATAAAAAGCATAAACAAATAAAAATACGGGTAATTCAGTAAAATAAGATTTTTTTTTAATAATTAGCTTTATATGCCCAAACTGAAATATTTAGCAAAACAGGATCGATTCCATTCACAGAAGTTTTGGCAAAAATATTTAGGAAAACAAGATGGCACAATATTTTGGGAAATATATTAAGCTAAACAAGATGGCAACATAATTCCGGGCAAAATATTTTTCCCAGCACTTTCTGTCCATCCTGGTTTGCTAAATATTTCATTTTTGGTGTCTAGAGCCACTTATTTCAAAATCAATCCTCGTTTGTTGAATTTCCCAAAACACGAGCAATTCAGCAAAGCTGGACTGTTTTGCAAAAAATAATAGAGTTATTATCATTTTATATCTTAATATCAATGACGAAGCTCCAGATGGTTCACACGAAAAGGGAAAAATATAGTTCCAACGGCTGAATATTACTCAATTGATCAAATATAAAAACAAAAATAATACCAATTTATTCAAAGAAATAAAACAACTTATACGCCTCAATTTATCATCAAAGGACACAAATCTTCAAAAATCCATGAAAGGAAGTTGATAAATAGATTAAAAATATGACCCGAGGTCCTTATATGCTGAAAGCGTCCAGATTGATTAATGAGATTAGGATCCTATGACTGTATAACCAAAATTCCTAACTGACTACAAAATCTATTAATGAGATTAAGATTCATTAACCAAAAACCTACAACCATCACAAAACACGTAATTTTCAGTAATTCATAAAGTAAACAAAATTCCTAACTGACTACAAAATCTAATATTCATAAAACAAAAGCAAAATAAAAATAAAAAATCAAATCAGGTTCTCAAATTGTCCATATGTCCATATCGATCCATAAAATCTCAAACGTATAATAAATCCTAAAGTTTCCAATCTATCATTGACAAGCATGGAAAATGTCGATAAATTTAAAAAACAACAACATATACAATTAGGAGAAAAGATTCTGAAAAATAATCTGTTTTATAATGGAAAAATATCATGGTCTTGGATCATTTAAAAGCCATTATAGCACCGCTAACATAAAAAACTCCAGCATATCACCTAATACACGCAAATTATCCATAAATATTAAAACAAACAATATAATACATATGTACATACAATAAATATTTGTGAAATTCCCCAAATTTTGACCTTTTCCCCTCGAATTTTGCTGAATTTTACCGGATTTTTTCCAAGCCGATTTATTCCAGAAATCCGACTCGGTCACTTTGATCATAACACATTAATAATGATAAAAACGTATAAGATGATTATCAGAAAAAAGAAAAAGAAAAGGAATTGGAAATAAAACCTTAGTGTGCTTGGCATTGAGCTCCTTGGAGACGGACGCCTTCTCGTTCATCCTTGCATTCTTCGCTTATAATTATGAATTCTTTTGATACCAGAAGCGAAGAAGGCAAGGGACGCTTATTCAAACGCCCCTCACCCTTATTACAGAAGAAAGAGAGAGAGAGAGAGAGAGAGAGAGAGAGACAGAGAGAGAGAGAGGAAAACTTATACGCTTTCGCCAACTTATATTAACGAGGAAGAAACCTGAAACAAATCCTAAAATCCCGCGCTTACGGACGTTGCCTGCTTCAAAGGTTCGCGTGGCGCGTAAAGCGCACCCGTCGATTCGGGTCTATTGGATAACCGATTAAATGGCTCGGGTCAACTCTTGCGACCGTTCGTAACTTGCCATCCATCTAAATATAGAAGATCAGAAATTGGATTCAACGCCGTTACCCCTTTCCCTATCATCCAACCGTTATTCAAAATTTATATAAATGTGTCACGTGGCAGCCAAGGCCTCTTAGGTTCTTCTAAAAAAATTAAAACAATACTTATTCATCATCGATCTCAAGTGACAATGAATTTTGTTTAACCGTCTATTTATCAACGATTGATCGCCATTAGATCATCAATGCCTGGATCAATGGGTCGGATCGACCGATACCCAACTCTCCTCACCAGAGATTTTAGCCGGTTGGGTACATAAATTAGTTGTCATGAATGAAGCAACCGACGTCTATATATAAAGTCAAAGAAAATAAAGGGTTTAAGCCGAGTCGTGTCGAGTTGAGATCTAGTCGGATTGGTATATAGTTGTACTCATTGAGTCATATCGGTGTGGACACGTTACTTTAGGCATTCGGCAGCCAATGTTATATGACAGACGAGAAATAACAGACCATTCAACAGACTGTTAATGTGGCGTGATACAAGCATAGCGGGACCAGCAAAACACTAATGTTATGCCAAATAAACTCGCTTGAAAACTAAATAAAATCGGAGAGAGTTAAGATACAAAGATTGCAATTAGAGTGCCAATTGGAAGGGGAGTGTAGAAGATCCTTTGAATCAGTTTTGTGGGTGGGTGGTTGTGGCAAATAATGGAAAAAAAATAGAATTGGGTTGTTGGAAACTTAACAAGACTATGCTAGTTGGCTGCCATGTGGCACCTAAATACATTATATCATAGGGTGTCGTGGGATGACTGAGCCGATGATTGGGACCAGTCGTCTGTGTTCGAACATTTGGTCACTACCCATTCTAGAGGGTTCATCTCCTAGATCTGCATTGCATAATGATTTCAAATATCAGTCATATTTAATATGCAGCGACCAATATGTATACAATATATACCTCCAATTTGAGATAGGCACAAATATTGAGTCAAGCAAGTCAAATTTCAATCTATATCGGATCATAACGGCCTATATGTATTTGTTATGAATAGAGATATACCAAAAATGTCCTTTGAGCAATTTTTTTAATATTTTAAATTATTTATATAATTTCTAATATTTTAAAAATAAAAAAGGTTTCTTTAATATTGGCCGGTTTGGCAAGTGATTGTGAGTGACTCATATCTTTTAAAGGATCAGCCCATACTAAACTCTTTTATTAGATAGTCGTTAAATATTTGAAAATCATTAAATATTTAAAAGATTTTTTGAAAATAAATGGCATGAAAATCAACACCTTTGAAAATATGGACTCTTGAGAAAAGGAGATGTTTCAGTGAAATTTTTGTATCAATTTCTAAGGGCGAGACTGTGAAGAAAGAACTAAAGAAACAAGATCGCAAATCAATCACGCAAAAATCATGATTTTACGTGATTCGACAATGGTGCCTATGTCCATGGATTCACTCAGGTTCCACTATTCTCAAGAGTTTCTAATTAGGTTACTATTATACACTTAATTTAAGGGCCCTTCTTTTGTGGGTCTTTATTTCTGTTTTTACAAGTTGTTCTTGTTCTTTGCTGAGCTCCTCGCTCAGTTTTTGGTCCCGATTGTAATTTTTCTCTATTAATGAAATTCCAACCTTACTGATAAAAAAATACTTTCAATTGTGGCAGGATCATCAATACTGTAGCATTTGTCTCCACATATCAACAGAGACCTTTGGTATAACATGTTGAAATCGATAGGCACCATACAGAATTAAGATTTTCGGGTAGAGAATCTTGATGCTTGTCCAGAAGTTTTTGGGCGCCAATGGGGTGTGGACGTGCAATACTAAAAATGAGATGACGGATCATCTCTTTCTCCATTGTCAGGTTACAAGGCAATGTGGTATCTGTATCTATATGAGAGAATCAGCATTAACGAGTACGTGGCTGAGTCTCACGCGAAGGTCCTCGCTAGATGGGCTGATCCTCCTTTCTGCGGTAACATGATAATGATCGGGAAGGCGACACGTACCGCAATTTTCTCTCAGAGATCTGAAAGTCGCAGAATTGGCATATCTTTAAGAAGAATCTGTACGTGATTGCCTAATCACTTGGTGTTTTGGCTCACAAAAGTGTATGGCAAGCTCATCTGTTAGGAATTCTACCCACTCTACGAACTTCCTATCGCGATGAATGCGGAAAAATAAGAAGATTCAGGCAAAAATTAATCACACGCACAACACAAAGATTTACGTGATTCACCCAATTGAGGGCTACGTCCACGGGAGTATATGCACTATTTTTCTGAATGTTTACAACACACACACTCTCTTCTCTCTAGTGCAAACTCAATCAAGATCTAGCACGATCTTCAACCACAAATCTGCGGTTAAACCAAGGACGCGGTCCTTCAAATAATAGAGAAGAGATCTACCGGAATATAGTTACGATTCTGACACAAGAACGGCTTCAATCGGATCTTCAATCCCCAAGCTATTCTTCAATACTTTTTCTCTCAAAAGTATTCTCCCATAAAACTTTCACCAAGCTCTCTCTTTCCCTAGAGAAGAAAACTCTCTACGAATAGGGCTCTAAGCTCCTTTTGGATACGTAACTCTCAAATCTCCTAAGAGTTGCAAGTATTCAAAACACTTCCAATAATAGTCTCCTAATAACTTAGGAAACCTTGGCTAAAGTGAGATTTCCAAAATTAGCCACTTATTCAAAACTTACGGATCTGCATCCGCCCATCAGTCAATCGATTGACTTCCCAAACTCAATCGATTGACACCGGTCAACCGTCAATCGATTGACTTTTCTGCATCAATCGATTGACATCGGTGGTTGGGATTAAACCTTATTCAACAATCTCCCCTAAGGTTTCATCTCCAACCATGGCACTGCCCCAACGGGCATTAACATCTTCGACAAATGTTAATCAAGTTTAGACAATGCCTAAACTTATTTTGCGTAACCGGCTTGGTCAACATGTCCGCTACATTCTCTTTCGTATCGATATTTCCCCGTCTTCTATCATATCCCTGATAAAATGGTACCGAACATCTATATGCTTTGTTCTAGCATGAAAGACCTGGTTCTTTGCTAGGTGAATGACACTCTGACTATCACAGAAGATATCGGTGCTCTCATCAACCTCACAAAATTCACTGACCAAACCTTTAAGCCATGAGGCTTTCTTAGCCGCCTCTGTAGCCGCTATATACTCGGCCTCTGTAGTTGACAACGCAACTATCCCTTGAATAATTGATTTCCAACTAATCGCTCCACCTGCCAAGACAAACACGTACCCCGTGGTAGATCTTCTTCTATCAAGATCACCAGCATAGTCGGAATCGACATAACCGTAGAGATCCAACTTGCTTGTATCTCCACCTTCAAACATTAAACCATGTTCAGCCGTACCTTTCAAATATCTCAATATCCATTTCATTGCAAGTCAATGTTCCTTATTCGGATTCGACATATACTTGCAAACCACACTCAAGGCCCGTGCTAAATCTGGACGCGTACTAATCATGGCATACATCAAGCTCCCAACGGCATTTGCATACATAATATTTTTCATATATTCCCTTTCTTCATGTATAGACGAACTCATCTTCTTTGTGAGTTTAAAATGCTCTGCAAGAGGAGTTGATACAGGCTTGGCATCACTCATATTATATTTCTTAAGAAACTTTTGGATAAAGGTCCTTTGAGTTAGCCAAAGCCTCTTTTTCTCACGATCCCTCATGATTTCTATACCTAGGATCTTATTTGCGGAACCAAGATCCTTCATCTCAAACTTCTGGCTCAATGATTGTTTCAACTTATTGATTTCAACCTTGCTTCTTGCTGCTATCAGCATATCATCTACATAGAGAATTAGGAAGATTCTTTCCCCTTTACCATACTCTTTCCAGTAGACACAACAATCATACTGTCCCCTGTGATACCCTATGCCAAGCATATATGAATCAAACTTTCTGTACCACTCCCTAGGTGCCTGCTTGAGACCATACAAGGATTTCTGCAATCTGCAAATGAGTGATTCTGACCCTTCTGCTTCAAATTCTTCTGGCTGTCTCATATAAATTTCTTCCTGAAGATCTCCATGGAGAAAAGTTATTTTCACATCCATCTGTTCTAGTTCGAGATCTTTCTGAGCAACTACTACCAACAACGTGCGAATCGATGTGTGTTTCACAATAGGAGAGAATATCTCATTATAATCGATACTATCTTTTTGAGAAAATTCCTTTGCAACTAGCCTTGCCTTAAACTTTGGAGTTTCACTCTTATCACCTTCTTTCTTTCGAAAGACCCATTTACAACCGATGGCTCTCTTCCCTCTAGGAAGTTTCATAAGATCCTAGGTCTCATTCTTCAAAAGTGACTGTCATTCTTCTTCCATAGCTAACAAACACTTTAATGCATCTGTATCCACCCGAGCTTCTGAAACTGTGCTTGGTTCCCCATTCTCTGTGATAAGTGCAAGTGTTAAAGGAACCATGTCCTTAAACTTTTCAGGACGTTTATTCATCCTCTCTGATCTTCTCAAGGTAGACTGAACCGATACCTGAGACTGCAAGTCTTGAGAAATTGTGTCATCTTCATTATCTTTCTCATCTTGCTCATGCCTTTCAACATCAACTTGTACCTGAGGTTCACCAGATAATTGAGGTTTATCTTCCGCCTTTTTCATCGGAAACTCATCTTCATTGAAAGTAACATCTCTTTCAACTATCACTTTGTGAGATTGTGTATCTCACAAACGATAACTCTTAACTCCTTCACCATAGTCAATCAAGACACACTTTTTGAATTTTGGATCCAATTTGGATCGTTCACTTCCCTGAAGTAATGCATAAGCCGCACATTCAAACACCCTCAAGTGAAAGTAGCTCCCGTGTCTTCCATTCCAAACCTCATCTGCAGTTTTCGAATTCAATGCCGCTGAAGGAGATCGGTTGACCAAGTAACATGTCATGTTCACTGCCTCTGCCCAAAACCCATGACTCAAACCAGAATGGTTCAACATACACCGCGCTTTTTCTAATAGTGTTCTGTTCATCCTCTCTACTACACCATTTTGCTGAGGGTTTTCAAGAACTGTTAAGTGCCTAACAATCACTTGATTTTCACAGTAAGTCTTGAACTCTGATGACAAGTATTCCCCACCATTATCTGATCTGAGAATCTTCACCTTTCTTTCAATCTGTTTTTCAATCATACTCTGCCACTGCCTGAATTTCTGAAACACATCTGATTTATTTTTAATCGGATACACTAAAACTTTCCTAGAGTGATCATCTATAAATGACACAAAGTAGTTGGCTCCACCTACTGAAGTGACTTTAGTCGGCCCCCATACATCTGAATGTATGTAATCAATCAGCCCCTTTGAAGTGTGTTTTTCAGTAGAGAAATTGACTTTCTTCTATTTCCCAAAGATACAATCTTCACAAAAATTCAGTTTACAAGTTTGAAATTCAGAAATTGCCTTATTCTTTATGAGCTCTGTCAGCCCACGTTCACTCATGTGACTAGCCTTTTGTGCCACAAATCTGAGAGATCCTTGAAATATTTTGTAGCCGCAACACCACTGCCGCTAATTGTGTTGCCTACTAAAGTATACAGATTCTCCATCTTTTCACCTTTCATCAAAGTCATAGCACCACGTACAATCTTTAGTTTACCGGATTCTAGAATGACTCGACATCCTATCTCATCCAATGCCCCCAACGAGATCAAATTTTTCTTCAGATCAAGCTCATGTCTAAACTCAGTAAGAGTGCGAACACAACCATCAAACATCTTGATTCTGATCGAACCGATACCCACTGCTTCACATACACTATCATTCCCCATCAAAATCGTCCCACCATTGGCTACCTTATATTGGTCAAACCAATCCCTGTACGGACACATGTGATACGATGCCCCTGAATCTAGGATCCGTCTATCATCAAATTGACTAGAGTTTAACAATGCACATAATAGGTCTTCACCGGAATCTGACTTAGCAACACTAGCCTGTTGCGAAGTCCCTTCATCACCCTTATTATTATTCAATCTTTGTTTGCAATATTTGCGAATATGTCCAGATTGGTTACAGAAGTAACAGATAATATCCTTTCTGTCACCCCTAGATTTGGACCTGTTGTTTCCTCTCATTGATTTATTATCCCCTCTAAATTTGTCTCTTTTGCGATCATGGTTTTGACCCCTTTCGCTTAAGAGACTAATTTCTTTAGAGTTAGATTCGGGCTGTTTTCTCAATTCGTCATAAAGAAGTGCAGCAGTCACTTCTTCGACGGCAATAGTATCTTTACCATAAATTAATGTGGTAACAAGGTGCTCATAAGATGATGGCAATGAAGTGAGCAAGAGAAGTGCGAGATCTTCTTCTTCAAGTTTCACCTCAATGCTCAATAGTTCACTAACTATTTTATTAAATGAATTTAAATGGTCATGAATACACGTACCAGCCTTCATACGAAGGGTGTAGAGTTGCTTCTTCATGAAGAGTCGGTTGGACAATGACTTTGTCATGTAGAGAGATTCCATCTTTTCCACAGATCTACGGTCGTCCTCTCGTGAAGACTTTGTACAGAACTTCATCGGACAAGCACAATCGGATAGTGCTTACGACCCTCTTATCAATAGAGTTCCACTCTTCATCGAACATCTCTGCCTTCTTTCCCATCTCTTTTCTAAGTAGGGCATCATCAATGCCTTGTTGGACAAGGAGATCTGTGACCTTAACTTGCCACAAAGCGAAGTTATTCTTCCCAGAAAACTTCTCCACCTCAAATCGTGCATTCGAAACCTTCATTGCCATTGTAGCGTAAACCTCGCTCTGATACCACTTGTTAGGAATTCTACCCACTCTACGAACTCCTTATCGCGATGAATGCGGAAAAATAAGAAGATTCAGGCAAAAATTAATCACACGCACAACACAAAGATTTACGTGATTCACCCAATCGAGGGCTACGTCCACGGGAGTATATGCACTATTTTTCTGAATGTTTACAACACACACACTCTTTTCTCTCTAGTGCAAACTCAATCAAGATCTAGCACGATCTTCAACCACAAATCTGCGGTTAAACCAAGGACGCGATCCTTCAAATAATAGAGAAGAGATCTACCGAAATATAGTTACGATTCCGACACAAGAACGGCTTCAATCGGATCTTCAATCCCCAAGCTACTCTTCAATACTTTTTCTCTCAAAAGTATTCTCCCATAAAACTTTCACCAAGCTCTCTCTTTCCTTAGAGAAGAAAACTCTCTACCAATAGGGCTTTAAGCTCCTTTTGGATACATAACTCTCAAATCTCCTAAGAGTTGCAAGTATTCAAAACACTTCCAATAATAGTCTCCTAATAACTTAGGAAACCTTGGCTAAAGTGAGATTTCCGAAATTAGTCACTTATTCAAAACTTACGGATCTGCATCCGCCCATCAGTCAATCGATTGACTTTCCAAACTCAATCGATTGGCACCGATCAACCGTCAATCGATTGACTTTTCTACGTCAATCGATTGACATCGGTGGTTGGGATTAAACTTTATTCAACACATTCTTAGGGAGTGGGAGAACCTTTGACCAGTGGCGGAACCACTTAGAAGCCGAGTGCGAGCGAGCGCCCTCACTAAACCAAAAACCTATTAGGGCGTTCTCTTCTCTCTAAACCCCCGGCAGTGCCTCTCTAAAACCCAAACCAAAAACTGCAGTTCGTTGTTCGCCACTTGAACCTGACGCCAGTGACGCCGGCTGAACCCCTCTCCCTGCTAGGCTGCCACTGCCACCCTCTCCTGCCGGCTGCCGCCACTGCCTACTCCTATCGGCCACCGCCGTCACATTGGTAAGATCTACCTCTTTTTCTTCTTCTTCTTCTTCTCCTCTTTTTATTCTTCTTGTTCTTCATCTATTTTTATTTTCCTTCTTCTATGGTTGATTTGGGACTTGAGAGCCCTAGATGGCTAGAATGTTCTTCTTCTTCTATGGTTAATTTTGGAATTGGGAACTCTAGATTGTAGTTTTTTTTTTTATGACTTAGTGGTAGGCTACAGGTAACTACTACAGATTTAGCAAGCCTATTTTTTGTGATTTGTTATGGGTTTATATTTTAATTCGAAGTCAATTTAGCTATCCTTCTCTCTCTATCAATTTAGTTTTTTTTATTTTTTTGTTTTGTAATTTGGATTCGAGGTCGATATACCACTGTTTTTTTCCTTCAATTTTGATTTCTTTGTTCTTAATATTCTGTTCTGTCAATTTTGAGAAATCAATTTTGGTCAATTTTCTGTTCTGTCAATTTTAATTTTCTGTTCTGTCAATTTTGGTATTTTTTGTGGTGGTAAATCTCAAGGTTTGGTAGTTTGGTTAGTTTTTTGAAGTGCCCATTTTGAATTATAGCACAAAAATCTTAAATCTATAGTAGTTTGACTTCAGTTTTTGGTGACTGAAACCGAAAAGCGATTGAATAGGTTTAGAAAACCGACCCAAAATCCCCCCCAAAAAAAAGTGAGCCAATTTTTTCAGTTTTGTGTTTTTGAAGTAACCGAACCAAAAACAGAAAACAGAAATTTTCGGTTGACCGAATCTGCACCCCTCTCTATATGCTTCACTTCTGAAAGCTATGGAAAGCACAACAGCTAAAAATGGAGTTCAATGCCACAGCAATGCATTGAACAAGTACAGAATATGAAACTGGCAGTACATATACATTAACCGCAATATATCTTATGATGACCTTCAATCAAAAACCAATTGTTGTTCTCATATCAAACCAACCATATTTTGTTGTCGAGCCACGAAAACCTGATTGTTCGGTTATATAGGACCTTCGAAATCCAGTAAAATTAATGAATTTTTTTTTAACAAACTCCAAGATAATGTACATAAGTCAATTATAATCTGCTAAATCCTAGGAAATGGCCCTTTAGGTAGTGTCCTTCAACTTTGTATTTTCCCTGCATAGCAAAATTAGCTTTATGAGTCCTCAGTTAACAATGTGGCAGGATATAAATGTGGTACTAGTAATCATAAGATCCAAGTTGTACATGATCCAAGTTCATATACCGTAAATCTATTCGGGGAGTACTTATATGTATTATATTTAGTATTTATATGAACATTAGACTATCCAAAAACAAAATTCGGGGAGTAAAATTTTTGGGCTAGTTGCACTTCAAAATATTATCTAATTCATAGCGCCCCGCCTAGATGAGAATCCTGATTCCGCCACTGCCTTTGACCACCCTTAGAAAACGTAGAGAGTATAAAGCTGCTTCCCTCTTGGGGCACCACTATTGTATTATGGTCTTTTCTTGCTTCTTTATGACCTTTTCCCCCTTCGCTTCTCTTCTTTTTGTCGTTTTAGTTTTCTTGGCCTAGTATTTCTTTGGCCTTCCTTTGATCTGCTGTATATTCATTGCTTATTAATGACTTTTACGGCATTAACTGATCAAAAAACAAATGCATTTATTTTCCCCTATATTTCAATCCAACTATATCCAATTTCCTTTTGGACCAATTGTTCTTTCATCCTCTTCCTCACATTTGCCGCATCTTCCCAACTTCCCTCTTGGGAATACAACCTGGACATAAGTGCATAGGCCACATCATTGTTTGGAATCAACTGAATTAAGCGCTCCGCAGCAAACTCTCCCAACTGTCTATTACCATGAATCCTACAACCACTCAGTAAGGATCTCCAAACGGCAGGCCAAGGCTCGAAAGGCATTTCTTCAATCACATCTTTTGCCTCACTAAGAAATCCGTATCGTGCAAGTAAATCAACAAAGCTTCCAAAATTCTCACGAGATGGGTTCATCCTGTAATCTGATCTTATCGAATCAAAGAACCTGCGTCCTTGATCAACAAGCCCCATATGACTGCAAGCCGAAATCACTGATACGAAGGTGGCATGGTTCGGTTGTAAATTAGCTTGCTTCATTTTGTCAAAGATCTCCATAGCTTCGATTACGAGACCATGTTGTGCATAAGCTGAGATCATGGTATTAAAAAGGATTGGGTCATCATCCCTCGACAATTGATCAAAAGCCATCCTCGAGCTAACGATATCTCCACATTTAGCATAAGCATCAATAACAGCACTTGCCACACACGAATGCGCCTCATATGCTGTTTTGATTACATGCACATAGATGCATTTGGTTTGGTTGAAAGTTGCAACGTTCGCACATGCATTTAGAGCGCTGCCTAATATGAACTCATCGGGTTTCCCACCAGATTCTCTCAAGCGGTTGAGAAGCTCTAGAGCTCTATAGCCAAGGTCACGCTGAGAAAATGCAGAAATCATAGCCCCCCAAGTCACCAAATCCAATACCTCGATGCCTTGAAATATCTTAAAAGAATCATTAACCAATCCAAATCTCGCATAAGCATTGATCAGTGAACTGCAAACAAAGCAATTAGCATCAAAACCCAACTTAACTAAACTAGAATGGATCTGTATACCCATTTCATGATGGCCAATTTTAGAACAAGCCCCCAAAACACTCGAATAAGTAAACTCATTTGCTCTGATACCCAACTCATGTAAGTTACAGAAAAGCCTTAGCGAATCTATACTAAAGTCGTTTGAGTTATATGCAGCAATCATTTCATTCCAAATAATAAGATTTCGATCAACGAGGCTTTCGAATACAAAATATGCGTTCTCAATCATACCACATTTAGAGAACATATCAATAAGTGAATTCGCAACACGGTTATTGGTGGAGAATCCAAAATGGTAAGCAAGACAATAGAACTGAAGACCAAGAGCAAGATTAAAGACAACACCGCATAGCCTAAATAAAATTGAGAAAGTAACTTGGTTCGGCTTCAAACCAGTTGATAACATTGTAGAGAATAATTCCACAGCTTCTCCTGCATTCTCATTTTGAGCACAACCGGAAATCGCCGTATTCCAAGATAAAACATCTCTCTGTTTCATCTTATTAAAGATCATTAACGAGGAGTCTTTTCTACCAGCCTTAAAGTACATATCGATAAGAGAATTCATTGCTGAAAGACTAAATTCCATCTCATTTTGTATGATCAAACCGTGAATTTGTCGGCCAAAATTCAAATCACCCGAAATCGAGCACCCTTTGAGAGCACTGGTGAAGGTGAATTGGTCAGCGGGTATTCCTTTCCGGTGCATTAGAGATACAAGTTTCATCACTTCGCAGCTATAACCATTAAACGCGTAGCCTCCAACCATGGCATTCCAACAAGCAACGTCACGATCGTTCATACACTCAAACACACGCTCAGCCATTTCAACGTCTCTACACTTAGCATACATGTACAAAATCGAGCTACCCACAAACAAATTCGCCTCAAATCCAATCTTTGAAACAAAGCAATGAAGGGCAGAACCAAGTTCTAGAGCCTCCATACTAGCACACCCCCTCATAACACTTGCTAAAGCGAATTCATTCGGGCGAAACCCAAATCTAATCATCTCCAAATAAAGCTCCAGACCCATTTCGAATTCTCCGTTTTGAATGGTTCCTGAGATCATTGAAGTCCAAGAAACCAGATTTCTTTCAGGCATTCCATCAAACAATTTGAGGGCATTGCTTAAGACCTCACATTTTGAGTACATTACAAGCAAATTGTTTTGAGTGAAAATGCAATTAGCTAATCCAATTTTGATGATTTGGGCATGAAATTGGTTACCAAGAACAGGTGATCTAATCTTTGAAGAGAAGGTGAGAGCAGCTGCCAAAGCAGTTGGGTCTTTTGTTTGAGGAAGGTCAGAAACATATGTGCAGTAGTTCTGAAGAAGAAGAAGAGAAGGGGCACTTAGATGATAGGTAGAGTTGAAGGAGATGACTAATTTGAATGGATTAATTACAGAGGGTGACTTGATTTTTCTCAACTTCATTTAGATTTCAATCATTTCTATTGAGAAGAAATCGTGAGATTGGGATTAATAAGATTCAAACACTAATTACAAATATAATTGTTTGAATGGTTAATTCAACAGGTCGTTGTAGTATAGTGGTGAGTATTCCCGCCTGTCACGCGGGTGACCCGGGTTCGATCCCCGGCAGCGGCGTTAAATTTTTGTATCAGGTGCGATTGGTAGCTGCTCTCACCTTCTCTTCAAAGATCTTTGAAGAGACTTGGCATTTGAATGGGTAAAGAAAAGACTTGGTATTTTTGGGACCCGTGCCACGTTAAATACTATCTAAACCGTCTGATTTTAAGTTTATGTTGTTTGAATACTATCTAAACAGTCTGATTTTAAGTTTATGTTGTAAAGATCTTTAGTGTCAAAGATTGGTAAGAAATGGGGTCTCTATCAGCTGATTTAATGCAGTCAAAGCCTGTCATCTGATTTAGTGATCTCCTCTAACCGTTTTTTGACCTTTGGCATCAAATATCTTTACATCACCAGTCATGACACTAAATCAAACGGATCAGATAGCTTAGATGATGTTTCATGATGCACACAAGTCTTTAGTTTTATAGCTCCCATTTTCCATTAATGCATTTGTTAATACATGCAAATTAGTAGTTAGGGAGGTAGGGGTAGTAGGTAGGTATATAATATTTTCCTGAATTTAACCGAATTAACGAAACGGACAACTCGAAGTGATTACCGAATCCAAACTTTTTACCATGTATCGGCCAACCTCCAGAGATGTATAGAATCTATCGATATTTTCAAGATCCAACAGCTCAATAATGGTTCCCTTCAAAGTTTTATAATTAATCACAAAATCTATGTGCACTATTCGCGCCTCCCGGATTACCGAGGACACCTACATCTGAAAACAGTAGGACGATAGAGAATATCGGCATACCATTATACGGCCATTCTTATTCGATCTGACACAAATCCTGAAAAAGTAACTCAAAAATCAAGTGCCACACGCCACGTTCGAACCTGATTATAGGATGGGATGTGTGTTGCATGGAATAAAAAATTGATTGTCTACCAGTACGCCCATAGGCTCAAGATCCATTAAGTGAAAAATTAGGGTAAAAACGATCTCCATCGTGTGATTTCAACTGTATATCACCCAAGATTCTACATGGTAGGTGCGAATGGAGGTACTCATCTGTGGATCACCCGAGATTCCACTAATTTGGAGGGAGATTGACCAGTACATTGGTACATGGGTACCAAATGCTAACTCAATAAAACGCATCCCTTGATGCCCAATGAGAAAGGCATTATCCATTGCCGGTCCGCTGCTCCTTTATATTACACCCGATCATGTGATTGGATCTCACATGAAAGCAAACTAGTGTGGGACTAGATAAGTTCAAGGATCAAAATTTCGGTCCAAATTATTGATTTCGGTCCTCAACGAAACGATAATTTGGATTGAAATTTCGGTCTAAATTTATATGGGATTCATATTTTCGCCGATATTTTGGTCCTTGGATAAGTTACATGGTCCTTCATGCTAGGTTACCTTTATCTCTCTCTCTCTCTCTCTCTCTCTCTCTCTCTCTCTCTCTCTCTATATATATATATATATATATATAGGGAGTCGGTTAGGTCCTCCAAGATCCACGTGGAGCACAAGTGGATAATTTAGATCAATATTAAAAAAAAAAAAAATTTGAAAAATAAATTTTAAACCCACAAGTTGAAGTTTGACAATTTTCATTGGTCCACATTTCACGATTCAAAAAATATACGGTAGAGATGAGTTTTTAATTATTTAAAAAAAAAAGATAATCTAAGCAATGCACCCAAAGTCCTTGTGGCATCGAAACCCTATTTTGGGTGCCACGTGAAAGATTGAAGGACGGTGGCTGAGAGGACAAATCTCTTTTCCATATATATATATATGCCGGTGGGTCACTGAATACAATAACGATCTGCTTCACCCTCTAATTGTGATCATTGGCCTCAATGGGCAGCATGATTAGTGGCAATAACTAACCTACCATACAAAACTAATTTTTTGTACGGGTGCATTTTTTTAGGCTTGTGTTACTAACACGCCACTTTATGTTACAGTCACCTCACCTCACTTCACTTAACCAAAGGAAAATTCCATTGACTGTTTTAAATCAGACGATAGGGATAATTTTTCATCTCAATCTTCTACAAAAATGATCTTGGTATCATGGGCCTACTAATAGACAGCCAGATGTTGATTTCACGTTATTACATTCCTTTTCCTAAGTGAGGATGCAGTAACATAAGAGCCTTTGTTTTATAAAGCTCGTATATAACAACGTCACATAGATGATGGGATAAGACATGATGATGATACGGAGAATCACCGGAAGAGCCACTGCACCGCGTGGACCTTGGGATACTTTGTACTTTAAAAACATGGATATCGTCACCATTCTCAAAGGCCTCCCACGGAGCACTAGGCATCCTTTTATAAGTCAAGGATCCAAAACATGGGTTGAATAACATAAAGGAAGGGGGATTGCATAGATTCTTTAACACATAGAGCGATAGAAATTGCATAGATCATCTTTAGCCAAAGAAAATGCCAAACCTGAGTAGATGGGATAAGGTATGATCATCATGAATAGTTCACTATTTTTTGAAAATTGAATAAAATTATAATTCTTCACGATTTTTTTAAAAAATTATAAATTTAAAAAATTATTCACAAATTTCCCTAATTTTTTCAATTTTTTTAAAAATTTTCGATTAACAAATTTCTATAATTTTTCTTTTTTTCTTCTTTCAAATTTTGACCGATTCTTTCCCAAATTTGATTAATTTTGCCGGATTTTTTTTCAAGCTGATTTATTCCCAGCTCCAACTTGGTCACTATGGGGATGATGATGATGATGATGATGTTCTTTAACCGAAAACAAAAAATATTTAAATGGACATCCACAATATGATTTTAAGAGAAAAGCATCATGTCTAATACTTTTCAGCCTCAGGATCCGTGGCTTCATGGTAACCACGAAATCCAGGGGCAAAGAGAACCTTACAGAAGGTTACTCATTGAAGAAGTCACTCCGATAAATGCATTCTCCCTCAGGATTCCTAAAATTAAAAAATTGAAATCGATTTTGTTGACCACTTTCACACAGATAGGGCCATGAACGGCCAGATTTATCCAACATGCCACACGTGTTTAATCAATCCAACTAGCAGCCAACCATTAAAACATGTTGCAGGCAAAGAATTGTCTATGACAGTATCAAAACCATCCAATTGGTGCACTTTAATATCAACTGTTAAAAAAACCTATACAGACCATCCATATAAGAGTGCATACATTTGATGGTTCAACTTCCCCATGATTATTATTTTTTTTTTCGCCAACTCAAGTTCAATACGTTCATAAAACGGAAAATTACAGCAAAAGTTATCGCTTTGGTTTTTAATGATATCTCTTTGTTACCGATCAGAAAAAATAAAAATAAAAACAGCAGAAGTTATTGTCAATATAAAAAAAATATTATTAAAATCAAAAGCTATATGCACTCCAAGGATAGATAAAAGATTAGCATCTAACTACATCCGATTACTGAAGACCCCTTCGTGGTATTCTTGAGTGCACCTTACACAACTTCAATTTCAAACTTACTTCAAAGGTATGCATATTCTCATTTCCACAACAAACTTGTTAATCTTTGTCAGAATTTTGGACCATATCCCTCCCTCATTTTAAACTCACTTCGATGTTTCAAAATTTTTCTCAACAATCTCACTGGGTGTGATTCAAAAATGAAACCTAGTCGACTAAGTAAAAGAGAAGGGGGAAAATTATTTTTTAAACAAATGAAATTTTAACTATAATTATTATCATGGTGTAAGCTTACTCATACCACCAGAAAACTAGGCACAGCTCTGAGTACTATATAGAAAGGTAAGACTCTTGGTAGTAGAATAGGTTCTGTTGCTTTCGCAGATCAATGAATGGAAAAGCTATCTGTAATCTGCACCAACTGCTTCATGGATTGATTTGAAACCATCCCTTTCCAAGCACTCTGCCAATTCTGCCTGCAATAGAAAAAACCAAAATACACAAGTTCTGCTATGAGATATAGAAAACACCTTATGAAGATATTGTCAATCTAAATAGCAGTGCAAACCTAGGTTACTTAATTCGCAAGTCACTCGATTCGAATTCGTAATTCGTAATTCGCAATTCGCTACTTTCATGGAAACCCGATTCGCTAGGGGTAGGATGAGTTTTTATATTTATTTTTATTTATTATCTTCTTTTTTTGTAAGAAAGAAGTAGGAATGGAATATAAGTGTGTTAAAATTTACAAATCATATTAATAAAGAGTAACCAGCTTACTTGGCAAAGCAAGTCTAGAAATGAGATGCCAGATATTAGAGATTGTGGGTTCAATTCCCCCACGCCCATTCCCTCTTAAGAATTTTTAAATTCTACCGTAATTAAAAATCTGATTGACCATCATTACCGAATCCGACCAAACTAAATGGCGAATTGGTCCGCTGTGTACGAATTCACCATTCGTCAGCGGAAGGAGCGAATTAAGTAACACAGGTGAAAACACTTGATCTAGGAGTTGGAGCCAACAAGTTGTGTTCGGATCCAAAACTCGAACACAACAGGAAACACGTCCAAGTCTGGATCATCACCAAGGAGACCTGACCCGAACCAGATACAAATGGGACAGACTGGGATGTTTGAACCAACTAAGATCAGATATGACCCAATTTGTTAGTGCATCAGGTTCCGGTCTAAGATCCTGACCTGACTCCTTAACAGTGTTACCTAGACATGTGGCACGAGTGTCAAGTGTCAAGGTGTTATAGATCTTTGGCATGCCAATTTCTAAAGATTCCAATACGAGAGCACTGCCTAGAAAAAAACAAAAAAAGTCGTATGCTGAAAAAAAATTGAAGGAAAATCTTAGAGAGAATCTAGAATCAATGGAGATATGTATTGAAAAGAAACATAATGTATGTCATGAACCTAACTAAAAGTAAACTATATTATGCAAATCGTTTTCAAGAACCCAAGCCTTTTATTTTATAAGTTACTAAACTTTGCACGATTTTTTTTATTTTGAAAAACGACGATTCAATTTATCGTGTCAAAACGAGAAACATTTTTTATTGTATTATGTTGTATTTTCATGCATGTCTAAAAGTATCATGTTGTGTTGAGGAGTGTCCAAGTGCCACAATGTTTGGCACGTGTCCAAGTGCCACCAAGTGTCGGCATGGCAAAAATCCCAAAGTATAAGTGGCTAGGTAACACTGCTCCAAAATGAATAGGGTCCACGACAGATCGACCTGGACTTAAATGAACCATTAAGTAGTCGGATCTAGGACATGCCCAACTTGGAACCAACCTGACGAGTTTCACCACCCCAAAAGCCAGGGCCTTTAGGTATATACACGGTGTTTTTAGTGATGGTGTGGAGTATAGAGAAGACAGTTTGGCATTTCATGGTCTAACTGGTTTTAAGGACTAAAAGGTTAAGAGGGATATGAAGAAATAGGAGTGTATTTGCTGAAGGAAATTACATTAACTTGATTGGACGCCTTCAACTGAAGAAGTCTAATCCCTTCCTTCCTCCTATTTAACAGATTGATACAGATTTGCACTAATCTCTCAATTTGCTAAGGTAACATTTGGATAGATCTAATGTAACCAAAATGCAACATAAAAGTGTAACCCCTATATCCCCCTGCCAATTTCTCATCATCATTTTCGCTGGTTTCTTGTACAACGCAATTTAAAAGGAATTGTAAATTTGTAATTTGTGGCTCCCCAGCTACCAATTTCGCAACTACAATTGTTATTTTTTGAGCTGCAACTTAGTTGCCATGATGATCATCATCAACATCATAATCATTATTATCATCATCATCTTCTTCATTTTTTTAATAAGTGACGATGTTATATTAATGAAGA
Source organism: Chloranthus sessilifolius (assembly GCA_021018995.1). NCBI lineage: Eukaryota > Viridiplantae > Streptophyta > Magnoliopsida > Chloranthales > Chloranthaceae > Chloranthus > Chloranthus sessilifolius. Next base: position 186,787,028 of record CM037585.1, on the reverse strand, counting down.
GGAATACTAAACAGAATTTATAATGTTCGTGTAGATAATGTTCCAAAGATGCCAATTAATCTTCTTTCAATTAGCAGAATCACTAGACAATTGAATTGCAGTGTCAACTTTTTTTCTCTCTTATTATGCCTTCCGGGACTTTTCTATAAGGGAGGTGTTTGGTCGTGGTCAAGAGGAAAGAGGACTGTATTTATTCAAAAATCATCACAGAGGAGACCGGTTGCCACTGGTGCTGCTGTTGTGTTGTGCCCACTGAAGAGGTTCGCTTATGGCACACTTGTCTTGGTCACCTTCCCTTGCAGCGCTTGCCTACCCTATTTCTGAGACAACACAACTCAGTCTATGTCTCCAACGTGAGGTGTGTCAGATGGCCAAGAACCATAGAACTTTGTATCCCTCTAGTAGTGTCAGAAGTAACACTCCCTTTCATATTGTACATTTGAACATCTGGGGATCATCTCCTAGTGTTTCCCTCTGTGGTTATCGGGTATTTGTCACATTCATTGACAAGAGGACCAAGATCTCTAATATCCAACACTTGGCTCAAGTAAAACTCTATGGTCAAGAGGAAAGAGGACTGTATATATTCAAAAATCATCACAGCAGAGACCGGTTGCCACTGGTGCTGCTGTTGTGTTGTGCCCACCGAAGAGGTTCGCTTATGGCACACTTGTCTTGGTCACCTTCCCTTACAGCGCTTGCGTACCCTATTTTTGAGACAACTCAACTCAGTATGTCTCCAACGTGAGGTGTGTCAAATGGCCAAGCACCATATAACTTTGTATCCCTCTAGTAGTGTCACAAGTAACACTCCCTTTCATATTGTACATTTGAACATCTGGGGATCATCTCCTAGTGTTTCCCTCTGAGGTTATCGGGTTTTTTGACACATTCATTGACAAGAGGACCAAGATCACTTATATCAAACACTTGCTCAAGTAAAACTCTAGTCCTATTATCTCCTCCTTATCATCTCTTGTGACCACAATGTTATCAACATATACTATGGGAGCAGTGAGGCAAGTTCCTCTCGACAAAGGGGGTATGATCAATACTGGCCTCTGCAATACAGAAATTTGATGATGGCATCACTGAACTTATTGAATCAAGCAAATGGAGATATGCAACCAATGACTAGGGGTGGCAATGGGTTGGGTAGCCCGCTGGCCCGTCCCATTTTAATGTGGGTTTTGACTTGTTCATTAAGACCGTGGCCCGGGATTGAGCTACTACTTTAAGGCAGACAATTAAACGGGCCGGGGCTCTCATATTTGATAGCCTCTTATCATCACGTCTAGTCTAATAATTAGATTCTCAAATACTCAATATCAAATCATATTCTGAATAAAAAACGATTTTGAAGATCTTATCTTCCCAATAAGATAAGATTTTCAAGATATCATATGTTCATAAAGAAAATATTTAAAAGGACAAAGGACAATGAATAAACGGGCAGGCTTGAACTTGGAATCTTAATCCCGCTATGGGCCCGGGCCGGGCTTGGGCTAAACTCAAAATTTTCAGTTTGGGCTTGGGCTAAATTCAAATTTGTCGAGCCGGGCTTGGGTATACTTGAGCCTGCTCCAAACCCGGTCCGTAGCCACCCCTACCATTGACCAGGCAGTGATGCCATATACACATCTTTTAGTCCCCATAAAAATGGCATTCTTGGAATCTAGTTGTTAAAGCGGCCATCTTCTATATGTCGTCAATGAGAGCAAAGACATCTTGGTAACCTATTCTGTAATTTTGTGTAAACCCTTTTGTCAGCAACCTTGCCTTATATCTTCCCACTGAGTCATCACGTCTATACTTCACAGTACAGATGCAGCCAACCAATTTCTTCCCCTCAGGGAAAGTTGTTATTTCCCATATCTTGGTACGCTCTAATGCCCTCATTTCTTGCAATTGCATCTTTCCATTGTGGCTGAGACAGCGCCTCTGTAACACTAGATGGAACTGAAATAGAATCTATGAAGAAATAAATGAAGAACATGTGGTAGAAATGGCATGATAAGACATAAACTTACTAATATGATGCAACATGGAGTAATGGGTAGATCCAGATCAGACGTAGGAACGAGTTCACCACTTGGTGGGAACTGGAAAATTTGCTCCATGATCCAAGTGACAGTGGGCTTATTCTTCTTCCATGTCTCTCGGCTAAATTTTTTTCCAAACTTACCTGTCCCATTCTTATTTTCTCTCACCTTTTCTTTCAGAACACTTGCTCCGTGTTTTCTTATCTTGTTGAACGGTTCCATCAACATCAGTATCGACAACCTCAATTCCAAGTAGATAGGGCAATGAAACAGTGGACTCTTCCTTACCACTCTCGACCTTGAAGAAGGCATTGTGCATGGCAAAAAAGGTGGCATCCATGTTAATGAATTGCTTGCCAGAGGAGGATCACTTATACCCGTTTGGAGAGAAACGGTGTCGAATGAAAGATATATTGGACAACCTTAGCATCTAGCTTATCAGGACAAATCTCAGAGATGTAGGCAAAACGAAGGCAACCGATGAGACAGGGAGGAACCAGGAAAAGATGACTTAGGACAGAACATATGAGCTGGAGATTTGCATACGAGTGATCAGAAAACAAGATGTCAGAACAATGTTTAGCAACATCTTTTTTCGGGATGCGCAAGGACAAGTTGTATGTCACTCAATACCATGCTCATGAAGGTAAGACTAGAGATGACGGGAAGAGTATTCCCCACCATTATCAGAGCACAAGACCTTCACATTAGCCTGATACTGAGTTTGGACTAACTTGATGACATAAGGGGAAAATGGTAGCACCCTCATCTTTTGATTTCAATATATATAGTATGATAAACCTAGTGCAATCATCAATACATGTAAAAAGATAACAACAACCTTGAGAAGAAGTACCAAGGGATGGTCCCTAAACATCGGAATGAAGAATTTGAAAAGATGAATCACATCTATTACCATTATAAGAATAGGAAGTTCGTCAATGTTTAGAAAATTGACAAATTTCACATTGAAATTTCGACACAGCAAAATTTTCCAACTGTCTGAGAAAAAAATACATAAAGGGGAAACTGGCACATATCCAAGATGAGAGTGACATAGATGATCCGTCTCTAATAAAATTATAGCAGCAACAAGCTGAGTAGGCCTCTTTTACGGATCACAAAACAGATAAAGCCTTATAAACTCATAACCATGGCCACAGGTCAACCCTGAAGTCAGGTCCTGAAAATTCAAGGAGAAGGAAAAAAATGGTTACACTATAGTCCAATTGCTTTATGATACTACCAACAGAGAGGAGATTAACTAACATGTTAGGAAAATGGTGTAAACTCTAATGTTATACAACCAATAAGAAAGGTCGCTTTCACCAATGGGAAAGGGAGCCATTAGTACAAGAATTTGATATAGCTGACATAGAATTGAACCATGAAGACATAGCAACCATGTAATCCGTAGCACATGAATCACTGATCCCTGGTGAGTGGGAGGAGGATGAGGCATGCAAAAATCCATGGTACCTGAGTCGGCCACATGAGCGCGAAAAGGGCTAGCCTGAGAAGATGAAGAGGCACGCTACATCAAATCATCATATAGTAAGAGTGATGGCATCAGTAGAGGAAGACACAATAGCAGTGGGTTAGTAGCAACAGACAGTTCATCCCCAATTGCCCGGAAACTTAAGTGCCCAGCCAAACTCTGACACGTTTCTTTTAGGTGCTCAGCCCTTCCACAATGGGTACATTTTGGTTTTCTTTTTCCTTAGAACACCACGACCATGTCCTCGTCCTCCAGATCTACCACTCGCTGAACAAAACTTAGAGAATGAGGGAAGAGCATAGCGCTCTGAAATCTGAACAGACACATTCATAAGCTTCATCGTAGTCACTTCATGCTAGAGAAGAAAGAACACAGTTCCCAAAGGTCGCTGCTTCTCTCTCCTAATGATGCTAGCTCTGCATGCTCATACTTTAGATTTACACCTCTCAAAAAATGAAAGACCATTTCTTTTCCAACTCTCCTCTTTGCATACGCATGCACTCAGCACACTGTGGATTGCTATCACATGTAGCACAAAAGCCCTTTTTCCTAGCAGCAGCTTAACTCACCCCACATACCTCTCAACTGAGCATAATAATTCCCAAAGGGTTTTTGCCCTTGATGGGTATGAATATGTTCTTTCAATGCAAAACAAAGTGCGAAGACAATGTTGTCATATGGCATATGCGACCCTATGCGATGGCATAGGGCCATTGCATATGCGGTTCGCATATGCCATTATGCGATGGCATAATTTTTTTATTTTTTTATTTTTCAAAAAATTCCAAAAAAATTCCAAAAAATCTCAAAAAATTCTCAAAGTTTCCCAAATTGATCAATAATATGTTTTGTTTTAATTTTGGGCTATATTAATTTTATAGTGTCTAGAATGCGAAATAAAAGTATATAATATAACTATATAAGTAATATATAACCCCATAAGTGAGATGGAAAAATATAAATTTTATTAAGGTTAAATAAAATAGTACAAAAATGAACGTAGGATATAGGAACATATAAAAAGGAAGGAAAAAAGTAAATTTTAAGTTCTAAGCTCAACCCACAATGGTGCATACATTTCCATTGTTGTCACGTGACTCACTCCTAACGGTATTGTCTACCGGACAAATATTCTACACATTGGTTTCTAATCCACAATGGTACATCTCTGCCTCCACTATCGTCGTCACTTGCATTGCCCTCATCATCCGAATCGTCTCCTTCTTCAACATATTGTTCTTCCTCCTCGGTTTTTTCATCATCCGATCTCACTAAGACAGTATCTAAATCGTCTATGGGTGTTGCTTCATGTATCTCCTCCTCTTCTTCTTCTTCTTCTTCTTGACGTGAGTGTGAGCGTGAGGCTCGTGAGCTACCTTCCCCCGCTATCAATCTTCTCCTCCGCCCGGTAGGAAGCTCATCTCCAAAAGCGACTTCTTCCACTTGCTTCCATGTAAGATCCTCATCCGCAAAGACTCGCTCATCGGAGGCATCCGCCATCCAAGGAGAATTGGATGACAAGTCTTCGAGAGAGATGGGATCATAGTGTCCCGGATTTTTCTAGTTTTTTAGGAAGCGATCCCGTAGCTTTTGGTTGTATTGCACAAAGACCAAATCATTGAGCTTTTTTTGTTCAAGCTTGTTCCGTTTCTTCGTGTGTATCTATTTAAGAGAAACATTAAATAAATATTAATATCTATTAAAATTTAAACAACAATTAAATTAAAATTATGAGACTAAAAATAAAATAAAAATAAACTAGTTACCATCTCAAATGAGCTCCAATTCCGTTCACATGCCGAGGCGGCACATGTAAGGCCAAGAACCTTAACGGCCATCTTCTTCAATAATCCACATTTTGTCACCGAATCCACTCCATAGGACAACCACCAATCGGCTACAAACATTAGTATTAATTAGAGATATTTATAATATTAAACTATTAATTTAGAAGAAATGAAATGTAATAAAAAAATATATCATAAACATGCTTACTAGGTATTTTGGATTCTCTTTGTCGAACTACAATTTCTCTTCCGAACATCCCTTGAGAATTCTTGTATCGATCAAAAGAGTTGCTAATCCGATCTTGCTCTTCTTTGTCCGGAACCATCTTCTCTAAAACGTCAAGGAAACCACTAATATGTGTTGCATCCGCCGCCTCCCGGTTCGGATAAGAGAAATAAACCGCAGGATTTAGGAGGAATGCGGTGGAATACAAGGGGCTAGACATTTGGGCACCCCATCTCTTCTCAACTATGTCAATAATGGGTTGAAAGAGGTGAGATTTGTACATATTATTAGATTTAATTTTTTCTATAGCTTTCTCCATAAAATTATAGATATAGCCCATAGCAGGCTTCTCATCACCATCAACCAATCGTAGTTTCTACGATTGGTTGCGAGTCTCTAAGTGCTTGGGCAATATTATTCCAAAAAGTGGTGGTTAAGATGGTTTGTGCCACCCACTTCCCTTCGGCCTTCTTTGACCAAGCTCCATTCCTCCAATTGGTGGAAGTTACGAAGCTTCTAAGCTCTTCTCTTTTAGCATACATGCTTTGTAATGTCAAGAAGGCAGTAGCAAAACGGGTGATAGTGGGGCGTTGCAAATTACCTCCAACTGCTTTACGCATGTGGAGTAGAAGTGTATGTTTATACATATACACTACTACCTTCCTAGCCTTAGCTACGGTTTTAATATGCACTTTTCCTATGTCTTCTAAGATCAAGTCTAAACAATGGGCCGCACATGAAGTCCAATATATGTGTGGTCTCTGTTCCATTATTAGTCTACCAGTGGCCACCAAGTTTGCCGCGTTGTCCGTGACAACTTGGACAACATATTGTGCACCAATGTCCTTTTCTATCACCTCATCTATAAGGGAAAATAAATATTCGGCCGTGTGAGAATGGGCCGAAGCATCTACAGATTTAATGAACATAATTCCGGTAGGACAATTTGCTAAAAAATTGATGATTGACCTACCGGCCCTATCGGTCCAAGCGTTGGTCATTAGTGAGCACCCATATGTCTTCCAATCCTGTCGATACTCCTCGAGAAAGGCTTTTGTGAAGTCTACCTCCTTTTTAAGACATCTTTGTCTTATCACATGATATGATGGAGGTTTTAGGCCAGGTCCAAATTGTCCAAGAGCTTCAATCATTACTTTGAAGCTCTTCAACTTTACGGTATTGAATGCAATACCGGCTTGGAACATCCACTTAGCCACATATTGAATAGTGGTGGGTCGGTCTTTAGCTTTAAACCTATTTTCTATAGTTGTTTGGGCCGGACCTTTACCCTTACCGCTAGCATCTACCACATCCTTGGGATGTGGTCTACAAGGAAAGAATTTGTCTATTCCCTTCCCCTTTTTACCACGTGCTCTTTTAGAGAGTAGTGGTCTTGCACCAGTACGAGCCATGGAGGGAGTAGATCTATCATGTTCTTCCTCATCATCTTCATCAACATCATAATATTATTATAAAATCACTTCATCATTATGTTTCGTCCTCGAAGTCTTATCCATCCATTCCATTATCTCTTTTCGAATCTCCGGTGTGACATTTGGACATGCCTTCGCATTCGATCCGGGTTGTTAAGCAAGATGTTGCTTGTGTCTTTCTATTCCCCCGATGCTTACATGGGGGCATAGGGTACATTGGACCTTATTTTTTTTTGTTACACTCTTGTAACGCTCATATTTTCAACCCAGATCGGCGGAATTTGTCGGCCTAAGAACATCGTTCGAGGACGTAGACATAATGATAACATAATTTAAAGAAGTGGGTGGGTATATATTAACCACACTAAAACAAATGAAAGAAATGAGGTGTAATAAGGAAGGAAAACAATCAAACAAAATTTAATAGGAAGTAGAAATTAATTCTAACTCTTGTTTCTTGATTCTTGAAGTGATTCCTCCCTCTTTGCTTGACGAATGAAGATAAGAAGATTAAAGCTTGAACCTCTTAACTCTTTAAGTTATCTACAAAATAGAGCAAAAGAAATTATGATTAAAAATTTAAGAAAGAGAGAGAGAGAGAGAGAGAAAGAGAACACTAAAAACTCAAAAAATAGACCAAAGAGACACAAATCATACCTTTGATGGAAGTGGTATGGATTGGGAAGAGAAACCCCCATTTATAGGCTTGGGGGAAGCCTTAAAGCAAAAAAAAAATTAAAAAAATCCCCAATGGTCGCATACACATGTATGCGATGGCATACATGGTTCTGTCGCATATGCCATCATGGCATATGCGACAGGGCCATCAAAAATCGCATATGCGATTGCATACTCGCATATGCAATCGCATATGACATCAAGACAAAAAACAAAATTTGTTTGTCCATAAACAAATAAAATATAATAAAAATGAAATGATTCAACCTCAGGCCCAATTGAATGTAGCAGATAACACAGGGGTGCGAATTGATGAGTATTCGAACCATAGGGGCTAGTCACTGACATGCTCAAATTGGTGACATTATTCTTGTCGTAATCAAAGAAGTGCCAAAAAAGTTCGAAAGTGATCGAAGTTGCTATCTTACGTACATGTAAAGAACTTAAACGCGGAAACAGTATGATATGATGGCAATGCAGTAGTTGTCATTCATCAAGATGGAAATCCAAGAGGAATTCAAATTTACATTCAATAATAGTCTCATTAGCTCCTAAGGTATTATAAACACTAATAGATGAGACCATGATGTATCTAATATAGTAGCTTATCTGAAATAGAATACTAGATTGTGTTTCACGCACATTGTCAATCAGACTAACAACCTTTGCATAGTTGTGCTTCTAAGAGTATGCCTTACTTATGACCAACCATAGTTGTCCAGCATAAATCACAGACAAAAACAAGCCACTAGTTGTAAGATGCATCGAGTTTAGCAACCAAGTCATCATTGTCGTATTGTCACATCTCTAATCCACATACTTTTCACTAGTGGGGGCAGTTCAGGGATGTTACCATTCACATACAACTTACATTTATATCTAAGAACAATTCAACAGACTAAGACCATGTTAGGTAATTTGTTCCATCAAACTTAACAGTAGTCATTTGACGGGGATGCCGCCACCGAGGACCTAAGTTTCAGGCCATACAAGGTGTACTGGCGGAAGAAGTGACGAAGGAACCATGGAGCGCCAAGATCAACCGAGGAAAGGCCCTAAAGATCAGCCCAAAAGGAGAGTCCCTGCCCAGGTTCGCTGGAGTGAACACCATTCTTACTCGAGCGAGAATGCTTCAGAGACACGGGCAAACTCTCGGCCTATTGTCGCTTGAGCGAGTGAGCATCAGGAATCAAGGCCAAAACTTTCTTCCAAAATTCTCTCAAGAGATCTCTAGTTGTCGCTCGAGCGACCCTTGGTTATCGCTTGAGCCCTCCGTAAAGATTCCCGCTCGAGCGGAAACCAAATCCGCTCGAGCGAGTCACGTAACGGGAGTTGTCCTTTTTATCCTTTTGGTTTTTCTTTTTGTGTCAAATGTAAGTTACCATTTTAACGTGGTACTTTTCTATTTTAGGGTTATTCCCATTTGTAATTACTATAAAGCATCTTTTTGTAAGCCATTTTTGGCACTTGTTGATGAATTAATGAAAATGTCTTGCATTGAGCTTGAGATGAGCATTGAAGAGTGAGTCTTCTTCACCATGTGGGTTTGGTGTGAGGCCAAGGGTGAGATGTCCATGCTATCTTTGATCTTCTCCTTACTTCTTGTTCTTGTTTATTTTCCTATTTTCTTGTAATCTCTTACATCCCATTTTCCCCTTTTTATTGGTTGTTCCAATTCCCAAACCCTAGATCTAGAACAACTTCGATGTCCATCCTTGTGGATCGAATTCGATCTTAGCCTGTCGATCCATGACTACTATTGGGCTTGAGCTTGTTCAATTTGTGCCGGCAATCGCCTCAATTCAAAAGCCCTAGCGAGGAGCTACCGATTCCATCGCAAACTACGATCGAACGCCCCAACCTAGACGAAGCTAGAGTTTTATCTCTAGGATTGCCTCTTCCGCATTTCCTAACGGATCTCGCGCGTCGGATTGGACCCTACGTGAATCACGCATGGTCACTTAAGCGGAATCCTACGAAACCTTAAGGTATCGCTTTAATTTGTGATTAATTGTTCAATTAATTAGTTTAATTTCGGCAAAATAGCATGTCATGGGCATTCAAGTAATTTAGGGTCATTGTCCCGCGTCAGCATCTTTGGTCCTTGGTTACTATCATTTCCACCGCGAACACTAGTCTTGGATTCAATAATATTGAGATACCCTAATAAAACACAGCAATACCTCTGGAAGGGGATTCGAAGTACAGGCTAAACAGCCTGGACGATTGTCAAAATACATTATAATAATTTAGGAGCAATTTCCTTCCATAGACAGTAGTCATACTGGAAAGAAATTTTTAGGTCATACAACACTATAACAGCCATAATATCACAAGACTCGGTAAAGCTTGCAAACAGCTTCAGAAAGCATCAACTGTGTGCTAACCAATCATCAATCGTGCAATGCACAACACCTACAGCGTGTTGTCTGTGTACAAAATCTGAAAACCTAGTAGCAGAAATCTTCTACTCAATGTGGCACTCCTATTCGGAATCTCGCTCACATATACTTTTAACACTAAAATAACTTAATTTCAAACTTTTGATGACGCTCCTGCTCCCAACCTACTACACTCTTCCTGCCACTTCCAGTAACTAAGATCCAAAATAGAGTCCCTATCATCAGCATCCTTGTCACCGTGCACACTAACATCATCATCATCATTGGTTGTTTCTGGCTGAGACCTCTCAGTCTCATATAGAGGCAAAATCATACAATTTATAAAAGAAGAAACCACGAAACATAATCATTTTAAGTGAAACAGATTCAATTTTGCATTTTTAATTAACCATATCTTGATAGAGGCAAAGATAAACTCAGCATTGGTTTATACGTGAATTTGCATGTACACATGTAATAAAATCTAACCCTATTCACCATTCAAAGGTTTTGTATATCAAGATATGATGCCCATTGACAGAAAGAGTGAAAAGATGATGCATCCAGTGATGTCAGCCTATTCCATCATCTTTCAAGTTGATTCAACTGTCAGTTGAATTTAGATGTTCCAGTAAGTAAAAGTACATGTGTAAATCTTTCTGTTTATCACATAAAAAAAGAGGCTTCCCACATGATTAATGGCACTTGGAAACTTGAGTGGCTCAGTTACAGTATTTTCAATCTCCTTCAAAACTTGTACATCAATGTTATATTAAACCAACTCCTCGCTATCCCAGCAAATACTCATTATTTCGAACAGTTGTAGTAGGGAATCGGATTGACGGCATGGCTTTGAATTTTTTATCCAAAATAACTTGTTAAGTAAGCATTAAAGAATTACAAGGATGGTATCCTTTTGTTTGAAATATTTCAACCTCCAACTATACTTTCATTTGACCAAAAAAAAAGAAAGTAGAAGACGCTCAAGAAGAAGTTGACTTTCTTTTTTTTCCCTTTTTCTTTTTGTTAGGTAAGCCGGGATTGAACTAGTGACCTTAATTCAAATTCAGCTACAAATCCACCCCCAGAAGTAGACTTTCATGAAATATCATTAAAAAACTAGGTTCAGTATTTAAATCCATTCTGCCACACGTAATGCATGTCACTTCAAGCAATTAGAATCTGAACTAGCATAGGAGTGTACCTTTATCTGGGGAATGAGTGCAGGTCCTCCGTAGGCAAAGGCTGTGTAAAGCTGCACAAGGGTTGCTCCGGCTCGTATCTTTTTGTATGCATCTTCACCGCTGCAACAGATGCACCAAGTTTCAGTTAGTAAATTTGCACTGCAACCACTGGGATCAATGACAAACTCCAAACAAGCAATGCCGTGAGCTATATATACCTGCTAACACCCCCACAGCCAATAAGAGGGATTCTTCCCTGGCAATAGCAGGAATCAAACAAACCGTTAATGATACACATATTAGTGCCATGAAGAATTGAACAAAATACCAACTGGAAGGAAAATGGAAAATGAAACTTCATGCAATCGAACAGGATCAACTTCAAATGTTAAAAGAGTTACGGTGCACCAAAGAATTTACAAAGCTAAAGCATGCCATGGTACCATCAACATACTCGTGTGAGAATATACATCTCCTTGAGAACACTTGTGGATAGATCAAAGAGGGGCTTCCCGCTCAAGCCACCAGCTTCTTCAGCCACGGGATAACTACTTACTGGATCAGGTCTTGAAATAGTCGTATTCGTTATGATCTGAGAAAAAACAGTAAAAAAAAGCCTGTCAATAAATTACAGCTGACAAGATAATCTCTCTGCACTAATACAAGAAACAGAATGACGAACCAAAAGAAAATTGTTGACTGTTTTCTTGCACAAGAATATTGATGCACCAATATATCTTTTTTCATGCATGAAAGCACGTGTTTTTAACGTGTGACTATGCAACAAAATTATACAGGACCATTCTCTAACCAGACTCAAGTAACGAAAGTGTTCTAAAGTACCAAGTTATGTATCTTTTAGAAGTCGTATTAGATAATACATAAAACTTGCCTTCTTTAGCTGTTCTTTGCACAAAATTTGCTGTCCCAGTACATTAATCACAATCGATATCAATGTGAATTTGACAGCTATAAATTTGATGAAAGTAAGGGCATTAAAAGGATCAGCATTTGGTAGCAGAACAAATATCAACCATCTAAGATATTGAAACATAATATGATGCGTATCAGATGATCCACAGTGTGAATTTTTTGGTTAAAAGAACTATAAATATCTAAAAAATAAAAACTAAGAAAGAAAACAGAATCATAATAAACAGAAATAACAGGTAAACACTTGTTCTATAAAATAAAAGAGATGTTATATGTATTTATAAATGAGAAAATATGCATTAGAATGATATACACTTGTATCTAATCATCGCAAAAATACTGATACACATCACATCAGGCAAATTTTAATCCAATATGCCAAACCCACAGAAGGAACATTTATATGACAGAAACATTGTAATCAATTAAATAATTATAAAGCACTAGAATTGCTATTATTAATGATGTCTCTTATTGTAAAATAAATAAATAAATGGTGTCCAGTAAATACAAATAGAGACTAACTCTGATCACCAACATCAGTAGATAAAACCCTCACTGACTTATTTTTTGGCCACATAGTCCCATGTAGCACATATTTTTTACCAAATAAATGGTGACCTGTAAATACAAGTAGAGACTAACTCTGATCACCGACATCAGTAGATAATACCCTCACTTTTAGATTTTTAGGCTACCAGCGCCATGTGGCACACATTTTTTACCAACCCAATTCGTTCAAGTGGCTGATCATCATAAAAATTGTACTCAGCCCAAAAAAAATTACCTATAAGAAGACCCATACGATCCCATTCTGAGCGCTTCAATATGGGCCCTAAGTTAGATATGAACAACGGTCCAAATGAAAGTGCTGAATGAGATGGTTTGAATTTTCTGATGGGCACAACTTTTAGGCTAACATCAGTTCATATGACATTCTTCCATTTGAATGACTTCGAACTGTCGGAGATGAGCACCACATGGCATATAATGGGTTTTGTCTGCTGATGTCCATGATGCCCCATTAATCCATACAAATAAAGAACGCTAAAGCATCAACAGGTGTGAGTTAGGATTACCAATCCATCCAACCGGAGAGCAAGAGCAACCTAGAAAACAAAAAAGAAACCATAAGGGCAATTTGTATCGAAAAAATAAACAGCAGAGAAAAAGAATGAGACAGTTTACATATTCATACCGCTGATATATCTTCAATGTCCTGTTTAGACAAGTCAGGAGCAATTTTCACAAGCAATGGAGGTGGGCCTTCCTCGCCCCATTGCATTTCATCGCGAGCAGCTTGTACCTTAGGTGTTAAGAGAAGCATATGGTAACAAGATTAAACTAGTAGGTTTACACAGTACAGCGAACATTTGGAAAGGAGAAAGAATAATAGTAATAACTATTTTTATTATAATTAATTAATTATTATAAGCTCAAAGCTCCCAACCTTTTTCACAAGATCCTTCAGTTGTTTTCTCCCTTGAAGTTTACGTAATCCAGGAGTATTCGGTGAAGAAATGTTTATAACCTGAACAGAAATACCACTTAAATACAATTGTTGCCTGTTGAAAGTTAGTCATCAAATGATCCATGCAAGGAGTCCATTATTTTGAACAACAAAAGAACTGCAAATGCAAGAGCTTAAAAACAATCAATACAAGTATTAACAGAAGCTGCATATTGGTACCACTAAAACTGCCCATCAAATTGATTTTATGTTGTCTTTTCATGTGAGAATCATGCATACAAGGGTTAATATGTTGAAATATGAGATACTGTCTTTATCTTTTGTCATCAATAAAAAATACTAGAAACTGTCTTTATCTTTTGTCATTCAAACGGTCAACTGAGAAACTTTATTCACAGTACCCAAAATCAACATCTGCTCTAAGTTGGATCACTTTCTCTTCATGTGAAAAAAAGAAGAATCAATGCAATGTTTACACAATTTACATGCTTGAACCACAAAAAGTACTCCTCAAAATTAGGGGTGTTCATAGGGCAGGGTTACACTGCCTGGCATGTTAATATACTGGCTCTGGATTTTCGACCCAGATGCTGTCACATCCAAGATGACCCATTTCGGGTCTGGGTCTGGCCAGATCCAGACCTAACCCATTGATAAGCAGGTTCGGGTCAGGTTAGGTCTGGGTGTAAAATTACATGCTTAAGTATTAGTATCAACTAACATCTCGGGACAATTGATTTTGCTCCTTCTGTGGCAACTACACGATTAGAGTAAAGGTCCTTCTGATTTATCTAAGGGCTTTTCATAACTTTCTGCCTCCCAAGAAGTTAAGAATACGCAATTAAACATCTGAGAACTGTTTGTTTGACATGGAGGCTATGGACTTTATTAATTATAATTCATCCCCACCTTGAAACGAGTTGTCTTCCTTGAATAAAAACATGTCAGTGGTAATAAGGAACTCTTCTTCATTTACCAAGGGAATAATCATGACCCCTAAGAGTTGTCACTTTAGAAACTGCAGTCAAGATAATAATTAAAATAAGTTACTATATTGAATCAAATAACTTTGAAGTAGTTTCTGTAACACTATCTACAGACTATCAAAAATCCAATTAACACTCTTTCAATCACAGCTCAAAAAAGGGGAAAAATGCTGTTGAACGCCTAAACTTTATCAATGTTTACAATCTCTGCAAACCAATTCAAAAGAAATAAAAAGATGTTCAACTACTTGGTTGACGAAAAAAATTACCTATATAAGATATTGTGTGGGTGTTTCTCTCCCTCTATGTGTATATATCTATTGGCATCCGGGTTTAGGCTAGGTCCTCGGGAAGGGTCCGTGTCTGTTTACAATCATGAGGAATACAGACCGAATCCGAACTTGACTCAGGTTCGGGATCAGGTCATAAGTTGTATTTTCCAGCTCCGAATCCACTTAATTCAGGTCTGAGAATCACATTCAGGTAGGAGCTATGGTTCTAATCAGGTTTATCGGGCCGGACCCGGGTGATTCCGCCCCATGGCCACCCCTATTCAAAATGATTGTATGCTGTATTTTCATGTGAGAACCATGCATATATGTAAAGGCTAATTTGTTGAAACAACATCAGTAGAAAATAGCAAAAACTGTCTTCTATTTTGTCATTCAAGTGATCAGCAAGGGGCAATTTATTCAGTCACAATTACCGGAAAATATTGGCTGGGCCGACCCTTTGGCTCCCTCGAATCGGTATGAGAACAATGGAAATTTTACGGATATAATGTCTTTCAAAGAAGCTATAATTTCATTCCAAAAGATTTGAATAGTATCTTAGTCCAGCAAGTAACAGATATCACTAAATCTAATGAGTAATTGTATTAAAAAAACCATGCTGAAAAAATATCATAAGCATCACAAGGCAATGGGTACAAGATTGCAAGTACTCACAAAGTTCACAAATTGGTTAATCAAGCACTTTTCTTTTTTATTATTGCACGGAAATCATGAAATTTTACAAAATCATCATCTATCTTAACAAATATGAGGTGGACTAAAAAACACAACACACAAACTGAGTAAAGTAAAAAACTCCACATAAATTGTGACAAAAGAGAAAAAAAAACATGCCAAGTAGTCTGCAAATTGGGATAGCGTATGAACTCCTTGACAATAATCAGCAGCAGCATCTTCACTTGTCTTATTCTTGGCAATATTGACTCCAAGAATGCCGGGGCCTGCTTTTCCGCCACGTGTTACATCATCACTGGAAGAAGATGAAGAGGAAGTTTCGTCCAGCTTCCTTTTACCATGCTGGGCACCTAACCGCTTTGCAACAGTGACAATGCCTTCGCTATTAAAGCCACAGCGATTGATAATAGCGCTGCCAACAAAGCCAAATATTTGACAGTTTATAGGCCAGAAAAATGGTGTTGCACAAGCTCAGGAAACTTGATCTATTTCCCTGTGTGCTTGGGGAATTGGCCAATTTTTTAATTTGAGTAATGCAGATTTAAAAATAAATAACAAGCTCAAAATTAAGATTGTAAGAAAATAAGAAGCAACATACATGCTTACCCCTCCTGCGGCAATCTGAATATACGAGGCTTTGGATAACCCTCCTGCGGAATAGGGGTTACCGAGCCAACCTCGACAAAGCCAAAGCCTAACCCCAGTAAACCATCAACAGCCTCAGCATGTTTATCAAAACCAGCAGCAAGACCTATTGGATTTGAAAATTTCCTCCCCCAGACTTCGAGACCCAGTAAAGATGGGTCTGGTCTCTTCTCTCTTGGAAGCCATCCACGGGCAGCTGCTGATATTGCTAACCGATGAGCAGCCTCTGGGTCTAGTAGCGCAAAGAAGGGATTCACAAATTTTGTTGCTGTAAATAGCCACCCACTGCACACATTACAGGCAAGACATATTCTACTGATATGAATAAATATAGCAGATATGAATAAATATAGCATGTAAATATAGAACAGCAGAAAATTAAAAGCAATGCATACAGAGGAGAAAAGAAAACACCCAACCATTTTATTTAGCATAACATTGGAGTTTTCACATCTGTCAATATTGCCAGTGAAAGTGAGAATTTGAAGGAAAAAAAAGTTCCTACAATCAAACAATTGAAAACAATCCTTGGTGTTGTAGTTCGTCCCTCACCACCTAGAGCCATATGTTGCAATGCTCACTTCCATAAAAGAAAGGGGCAAAGAAACTCTGACGTCTAAATGAGTAGTTTTCTTGAAACAAATATTGTTCAATTGATCCTTGCAGTTCCTTTCCACTATAAAACACAGTTCTTCATGTCAGGCTTTATACTAGTCACTAGAATGATTAAACTTATGAAACTCTGGTAGCTTTTCCATGAATAAAATGTAGTTGAGCTGGTATTTAAAACATTGTTGATAAATTTGATCAATAAATTCCCCATTGCAATTGAGCTAGGGAAAGATGAAAGGAATCTATTACTACCAACCACCTGTGACATAGTAGGAGGTTTAATTGAGATTCAATGCATAACCCCAGATGACATAAAAGTCAAAAGTTTCAGTTACTTATACAACTAAAGTACATAAAGTTTGGAATAAAAGATGGGTAATCTTGACAGTACAAACAGGAATGAACTGGCAATTGCTGGCAATATCAAACAATCATCATCAACATATTGCAGGAGGTTTAATTGAGACTCAATGCATAACCCCACATAACTTATACAACTAAAGTACATAAAGTTTGGAATAAAAGATGGATAATCTTGACAGTACAAACAAGAATGAACTGGCAATTGCTGGCTGTATCAAACAATCATCGTCAACATATTGCTGTGAATAATATGGAGTTCAATATCTTTTCCCTCTCATTACTTTAATAAAAAGTGAGGAAAGCAAAAAGAAGCCATAATTGATTTGTTTGCAAAAAAAACTCACCCAGAGAGGGGGGGAGGGGAATGACAATTTCTTATACTTTTTCATTAACGAGATCTCTCCTACCATAGTGGGAGCATTTTTTTCATTATTTTTTTTAATAAGTTCCCCAACTTAAAAGAATTCACAACATACAGCTAATCATTCGCAATGGCTTAAGAATCCCATCAATGTTTTTATTTACAGTTGTAAAAAAAGTAGTCAAAATGTATCATGAAAAAAGACCAGCAGAGATGTGAATCAAATCGTAGTTTATGTCATTGGCCATAGAGGTCATAATTTCAAGATCCAAATAATATACCAGAAGGTTGCCTCATCCACAGTACTCACATAAGCTCCCCCAGCTATAATTAGGCCTATTGTCGCTCCTGTCAATAACCTCCCCTACAATTAGAAGATGGGTGGAATTAGTATACTTGGAATTGAAATATCTAGATCTTAAAATATAAACAATAAGATCTCTGATAAGGTTAGTTGATACAAATAAAAAATGGCATAATCAAAACAAATAGTATGACCCAAAAGATATCCAAAAAGTGCCCAAAAAAAATACAAAATAAGAAATATTATACTGGATTAATCAGTCAAAATAATCCTATTTTGATGCAGCCCAAGAATCAACACAGGGTGGGTGGTCCACCCACAATTGATGTTGATTGAGTCCTAATAGATAATAATGATGTCGATAAGATGTTGACGAAGAGGACAGTTCTCAATAGTTCGAGATCTATAAATGATCAACGTTATGAATTTTAGGCATGCACGAGACTTAAGGCCAGTGAAATGGTGGTGGCTGGTGGTGATGTGGTCGTATGGAACTATGGGTATGCATCATGGAAAGTGTGCATATTAAGCACAAATTATCAATCAACTATACAGACACTAGCATAATTTCAACGCTTATGATTGAAGCTCTTTTGAAGTGTTACGCTTTAAAATAAAAAATCATCAAACTAAATCCACTTTAAAAAATTTACCATGTTATCTTTCAAACAAGCTAAAGAACAAGTGATCCCATCAAGAACTGTGAAAGCTATGACCAATATGCGAGTATGGTGTAGTGTTTGTGAGCAGTTTCTCTTTGGTACCTCTTTTATTTGTGTCAGATCTTCACCATTTCTTTAATACTTGTTTCCATTTCGAATAACGTTGTTAAACATTTTGCTCAAAAGTTGCTTTCTACTTATTACTTCATCTACAATGAGTTAACCAATTACCTTTTTTATTCTTTTGGGGAGGGGGGTATCTATGGATGTGTTAACCTGGTGGAGAAGGGATCCTTCCACATGACTTTCTTTAGTTTCTCATTTCCTACTCTTTTTTGTTTTCTTATCAACAAAAAAGAAAATGAATTAAAGAGCCAAAGGAAAATACAAGGCAAGCCACACCGAGCAGCTGTCGCAAGAAACAGGACAGCCACAAAAGACACAAACAAAAACACAGCACAACTAGACAGGCGAAACAGAAACAAAAACAGACCGCCAAGACACCCGAAACCAAAGAGGGAAGGCCCTCCCCCAAGTGGAAGGAAAATTAGTTCATGTGCAGGTTATCCCACTCTCAATATAATCCCTTTCAGCATCCCAATCTTCATTCTTGTCTAAACGGACCCAGTCGATCATAAGGTCGCTAACATTTTGCATAATCATTCCCATAGGCCTTCTGACCTTCCTGAAAATCCTGTCGGGCCTCTCCTGCCGGGTAGCCCAAAACATGGAAATCAACGAGATCTTCCCGAAGGAGCCCTTAATACCCTCCAGCTCCAGCCTCTGCCAAATAGACATTAATTGACCACAATCATTCGGGAAGACCCAGCAGACATCAAATGATTGCAGAATAATGCTCCATAGGCTCCTAGCCAAACAGTAGGGAACAAAAATATGGGTAGCCAATTCTCTTTGCTAAAGACACAATACACATCTCTCTCTCAGCATGATCCCTCTCCTAATTAATTGATCAAGTGTAAGGATTTTTCCCCGAGCCAAGCTCCATACAAAGTACTTCACCTTCTGAGTGATAGGGAGCTTCCCACAACAGTAAGATAGCTTTAGTATGTCACTTCCATATTTGTCGATCGGTGCGGCACCATATCTGTTCAAGCTTCCCAAGCATCTAATGCTCCAACAACTCATCAGCCTCATTTTCTCTGAGATTTCCTCTCATGATAATAACCCACGTGGTTTCCCCACAATTGGTATTACAGAGGTCCGACACCTTGGCCTCCTGGTTTCTAACAACTCGATGCAGACTATGGAACACCTCCTTCAAAGGTTTATCACCAGGCAAACTATCATTTCAGAAACTAATTCTCTTTCCATAACCCCAACTGAATTGATACACCAACTAAATTCTTTATTCACAAAATTAACACCATTCCACCAACCCGAGCGTCTGCCATTCCTGCTCCTAACACCCAATTGTTTTCCAAACACCCATATTTAGAAGAGATCACCTCTTGAACCACAAATCATCTCATTCACTAATCACTCTCCTCCCCAGCAAGGGTCAAAATCTCGGACGATACCGGTATGTATCGTCCAATAGGTACCTGTAATGATGGCAAGCGGTACACCTAACATTGGGTATGTATCGGCGATACGTACCCAATATATGTCAAAAAAAATTCATTGTATCGGAGATACCAATGCATATCATCTCGGTATTGATGGTGGACGATACCTATCGGAAAACCGAGATTTTGATCCAGGCTCCCCAGCCCTCCATAGCCATTTACCCAGTAAAGTCTTCTTGAGTTCAAGCACTCTCCAAATGCCCAGCGCCTTCAAGCACTCTTCAAGCACTTCTTGAGTTCCTACTCTTTTTTGTTTTCTTATCAACAAAAAAGAAAATGAATTAAAGAGCCAAAGGAAAATACAAGGCAAGCCACACCGAGCAGCTGTCGCAAGAAACAGGACAGCCACAAAAGACACAAACAAAAACACAGCACAACTAGACAGGCGAAACAGAAACAAAAACAGACCGCCAAGACACCCGAAACCAAAGAGGGAAGGCCCTCCCCCAAGTGGAAGGAAAATTAGTTCATGTGCAGGTTATCCCACTCTCAATATAATCCCTTTCAGCATCCCAATCTTCATTCTTGTCTAAACGGACCCAGTCGATCATAAGGTCGCTAACATTTTGCATAATCATTCCCATAGGCCTTCTGACCTTCCTGAAAATCCTCTCGTTCCTCTCCTTCCGGATAGCCCAAAACATGGAAATCAACGAGATCTTCCCGAAGGAGCCCTTAATACCCTCCAGCTCCAGCCTCTGCCAAATAGACATTAATTGACCACAATCATTCGGGAAGACCCAGCAGACATCAAATGATTGCAGAATAATGCTCCATAGGCTCCTAGCCAAACAGTAGGGAACAAAAATATGGGTAGCCAATTCTCTTTGCTAAAGACACAATACACATCTCTCTCAGCATGATCCCTCTCCTAATTAATTGATCAAGTGTAAGGATTTTCCCAGAGCCAAGCTCCATACAAAGTACTTCACCTTCTGAGTGATAGGAGCTTCCCACAACAGTAAGATAGCTTTAGTATGTCACCCCATATTTGTCGATCGGTGCGGCACCATATCTGTTCAAGCTTCCCAAGCATCTAATGCTCCAACAACTCATCAGCCTCATTTTCTCTGAGATTTCTTCTCATGATAATAACCCACGTGGTTTCCCCACAATTGGTATTACAGAGGTCCGACACCTTGGCCTCCTGGTTTCTAACAACTCGATGCAGACTATGGAACACCTCCTTCAAAGGTTTATCACCAGGCAAACTATCATTTCAGAAACTAATTCTCTTTCCATAACCCCAACTGAATTGATACACCAACTAAATTCTTTATTCACAAAATTAACACCATTCCACCAACCCGAGCGTCTGCCATTCCTGCTCCTAACACCCAATTGTTTTCCAAACACCCATATTTAGAAGAGATCACCTCTTGAACCACAAATCATCTCATTCACTAATCACTCTCCTCCCCAGCAAGGGTCAAAATCTCGGACGATACCGGTATGTATCGTCCAATAGGTACCTGTAATGATGGCAAGCGGTACACCTAACATTGGGTATGTATCGGCGATACGTACCCAATATATGTCAAAAAAAATTCATTGTATCGGAGATACCAATGCATATCATCTCGGTATTGATGGTGGATTTATACCTATCGGAAAACCGAGATTTTGATCCAGGCTCCCCAGCCCTCCATAGCCATTTACCCAGTAAAGTCTTCTTGAGTTCAAGCACTCTCCAAATGCCCGGCGCCCCCCCCCCCCCCCCCCCCTTCAAGCACTCTTCAAGCACTTCTTGAGTTCCTACTCTTTTTTGTTTTCTTATCAACAAAAAAGAAAATGAATTAAAGAGCCAAAGGAAAATACAAGGCAAGCCACACCGAGCAGCTGTCGCAAGAAACAGGACAGCCACAAAAGACACAAACAAAAACACAGCACAACTAGACAGGCGAAACAGAAACAAAAACAGACCGCCAAGACACCCGAAACCAAAGAGGGAAGGCCCTCCCCCAAGTGGAAGGAAAATTAGTTCATGTGCAGGTTATCCCACTCTCAATATAATCCCTTTCAGCATCCCAATCTTCATTCTTGTCTAAACGGACCCAGTCGATCATAAGGTCGCTAACATTTTGCATAATCATTCCCATAGGCCTTCTGACCTTCCTGAAAATCCTCTCGTTCCTCTCCTTCCGGATAGCCCAAAACATGGAAATCAACGAGATCTTCCCGAAGGAGCCCTTAATACCCTCCAGCTCCAGCCTCTGCCAAATAGACATTAATTGACCACAATCATTCGGGAAGACCCAGCAGACATCAAATGATTGCAGAATAATGCTCCATAGGCTCCTAGCCAAACAGTAGGGAACAAAAATATGGGTAGCCAATTCTCTTTGCTAAAGACACAATACACATCTCTCTCTCAGCATGATCCCTCTCCTAATTAATTGATCAAGTGTAAGGATTTTTCCCCGAGCCAAGCTCCATACAAAGTACTTCACCTTCTGAGTGATAGGGAGCTTCCCACAACAGTAAGATAGCTTTAGTATGCCGCCCCCATATTTGTCGATCGGTGCGGCACCATATCTGTTCAAGCTTCCCAAGCATCTAATGCTCCAACAACTCATCAGCCTCATTTTCTCTGAGATTTCTTCTCATGATAATAACCCACGTGGTTTCCCCACAATTGGTATTACAGAGGTCCGACACCTTGGCCTCCTGGTTTCTAACAACTCGATGCAGACTATGGAACACCTCCTTCAAAGGTTTATCACCAGGCAAACTATCATTTCAGAAACTAATTCTCTTTCCATAACCCCAACTGAATTGATACACCAACTAAATTCTTTATTCACAAAATTAACACCATTCCACCAACCCGAGCGTCTGCCATTCCTGCTCCTAACACCCAATTGTTTTCCAAACACCCATATTTAGAAGAGATCACCTCTTGAACCACAAATCATCTCATTCACTAATCACTCTCCTCCCCAGCAAGGGTCAAAATCTCGGACGATACCGGTATGTATCGTCCAATAGGTACCTGTAATGATGGCAAGCGGTACACCTAACATTGGGTATGTATCGGCGATACGTACCCAATATATGTCAAAAAAAATTCATTGTATCGGAGATACCAATGCATATCATCTCGGTATTGATGGTGGACGATACCTATCGGAAAACCGAGATTTTGATCCAGGCTCCCCAGCCCTCCATAGCCATTTACCCAGTAAAGTCTTCTTGAGTTCAAGCACTCTCCAAATGCCCAGCGCCCCCCCCCCCCCCCCAATCTTCTTTGGGAAATTGACACACTTCCTAGTTGACAAGGTGAAATTTCTTCCTCACCCCCTCCCTCCCAAAGGAAGTATCTGTGAATTTTCTCCAACCACTTCATAACAAATATGGGAGCTTTGAACATGGAAAAGATAATAAACAGCCAGGCTAGCCAGTGTTGATTTGATCCAGGCTCCCCAGCCCTCCACAGCCATTTACCCAGCGAAGCCTTCTTGAGTTCAAGCATTCTCCAAATGCCCAGCCCCCATCTTACTTCGAAAATTGACACACTTCCTAGTTGACCAGGTGAAATTTTGCTTCCTCGCCCCCTCCCTCCCAAAGGAAGTATCTGTGTATTTTCTCCAACCACTTCATAACAAATATGGGAGCTTTGAACATGGAAAAGATGATAAACAGTCAGGCTAGCCAGTGTAGATTTGACCAAGGTAAGCGTCCCACCCTTAATCAGGAGCTTCCCTTTCCATCCCACACTCTAGCTTTTGGTTTACCAACCCTACCGACAGCCCTGAATATTTGATTGGCAACTTCACCACACACCTCACCCCCAGGGACGAAGCCAGAAACTTTTATTGGAGGGGGCCAAAGTATAAATAAGAAATGTATCAAGATAGAGGCCCCAAACTCCAAACCTTGAGTGAAAAATATATGATCATAAAAAATAAAAATAGCATTCATTCAATATTAACAAAATATAAAGAAAAGAAGAAAACTAGAAAATAATTATTTTTTAATATATTTAAATTTAAACTCAATCACCTAACAAAATAGAATCTGACGTTCTTTAAGACCATGAAAATCATCTATAATTGAATTTGTACTAAATTTCGCAGCAATTTCTCTTTCGATATATATCATCAAAGAATCCGTCAGAAACGCATCTTCAATTTTATTCCTAAGCCTACTTTTGACAATATTCATGGCTGAAAATGTGCGTTTTGTAGTTGCAGTAGAAACGGGATGTGTAAGCACAAGTGCAACAACTCGAAAAAAGAGTTGGTATATAATTCAATTTCTGGTGCGAACCAACCATTGACATAATTCAGAAATATTTGACAATCCTTGGAAGTCTGAATGTCGAACCATGTTGACTCATAATGGTAAAGTTCTATTTTCAATTGTTCCTTCTCAAAATTTGTAAAGTTTTGCAGATAAAACTTGTTTACCAACTAACAAATATCACCAAGTCTAAAAGTTTCACGTGCAACTCGAGGATCAAGAGCCGAGCTGAGAATAAGTAACTCCACCAAATCCTCATCGAACCGTCGATTTAATTCTTGCAATTGAGAATCCATTACAGCACAAAAAATATCTCTTCGATAATGATGCTCAATTGTATAGTCAGCTTGTTGATGACGAGTTCAGACCCCTCTCTCAACATAATGAGCATTCATATCTGAGACTTTTATATTGCATTTCTCGCAAAATAACTTCACATCGGTAAGTAAAGTATTCCATTTATCATCTCTGAATTCCTGGATGCCTGCTTTAGTGGATGAATTAAGATGTGTGGCATTTAAAATGTCTTGAGAATTGGATTGTAATTTTTGACATAAAAGATCAGTAATCTGCATACTTTCATGGGATGCAAATGAAGATAAGTTCAAATGAAGTCATTGTCTGATAAATAGAGTCTATTTCTGCTCATTGGGAAGAGGCAGTTTTCTTGTCAATGATTTAAAAAAAAAAACTTCACATGTTGGAATGAAAATTTTGATCAAGCTAGAAATTGGTCTCAAGTGAGAACTCCAGCGACTATCTCCAACCCGTTGTAAAGTGCCAATTTGATTAAGTCCTCTTCCACTCTCAATATCATCATTTTTAATTAATGGAGCATTTAAAGCAATTTGAGAAACCCTCAAATCTTCACAATGATTACATGAGGCACCAACAATAATGGCAATAGAACTTAACTTAGTAAAAAAATTGATGAATACAAATAACTTCTATTGATGTTGCCACTAATGCTGATTACAAACGGTGAGCGAAACAATGAATATAGTAGGCATAATCATTTGAAACCAAAGCTTGCAACTCACTCAACTCACCTCTCATGTTGCTTGCACCGCCATATCCTTGCCCTCGAATGTTTTGAATGTCTAGATTAAGAGAAGACAATACATAATATATTTCATTTTTTAGGGTTAATGACTCAGTATTTGAGACATTAACAAGCCCAAAAAAATGTTCCCACACAAAGCCATCCTTATCAACAAATTTTAAAACAATAGACATTAGCTCCTTTGTTGACTCATCACAAGCTTCATCTAGTATGAAAAATTTTGCATCAACAATTTCTTCGCGAATTGCCTTCTTTACTTTAACTGAAAAAACATGTAAGATTTCTTTTTGTATCATTGGTGAGGTGTAACATGCATTTTTAAGAGCTTTAGCTATCACTTCGGCAATCTTTTCATTATATGAAACCACCAAACCCAATATTTCAAGAAAATTTCCTCTAGTAGTTGAACTCATACTTTCATCCCAACCTCTAAAAGCAATACCTTAAAATGCAAGCACTCGAACAATATCAATTGAATCTTTCAAGTGCAGCCGATTGTTTGCAATTTGTTCCGAAGTGAAGTCTTCAAACACATTTTGTATGTATTGTAATTGGTTCATCAAGTCCTCGCATGACCTCTCAGCAATTCTGTGAGCTGAATTAGGATCTTTCCCTATGTGATCCAAAAGAGCACAATTTTTTCCATCCCTAACTTTCTACCAAATTGTGAATCCGTCAGCAGTGAATCCATGTTCCGTGGGATGCGTAGATGGCTTAGCAAAGAGAAAACATGACAAACAAAAGGTTGCATCTTTAAGGGGCGAATATTCAAGCCATGAAGGAAATATCTTATACCACGAAGGTTGAAAGCTACGAAGATATTTATTGGTCCAGATTTTGGATATTTTGAGAGAATAGGTTGTATGGACCAGCTTTAACATAAGTTCGTCGAATTTCATCTCGTTGGTTAATATCATAATCTCATACGTAATCCAGGATCACGCTCCAATGAACTCATATTAATTTCTTTTGTGTCAACTTTTTGAGATTTTTTAGGAGGGATTGAAGGGCTTTCAGGGATATCAGATGTTGGCCATGATGCATCACCAACATTGGCTTCTGAACTTTGTGCACTTTTTTCTTTTGAAAACGTCAACTATTGTATTTGTCTTTCCCTTCATATACAAATAAAGAAAGTGAAACAAACTCAATTAGCAAATTGGCTAAAGAATCAAGTGATTTAGGGATTTAGCCGTTAGAGATTTAAGGTTTTTGGGTTTCGAGAATTAGAGATATAGGGTTTACAGGTTATCAGTTTAGGAACTACACAAGGTCACTAGAAAATGTTTAGCTAAAGAATCATTCTCATAAATGACTGTGAACCAAGTTTGGAAAGACACTTTGGGGACAAATCGGACCTTAAGAGGTCTTAATGGCCCAAGTCAAAAGGGTCTCATAAGGAATCATCAATATAAGAGTCAAAATATGACTTTCACTATCCTTACTATGCCCTCAAGTCCATTCATATTGATCAAAGATGACCTAGATGAATTTGAAGGTAGACCACGGTATGAAATTCAAGAAAAGACTATAAAACAATGGAATAAACAAAAAATTAAGTTCATAGGCATGTAGCATTACAAAAGTCTTTTCACATCTCACATAGGCCAAAAGTCTTAAATATATACACATCCCCAAAAGTCCTTAAAGAACTAAATGATTATTAAATACTAGAGGTCAGGGAGGACTATACGCCCACCATCAGGTGGCCATCATGCGGTATCCATCGCAAGGATTGGGAACGACAACTTAGGCAAGGTCAATCAGATCCTATTCAAAAAAACAAAAATTGTTTTATGACCTCTCGACCGTTAAAAATGTGGCCAAAGTTTGCGAAAATCAATGCACCAAAGTTTTGGGGCGTTACCTTATCTTTGACCCATCAAACGGAGGGCAAAAAAGTTTTTTAAAAAATATATTTTTTTAAATCACATGTCCCATGACTGATCAACCCAAAACAGGATTTTTTTTGGGTTGATAATGTAACGCTCCGCTTTTCTTTCTAACGGTCTTAGATTCGCAAACACAAAAGATTGGTGTTAGTGCATAACACCGAAACCCACCCCTTTAATAAAATAAAAAGAAACTTTTTAATATAAATTTTGAAAGTGTCGAGAGTGGATAGAGTCCACACCTCAAAGGCAATCAGATCCTAAGGGATACAAGTTACCATCTCTATATAGAAAAAAAAAATACTTTCACTTAAAAATCTTAGTCGGGGACTCTTTCTCTCTCTAGAACTCTCTCTCTCCATAGAACCCTCTCTCCCTCCCTAGAACTCAAGAAGAAGAAGAAAGCAAAGGATGGCACATGAAGGGTAAAAGCTCAAGACCCGGAACAAACCTTCACTCGCGACGTTAGGATCCGACGTAGGGGAAATTTTAGAGTACTTTATAGATTTTGTTTATTCTTAAAAAAAAATTCCAACGTAGCTTTTCAACCAATGCATCCTTCAACTCTGAAAGACCTTCGTCAACACCATACGAACTGGTTGAAGGCTCCCAAATAATTTCTTGGATCTTTTCCAAAGCCTCCTTAGGTGGTTGCCAATAGGCGACACCCAAGGAACTTATGATTAGATCATAATTTGTCCATGCAGCCAAGAAACAACAGATTTGTTGTATCTGAACCATAACTGGAGTCTTAGTCTCCAAAGTCCTCCTTGCAAGCCTTGAAAACCTCCTCATCTGGTTTTCTGCAAGTAAAAGTTAAAAATATATGTATATATATAAAAAGAAGAAGAAGACAACTTCTTCTCTCTCTGTTATTAAAAAAAAAAAAGGGGGAAAAGGAAGAAGACTCCTTCCTCATCCATTTTCAATAACAAAAAAGAAAAGATAATATATACACATAAATTTTATATATATATATATATATATATATATATATATATATATATATATATATATATATATATATATATATATATATATATACATCTATGGGAAAAGAATGGTCTTCTTTCTCACTGGTTCTCTGCAATTGCAAGATTTAAAAATGAATAAATAAAAAGGGAGAAAAGGTGGGCCCTTTGACTGACGGTCGGCCACCGGATGTTACCGGACTGGCACCAGTTAAATTCTTGTGATCAGCCCGACCAGCCGACTTCCCTCACCATCGGTTTGGTCGATCTTGATCCGCGTCAAGATCACTGCAATTGTGAAGGAGCGTCTCTCCAATGCAGCTGGGTAACAGGTAGAAGCTTTCTTTGGTTCATATCCAATGTATTGGAGTTACACCAGAAAATGGTGCAACCCCTATCTAACACCACTCTTATATATATATATAAAAAAAAGGGAGGCTTAGTTATTTTGGGACTGTGGGCCCACATCAGAAAATTAACAGAAATGGACCCCTCATAAACTGAGGTGATATTTAGATCTAACGGTCAAGATTGTGCTATAGGACCCGGGAAATAAATGTAGTGATTAGTACACATCAACCATCAATTTAGCAAAACTTTGACGTATGGATAAGAGTACCCTAGAGGTAACATTAGAGGATGAGTTTAGTGACCTACCCCTAATTATTTTATATTTATTTGCAATCCGATGGATCAGATTGGATGAACTGGACCCCTAATTTATATTTTAGTTAATTGATATTATAACATAAAGTTCAAAATTATAGAAAATACGTATTTTTAACTTTAAACATCACACAAACCCTATTTGAAGAAACTGGGACATATCTTAAGGTTTTCCAGCGTTCCGGACACAATGGCATAGTCCGTTTAGCTATGCGGTTAATCGTTTATGACATAAAAGCTAATACCCCTTATTTATAAGTATAAAATATTTATAAACTTAGGTTAAAATTAAATAGTAGATATTTTCCAACATTGGCATCCATTTAAAATGAATTAGGACCCAAAATTGAAGTTTTTCAGTGTTGCGAATGCATTGGCGTAATCCGTTTGCACACCTGATATACCGAAAAATTAAAACTAATTAATAGAAATTATAATATAAGGTTTTTAATAACATTTAAACTTATGAAAATTTAATTATATAGATATTTCATATGATACTTGTTTCGATCACAGCCAACACCCATCTTAAGGTTTTGACGTGTTCTGAACGCAATGGCGCTATCCGGCCGACCTAATGATCTACAGATTAGCGGAAATCAGATAATTTCTAACTATAATAATTCAATTACTACATATTTATTATATCTTTTCATCCAAATTCCTGATTTCAGCAAATCAAGACGCTATCTTAGGGTTCTTGAGTCTTTCGGATACAATGGTGGTGTTCGTAGACTCATTTAACCCTTCAAACTTTTATTATTAAAATATTATGTTCTTTTATACTATGATATACGGTCGATAAGCTAAGTTACGATATGATGACATGTAAGAATAAGATTCGAGATGAATTAAGCTTATACGAAACTATGGTACTGACCAAAATTAAGTAAAATAAAGACAACGTACAAAAATTATTTTCAGTTGGTAAGCAATCGAGTTATTTAACGATTTATGTCGAATACCGAGTCTATTTAGTAGGATGCTTGCATCTGGTGATGTATTAGGAGGACTGCAGCCTCCAGTGATTAGTAAGAGGTTCACCTCCGGTGATTAGTACAAGGTTCGCCTCCGGTGATTAGTAGAAGGTCTGTGGCCTTCGGTGACATAGTAGGATGTTCGCATTCGATGATATGAGTTGACCAACTATCGATGGTGGGTATTCCCGTCTTACTATACATATTCTTAAGCTATTATTTATGTGCCTAAGTTATTTTAAATTACAATTTAAATTGATATGATGGATATAATATGGTGTTAAGAATAAAGACGATAAGCTAAGCTAATTTAAGAAGGTTAACGGGACCTAAGCCGTGGACCTATAAGAGAAGCTAAGATAAGCCTATGGACCTAAGCCATAAGCGAGATAAGATAAGATAAGCCACGGGAATTAAGCCGTTGGTGAAATAAGCTAAAGATATGATGCAAGATGTAAGTTGTAGAAATGAAGAAATTCTAAGACCTTATAAGTAAATTACGAATTCAACAATAAGAATAAGTTATGTCACATTCTACTCATGGTGTAGTTACCATCACGGAATTTCACAAGACTTGATCGAGCCATCTGATCTGGAAGTTTCCCCTATACGGAATGGGACGCATAATTTTGCTTCCACGTGAAAAGATGCGGCTATCGAGTTAAGTGATACCTGTGACTCTTACTGCATTATGGGTGTCTCTTATGCATCAGATGTATTATGAAAATGCTATGAATTTTGAATTACGGATGGCTTAATCCCGGTTTGGGTACGTAGGCAGCCGAAATGGCACAGCCACATACTTATGAATTCAATATATGTTATATGGATAGACTTTATACATTACATGAGTATTGAATCATTTTATTAGTAATATTTTCTGAAAATTATTGTCAGATGGGATAGACACTATAAGCTTTCCATACCCAAGTAAAATAATACAATTTATATTTGAAACACGATAAGTTTAAGGTTAAACACATGCATTAAGATATGATGGTAGAAAACCCATGTTAAGTCTAAATTTGATCTATGAAGTACGCTAAGTATCCCTACTGAGCACCGTGACAAATTTGCTCACCCTCCGACTTTATGTCGGCAGATTCTACCAATCAAGATCAGGAGGGCTACGAAGAAGATTTCGTAGAAGAGGGTGCCATTGACGAGAATCCCGAAGACCATTTCTCAACTGCCTGATTTCTTCGTAAGTATGGTTGAATATTTTATTTGAAATTATTATAACTACTATGTTTTGTATATTCATAATTTTAATTTGTAAAGTTTTCCAATGCAGAAGATTACTCTTATTGGAATTGAGAGCCAGATCGTTATTTAGTTTCACTCCTAGTGAGTATCTCGAGAGACATAGTAAATCAAAACTTTACTTTTTTTTTTCACTATTTTAATTGCATTTAATAGTAATGTTGGATTGCTTATTATCATGACATACGGCTGTCATGGGCGATTTAGGTATCAATTTCTTACCGCTGGGATACATGAGTTGTTTAATAGTTATGGCTTTTTATTCAAAAAAAAAAAATTGGCCACCTTTTCCATGTATCGTTATAATTATTGTTGCCTCACGATCATGATATATAAGTAATGACTTGAGATCCCCTGTTATGCGTCAATGGGATATTGGGTCGTTACAGAGTTGGTATCAAAGCAAAGGCATTAGATTTTCATGGGACTATTGGTTAGGATAAAATCAAATTTTGAATTCTAATCCAAGACCTTTATGAAATAGATCCTGGCTCCACAACGTAAACTGACAATTAATCGTGATGGTGATCTTAATGGAGAAGAGCAAGTTGTCAACAGGACAAATCAGGTTCCGTTAAATAGTGGTGGAGATAGAACACAACAAGTGCTAGAAATGATGGCTAACACCATGACCCAACAAGTCGCAACGATGGATAAGTTGGCTCCGCGTCAGGGCCATACAAACACCGTTCCACACTCTGCTTGAGAGTCATTTAAAAGGATGAAGCCACCAACGTTTGATGGCTATGGAGAACCTACGGTTGCAGAAGAATGGATAGTTGAACTAGAAAAAATATTTCTGGTCCTAGGTCCAACCAATCAACGAAAAGTAGATGGGTTGCATTTCAACTCAAGGACACCGCATGGCATTGGTGGGAGAGTACGAATAGGCAACGAGAAACAAGAAGGGGCACGAGCAATCCATGGACCTGACAAGAATTTACAAAAGCTTTCAACAAGCAATACTTTCCCTTATTGGCAAGACGACAAAAAGAAGCAGAATTTATTCATTTACAGCAAGGTTCTGATACGGTTTTGGTTTATGAGACAAAATTCACCAAACTGTCATGTTATGCCCCTCACCTCGTGGCAACTGAGGAACATAAGGCCAGAAAGTTTGAAGATGGCCTTCGCCCTGGAATAAAAGACCGAGTTATGATGTTCTAATTGCCAACAATGAGCGAAGTTGTTGAGAGAGCAAAGATCGCGGAGAAATGCTTATTGGATTTAAAACTGCGTCAAGCAGAGAATGGTAAAGGGAAGGCACCAGTGAAGAATTATACTAGCCACTTCACCCCTTATGATAGAAGGCCGAAGTCAGTGTTACAAACCTTACCGCTATGAAGGACTACACAGTCTCAGTATTCAACACCAAAGAAGCCTATGACTATGCCTCCAAGTTCGAAATATATAGCACCAGCCCAGGCTCACCACAATACATCTGGCTTCGTACAATATGAGCCTTGCCCCATGTGTAATCGAAGACATAAACCCGGAGTCTGCCGTTACGAATTGGGAACTTGTTTCTGATGTGGAAAACCAGGACATGATATTAGGGATTGCCCCCAACCAGCACCTCAGCAGACTCAATTAGAGCAGCCTACTCGTCCAGTCATGCATGCTACGATGAACGCCATCACAGAAGAGGATGCTCAGGCATCCGATGATGTGATCCAAGGTATGAGACCTTAAATCCTCCTATTGCATTTATTTCAAACTATTCTCTTATACATTTCTATTCCTTATCTCGTGGTAGATATAACATATGAATGAATGTGTACATAGGCATATAAATACATATAAACATCACACTTCATAGAATTATCACATTGTTAACATGATACAACCCCTTATCCTCAAGAACTTTGCTAATATACGACTCCCCTGCACATTCTCATCAATTCGGGCTTCTCACACTCTTTTGTGTCACCGAAATATACGTCAAGATTCCCTACGAAGCCCGGGCAGCTAGAGTTCATCTTATCTGTAAGCACACCAATTGGAACCTCCATACGCACTGACCAGGTTTATCGAGCCTGCCCGATCCTAATGAGAAAACAAGTTCTGCCCGCGGACTTAGTCCTACTAAACATGCAAGACTTCAATGTCATCTTAGGGATGGATTGGCTCGCAGCACACCACGCCAACATCGATTGCTTTAGGAAATTGGTCTCCTTTAAGCCAGAAGGTAAAAAGACTATCTGTTTTCGTGGAATCGAAAAGAAAATAATGCCCATGCTTGCGGCATTAGATGATGTAGAAATGGTTACGCTGGGTCCCTCAGAAATTCCAATTGTGAAGGAATTTCAAGATGTCTTTCCTGAAGAGCTACAAGAATTGCCACTAGAGTGAGAAGTAGAATTCACTACTGATTTAGCTCCGGGTACGACTCCTATTTCTAAGGCATTCTATCGGATGGCCCCAGCCGAATTGAAAGAGTTGAGAATTCAATTAGACGAACTACTAACGAAAGGATACATTCGAAACAGTTCTTCTCCTTGGGCTTCTCCGATGCTCTTTGTAAAGAAGAAAGACAACTCACTACGAATGTGTGTTGATTATAAACAACTCAACAAGGTAACAGTGAAGAACAAATACCCGCTACCAAGAATTGAAGACCTATTCGATCAACTCCAAGGAGCTTGTTTCTTCTCCAAGATCGATTTAAGGTCGGATTACTATCAACTGAGGGTACGCACCGAAGATGTTGCCAAAACTACCTTCAGTACTAGATACGGGTTGTTTGAATTTCTTATCATGCCGTTTGGATTGACGAATGCCCATGCAACATTCATGGATCTTATGAACCGAATCTTTAAACCCTATTTGGACAGCTTTGTGGTAGTCTTTGCGGACGATATTCTTATCTACTCCAAAACTCATAAAGAACATGAAGCACATATAAAATCCGCACTGCAAGTTTTGCGCAAGCACCAATTATATGCAAAATTATTAAGTGTGAGTTTTGGATGAAAAAAGTAGCCTTTTTAGGACATATTATCTCGGCAGCAGGAATTTTGGTCGATCCCCGCAAGGTACGAGCTGTATCAGAATGGTCTAGGCCAAAAAGTGTTACCGAGATTCGAAGTTTCCTCGGACTAGTTGGATACTATCGAAAATTTGTGAAAGATTTCTCTAATCTAGCTATGCCTCTCACAAAACTGACTCGAAAGAATACCATATTCAGTTGGGATGAGAAGTGCGAGGACAGCTTCCTCGAACTGAAAAAGCGACTAACATCAGCTCTGGTTCTCACAATCCCTACAGGGAATGATGGCTATAAAGTTTACAGTGATGCCTCCTACAGTGGTTTAGGTTGTGTCCTCATGCAACACCGCAAAGTGATAGCATATGCATCGCAACAGTTGAAGAATCATGAGAGGAACTACCCGACTCATGATCTAGAGATGGTAGTTGTGGTGTTCGCTCTCAAGATTTGGAAACACTACTTATATGGGATCCAATTTGATGTGTTCATTGATCACAAGAGTTTGAAATATATCCTTACTCAACCTAACATGAATCTGCATCAACGACGATGGACAGGAACCTTTAAGGACTTTGGTTGCACAATCCATTACCATCCAGGAAAGGCCAATGTAGTTGCAGACACCCTTAGTCGTAATGTCCCAGGAAACCTATCAAGCCTCAAGATCTATCGACTTGAAAATGTTAAGGAGTCAACAAGCCATGGAATCTGGGCAAGATTCAGCATCGATGAAAAAGGATTAGTGGCTTGCATAACCATCAAATCCCTACTCTTGGATAGGATTATTAAAAGCCAAGGCATCGATAGTGACTTAGTTGGCATCAGAATTATTGTACGAAAGGGAGAGAATGAAGACTTCTACTTTAGAGGAGATGGTGCTTTATCCTTTAGAGGTCGAAATTGTGTACCTGATAATGAGAGAATAAAGAAACAAGTCCTCGAAGAAGGTCATAAGTCGAAATATTCTATCCACCCAGGGCGTACAAAGATGGACCATGACCTAAAGAAGCAATTTTGGTGGAATGGCATGAAAAAGGACATCTCAAAATACGTCTCAAAATGTTTGGTGTGGCAGCAGGTGAAAGCAGAACATAGAAAATCTGCAGGATTATTACAATCCCTACCCATTCCGGAGTGGAAATGGGAAAATTTATCAATGGATTTCATCGTAGGCCTTCCGAGAACCATGAAGAAGAACAATGCTATATGGGTTATCGTCGATCGTCTCACTAAGTACGCTCACTTCCTACCTTATCGCACAACGATTAGCTCAAATCAGATGGCGAATATGTACATCAAGGAGATTGTGCGGCTACATGGAGTACCCGTGAGCATTGTTTCCGACAGAGATCCAAGGTTCACCTCTCACTTCTAGGAGAGCTTTCAGAAGGCCATGGGTTCACGATCTGATTTTAGCACGGCCTTTCATCCTCAAACCGATGGACAAATAGAAAGGGTGAACCAGATCATTGAAGACATGTTGCGTGCCTGCATCCTTGACTTCGGGGGCAATTGGGATGAACACTTACCATTAGTGGAGTTTGCTTGCAATAACAGCTATCAAGCAAGCACCCAGATGGCACCATTCGAAGCTCTTTATGAAAGGAAATGCAGATCCCCACTATGTTGGGAAGAAGTTGGTAATCATAAGCTTCTGGAACCAGAGTTAGTCGAACAGACTACTGAAAGAGTTAAGGTAATTAGAGAAAAGTTGAAAACTGTTCAAAGTAGTCAGAAAAGCTACGCGGACCAAAAGCGTCGAAACGTGGAGTTCCAGGTATGTGGTGACTCCTAATTAAATATCTTTGTTCTAGAATCGTATTGAAGAATGATCTTAAAATATGTCACTCTCCTTGATAATTTTGTTCATAGGTTGGAGATCAGGTATTTGTTAAAATCTCACCAACCAAGGGTGTGATGAGATTTGGAGAAAAAGGAAAGTTAAGCCCAAGGTTTGTCGGCCCGTTCCCGATCAAAGCACGAGTGGGAGAAGTTGCTTCCAGATTGGAGCTTCCTCCTAAGCTTGAAGGCATTCTGACGCAGAACGACAACCCTAAAATGCGGAATATGATTTTTAATGTGATTTGCCGAAATTAATTAGAATTAAATCAAGCGTAATCTCAAAACTATCTTAAATACCTTAGGATTCAGAGAATTCAGGTTGGTAGATCACGCAAGATCCAGTTAGGGTCCAGTCCTATGCGCAAGTACTATTAGATTTGAGGCGAGATCGGTCTAGAGATAGAACTCTAGCTTTTTCTATGCTTGGGCGTTCGTCTTCGATCTGATGTAGATTCACGGCTCGAACCAGGTTTGCGGAATTAGATTATGGGTTTGTAATAGGTTTTGGTTTTGTAACAGGTTTATGGTTTTCGGATCGGTTTATGGTTTGGGAAAAGGGTGTTGGCTATGTTTGATTTAGGGTTTCAAAAGGCTTAGGGTTTTGGGATCGAAAGGAAACAATTAGGCTACGGTGTAGGTGAAGCAAACACAGATCGAGAGATAGCAAATATAATAGAGAAGATAACAATAGCTTTTGAGAATCACTCCCTTGGCCTCACACCAAACCCATCTCAGGCAAAGAATATTCAAGCATAAAAGCATTCAAAATATTCAATAACTAAATAAAAAGTCTTTACAAGCCTCAATATATAGGCCACCAATAATTAAACTCGAAATAAAGAGTTCTAATAGAAATAAAACACTAAAAAGGAAAGTTTTTGCAACAAAAACTCGAAATTAGAAGTCTCGTAACGACGTCCACGGACGTCCGTAGTGCCCTACGGACGTCCGTGACCTACGGACAGATAGGGGGCAAAATCACGGACGTCCGTCACTGTTCATGTGAACAGTAACCTTTTTTTTTTTTTTTTTTTCTGAAGTTGAAATTCTATTGCGGTTCAACTTCAATACTTTTTATCTTGACGTTCCCCGTCACATTCACAATGTGTTTCACGTGTCAATGCTGCGAAAGTATCAACGTGATCCTTCACATGTTATTAATATTGAACCTATTGAGGTACAGAAGGATTTAACAATAGTGGAACACCCAGTACGAACATTAGATCGAAAGAAGCATGCCTTACGAAGAAAGATAATCCCTCTTGTT
This sequence comes from Chloranthus sessilifolius, assembly GCA_021018995.1. NCBI lineage: Eukaryota > Viridiplantae > Streptophyta > Magnoliopsida > Chloranthales > Chloranthaceae > Chloranthus > Chloranthus sessilifolius. Next base: position 186,749,736 of record CM037585.1, on the reverse strand, counting down.
CTTGTACAATGTGACAATCACACTCCAGTAGAAGCCACTTGGGAAAAGGAAGAAGTGCATGCCTTATACCCAAACCTTTTCAACCAAGATACGTAAATTTCGGGGACGAAATTTTTTTATAAGCTGGGGAGGATGTAACGCCCCGCTTTTATTTCTAGCGGTCTTCGATTCACAAACACAAAAGATTGGTGTTATAGCCTAACACCGAAACCCACCCCTTTAATAAAATAAAAAGAAACTTTTTAATTTAAATTTTGAAAGTGTCGAGAGTGGATAGAGTCCACACCTCAAATGCAACCGGATCCTAAGGGATACGAGATTACCATCTCTATACAGAAAAAAAAAAAAACACTTTCGCTTAAAAATCTTAGTCGGGGATTCGTTCTCTCTAGAACTTTCTCTCTCTCCCTAGAACCCTCTCTCTCTCTAGAACTCAAGAAGAAGAAGAAGAAAGCAAAGGATGGCGCGCGAAGGGTAAAAGCTCAAGACCCGGAGCAAACCTTCACTCGCGACGTTAGGATCCGAGGTAGGGGAAATTTTAGAGTAATTTATAGATTTTGTTTATTCTTAAAATTTAAAAATAAAAAAATTTCGACGTAGCTTTTCAACCAATGCATCCTTGAGCTCTGAAAGACCTTCGTCAGCACCGTAGGAACTGGTTGAAGACTCCCAAATAATTTCTTAGATCTTTTCCAAAGCCTCTTTAGATGGTTGCCAATAGACGACACCCAAGGAACTTGTGACTGGATCATAATTTGTCCATGCAGCCAAGAAACAACAGATTTGTTGTATTTGAACCATAACTGGAGTCTGTCTCCAAAGTCCTCCTTGCAAGCCTTGAAAACCTCCTCGTCTGGTTTTCTGCAACTAAAAGTAAGTAAAAAAAAAAAAAGGAAGTCCCTCTGTACCCAACCCTCTGTCTTCACAAAAAAAAAAAGTAATAATATATATAAAGAAGAAGAAGAAGAAGAAGACAACTTCTTCTCTCTCTGTTATAAAAAAAAACAAAAAAAAAAGGGAAAATGAAGAAGACTCCTTCCTCATCCATTTTCAAGAACAAAAAAGAAAAATTAATACATACACATAAATTATATATATATATATATATATATATATATATATACTGATATATAATATCACTTACATCTATGGAAGAATAATGGTCTTCTTCCTCACTGGTTCTCTGCAATTGCAAGATTTTTTTTAAAAAAAGGGAGAAAAGGTGGGCCCTTTGGCTGACGGTCGGTCGCCGAATACTACCGGCCGGTCATTGGACTAGCACCAGTTAAATTCTTGTGATTAGCTCGACCGGTCGGCGTCCCTGACCGTCAATTTGGCCGATCTTGATCCGCGTCAAGACCACTGCAATTGTGAAGGAGCGCCTCTCCAATGCAGCTAGGTAACAAGTAGGAGCTTTCTTCGGTTCATATCCAGTGCATTGGAATTACACCAGAAAATGTTGCAACCCCTATCTAGCACCCCTATCTAAGACCACTCTTACATAAATATATAAAAAAGGGAGGTTTAGTTATTTTGGGACTGTGGGCCCACATCAAGAAATTAACAGAAATGGACCCCTCATAAAATGGGGTGATATTTAGATCTAACGGTTCAGATTGTGTGATAGAACCCGAGAAATAACTGTAGTGATTAGTACTCATCAACCATTGATTTAGCAAAACTTTGATGTATGGATAAGAGTACCCTAGAGGTAAAATTAGAGGTTGAGTCTAGTGACCCACCCCTAATTATTTTATATTTATTTTCAATCCGATGGATCAGATTGGATGAACTGAACCCCTAATTTATATTTTAGTTAATTGATATTATAATATAAAGTTCAAAACTATAGAAAATATGTATTTTTAACTTTAAAAATCACACAAACCTTATTTGAAGAAACTGGGATGTATCTTACGGTTTTCTAACGTTCCGGACGCGATGGCATAGTCTGTTTAGCTGTGTGGTTAATCGTTTATGACATAAAAGCTAATACCCCTTATTTATAAGTATAAAATATTTATAAACTTAGGTTAAAATTAAATAGTAGATATTTTCCAACATTGGCATCCATTTAAAATGAATTAGGACCCGAAATTGAAGTTTTTCAGTGTTGCGGATGCATTGACGTAGTCAGTTTGCGCACATAAGGTTTACAATAACCTTTAAACTTATGAAAATTTAATTATATATATATTTCATATGATAGACTTGTTTCGATCACGGCTAACACCTATCTTAAGGTTTTGACGTGTTCTGAACGCAATGGCACTATCCGGCCGACCTAAGGATCTACAGATTAGCAGGAAATCAGATAATCTTACTATAATAATCCAATTACTACATATTTATTATATATTTTCATCCAAATTCCTGATTTCAGCAAATCAGGATGCTATCTTAGGGTCCTTGAGTCTTTCGGATACAATGGTGGTATTCGTAGACTCATTTAACCCTTCAAACTTCTATTATTAAAATATCATGTTCTTTTATACTATGACATACGGTCGATAAGCTAAATTACGATATGATGACATGTAAGAATAATATTCAAGATGAATTAAGTTTATACGAAACTATGGTATGGACCAAAATTAAGTAAATAAAGATGACGTACGAAAATTATTCTCAGTTGGTAAGCAATCGAGTTATTTAACAATTTATGTCGAATACCGAGTCCATTTAGTAGGATACTTGCATCCGGTGATGTATTAGGGGGACCACAACCTCCGGTGATTAGTAGAAGGTTTGTGACCTTCGGTGACATAGTAGGATGTTCGCATCCAGTGATGTGAGTTGGCCAACTATCGACGGTAGGTATTCTCGTCTTACTATACATTGTCTTAAGCTATTATTTATGTGCCTAAGTTATTTTAAATTACAATTTAAACTAATATGATGGATATGATATGGTGTTAAGAATAAGGATGATAAGCTAAGCTAATTTAAGAAGAAGGTTAACGGAACCTAAGCCATGGACCTATAAGATAAGCTAAGATGAGACTCGAGACCTAAGCTGTAGGCAAGATAAGATAAGATAAGCCACGGAAATTAAGCCGTTGGCGAAATAAGCTAAGATATGATGCAAGATGTAAGTTGTGGAAATGAAAAAATTCTAAGACCTTACAAGTAAATTATGAATTCAACAATAAGAATAAGTTATGTCACATTCTACTCATGGTGTAGTTACCATCACGGGATTTCACAAGACTTAATCGAGCCATCTAATCCGAAAGTTTCCCCTGTACGGAATGTGACGTATATAATTGCTTCCACGTGAAAAGATGCGGCTATCGGATTAAGTGATGCCTGTGACTCTTGTTGCATTATGGGTCTCTCTTATGCATAAGATGTAATATGAAAATGTTATGTATTTTGAACTACGGTTGGCTTAATCCCAGTTTGGGTACGTAGGCAGCCAAAATGGCACAGCCACATGCTTATGAATTCAATATATGTTTTATGGATAGACTTTACACATTAAATGAGTATTGAATCATTTTATTAGTAATATTTTCTGAAAATTATTGTCAGATGTGATAGACACTATAAACTTTCCATATCCGGATAAAATAATACAACTTACATTTGAAACACGATAAGCTTGAGGTTAAACACATGCATTGAGATATGATGGTTGAAAACCCATGTTAAGTCTAAACTTGATCTATGGAGTACGCTAAGTACCCCTACTAAGCACCATGACAAATTTGCTCACCCTCCGACTTTATGTCTACAGATTCTACCAATCAAGATCCAGAGGGCTACGAGGAAGATTTCGTAGAAGAGGGTGTCATTGACGAGAATCCCGAAAACCATTTCCCAACTGTCTGATTTCTTCGTAAGTATGGTTTAATATTTTATTTGAAATTATTATAACTACTATGTTTTGTATATTCATAGTTTTAATTTATAATGCTTTTCCAATGCAGGAGATTACTCTTATTGGAATTGAAAGCCAAATCGTTATTTAGTTTCACTCCTAGTGGGTATCTCGAGAGACAAAGTAAATCAAGATTTTACTTAATTTTTTTTCACTATTTTAATTGTATTTAATAGTGATGTTGGATTGCTTATTATCATGACATACGGCTGTCATAGGCGATTTAGTTATTAATTTCTTACCGTTGGAATACATGAGTTGTTTAACAGTTATGGCTTTTGATTCAAAAGAAAAAATTGGCCACCTTTTTCATGTATCGTTATAATTATTGTTGCCTCACGATCATGATATGTAAGTGATGACTTGAGATCCCCTATTAAGCTTGAATGGGATTTGGGGTCGTTATAGACAATGCCACGTGGCATGTGATCTGGTGATTGGGCGCATAGGTCATTCTGTGCGTCCTGGCATATTCTCCCCAAAGCCTAAGTATTATTCCATTTTTGACTTATTTGGTGAAGTACCATCTAATGTGCTTTCCCAAATACCTCACACAATACCTTGTCTTCTTAAAGACGACAAAGCCTTGTGAAACCTGAGAAGGTATAAAAACCGGCCACATGGTACAAAAGCCCCCAACGAGAGTGTAGACCATGGTGGATCTCATAGCACTAATCGGCCAACACCAAAAAATTCCGGCCCACCAGATCATTACTAGCGGCACCAAAATTCTGGCATAGGCAACCCAAAGTACTAAAAGGGGATTATTTTTATTTTTATTTTTTAATCATAGGGTTTCAAAATCATGCTTGAAGGAAAACAAGAGCCCATTTAGGAGAATTTCGGTGAAAGTGTAAGACCTTTGTGCTATCAAACAATAGGCCAAAACATGTAATACCAATACAGGCCAAGCGCGTATTCACCTGAAAACACATTTGGCCAATACGCACAATCAAACGAGCTTTAGTGCTCACAAGCTCAAGTCAAAGACATCAGCCTCTATTTTCATGACAACTTGAAATTTTATAGGATTTACTTCTATTAAGGTTCCACGCTTGCTCAGACATATTAGAACGCACATATTAATAGAAAATGATTTTTTTTTTAAATGGAAACGATTTATCAACAAAATGAAAATGAATTGCTTAAAAAAAAATCAATTCAGAACAAATGAATGGTAAAACAAAAAGGATCTCTTGAGCTACTGCATAAGATATGAACGAATACAGCAAATGAGTTTTAGAGAGAGATTAAAAAAAAAAATGAATTGTAAAACCAAAAAGGTACCTTCTTTGCAGATTGCGGAATCCTAGGACCAGTTCCGGAAACAGAACTCAACTGTCTCGGACCTCCGAGAGCTCCCGACTTCAACTTTCTACACAAAATGTCCTTGAGAAAACTCCTGGCAACCCTACCCGCCATGGATTCTTCAATAAGTAACCTCAAATCTCACCGTTAAACAACTGAAAGGAGTTTCTAGTCACTACAACCAGGTAACAAGAAAGGTGCTTCTTCAAAATTTGAGAGAAGTGTGTCTAAATTGATAGAGATACAGACGAAAATGAAGAAGGAGGAGAATAAGAAGAGGAGGTTGGCTTTCTGAAAAAAATATTGAGACGGTAGATTGGATATGGAGAATTTTTCTGAGTGCAGAAAAGGGAGGCGAGCTTTTCGCCTCTCGGCTTTGCGAGCGCCAAGCTAATAAAAGGGTCTAAAAATAAAGCGAAAAGAACCGAGGGAGAGCATAAAGTTGTGTACGGATTTGTATTCGGTGAGCTCCGTCAACACATACCGCCGAGAAATCCGATATTTAGAGGTTCACAGAATTTAAGACTTTAAATATGTGTGGGGATCGTACAATCTGCTCATCTAACAACTAACGTGAGAGCAACATAGGAACGGCCCGTGCACCGAATGCCAATTGGAGATGAACGTAAACCTAGCTTTGCCCATTTCCCTCCTTTTCTTTGCGCGCGCCGTAGTAGCTTTGGTAGGGTATGGCCGCGTTCTAACTTGTAATGACTTAGTTGACTTTATGAGTAGCCGTGGGGATGCAAGCTTTGAACCGGTTCCTCAAACCGATGGTCCCGAGCCAGCCCTCATCGGACCAAAAACTGAGTAAAAAAAACCCAAACGGAATTGAACCGATTTCGAATTGGTTCAGTTTTGGTTTAGGGCGGCAAAAATAGAAAATCGAGGGGGTAGGATAAGAAAATTGGAAAAAAATTAAGAAAAAAAAAAAAAAATTGAGAAAAATACATTAAAAAAATAATAAAAATACTGAAACGAAACAGAAAAAACCAAAATATTTCAGTTTTGTTTTCCGAAAAAAGAATGAATTGAAAACGATTCATTTCGATCTGGGATGTACTAAACAAAAAACTAAAAAAATTGGGTATTGATTTGGTTCGGTACACCAAACTTGCATCCCTACATGCAAGTGACTTTTTTGTTTTTTTAAGTGTAGCACATGAAATCATTATGTGACGCCCTTAGGTGTATCATGATTTAAAGATCTTCAGTGCAAAAGAGTGAAAAAGCATTCTTAATCATTTAAGTGAAAGGGTAGCTTTATTAACACCCACAAAATTTTAGAGTGTCCCTACACTAAAAACCATTGACTTGTTTGAATCAAACAATGAATATTTTTTTTCGCTCTAATCTTCCACACAAGGGACGTTGAGATCATGCCAATAACATCAAACCATCAATTTTGTGTTCCACGTGGCACGAATCTAAAAACAATGACCTAAAATGATGTGTGCCCGTGAAATGTGTCTTGTGATTTTAAGATAAGTTATTTAGAATCTATGTCACATGGAGTAAAAACTAGACCTTACGGTGATGCGCTTATGATCTTTATATATGTTTTATGAAAGATTTGGAGGAAAAATTATCTCCAATTACTTGATTTTGTGCCCATTGATAAAGGTACACCCTTAGTGGTTTTTAACATAGGTACCCTCCAAGATTTGTGCCCGGTAATAAAGGTACACCCTTAGTGAAAATAGTCAGACTCTATCTCAAATTTATGATTGTGTTTGTCGTTGCCCTTTGGGAGAATATAAAAGAGCAACAACTACTTTTTATTATTGTAAAGATATGTGGGGAGAGAGGAGGATTAGATAAAGATAAAAGAGAGGCTGCTATTTGAAATAAGAAAATTAGCCCTCTTTAAAAGAGGATGGTTTTTCATACTTTTTTAAAAAGAGATGTTTTTCATGTTTCAAAGAATGGCCTCTTTTTTATCTTCCTCCAAATATTCTCTCTTCTCATATTCATTTGCAATAAAAAAGAGTAGCAATTGCTTTTGTCTACTCTTCCGAAGAGCAATGTCAGTCGGAGGCCATGGATGTATTTGTGGGGATATTTAAAAAAAGCCTAAACTTTCACCTTGATGTCATTAACACGCTTAAGCTATTGATATTGTCAAATTAGGATCGGAATAAATTAGAAATTCATCAGTTAGACTCTTGCCACTTGAATAAATTAGAAGTTTATCAACTAAACTCTTGCCGTTAATGTGCGGTCGGAAAATGCCGACATAAATTGATGACAAGGGTCTAATTGATGAACTTATGATTTTTTCCGATGCTAATTTGAATGTCAACTCAGCGTTTTCTGTTTGCATATTAATGAAAGTTGGTGACATGGGTTGGCCAATTTTATAGGACCTTCTATAAAAATATGTAAAGTCAAAAACTTGTATAAATAACTTAAAATATCAAAAAAAATATTATCCAAGACATTTTGGGTATTAATTATATTCCGTACATATGCCAATATGACCTGATGTTGATGTTCGCTAATATTATCTTATATTAGACTTGTTTGACCTGTTATTTAACTCCAAATCAGATCTGACATATATATCATATCAAATGTGGCCTAGCCCGATTCAATAATATTGAGCCAATTTATATTAATATGGCCAATATTTAAAATCATGTGTTATAAGCATACGAATTTGTAAAAACTTGCTATGTGTCACCGATTTCGAACTAAATAATGCATATCAATTCCCATTTCCAAGAGAAAATAAGAGATTTGGGCATGACTCGCATTATAAATTAAAGATATCCCTATCCATTTATAGAAAACCGATTAAAATATCAAAAAATTTTAAATTATTACAAATGATATAACAATGCGCCATGTTCAGAAGGCGTAACGCCAAAGTAGTTTTCTATATCCCAATGACTGGGAATATTTTGACAAAAACAAATTCCAAACTTTCACCTTCATATTATTAATACACCTATGCTATTGATATTATTAAATTAGATCTCCACAAAATCAAATTCATGCTCATAAATAACTGTTGGGCTTGTACCGCTGAACCATTTTGACAAAAGAGGAGATTGACATGAGGCAACCAAACTTAGCTCACAATTTATTACCTAATACAAGCTCATATAGGGTGCTTTTAAATTCGCCGACATTACAAATCTATTGATTGCTTTATATCAGAGGACGGATATTATCATTCGTCCGACCTTTTTACAAGATGTATCTTAAAATCATGATCGTGCCATTAGACGGACAGTTTTTATTATTTTATATGATATATATCAAAAAGGTAAATTTAACATCACGTGAAATTCCTCGAGCTCAAACTTTATTTTAAGATTTATTTATCAGCTTTGTGACATTTGAAATAAAAAAAACAAGTCGTCTCATTGTACTCTTTTAAATGAAGTCAATGGGGTCAGTGGGTTTGAGGGTCGGTGCATTGAAAGGTAGAGGCAAAAGGAGTGTTGCCAATGAGCTTTCTGCGATATACTGTGGAAGTCTTCGCTGTCCTGACTCCTGAGTCCCAATTACATCAGCGATTTCTCGGGTCTTCGTCTACCTCGATCATCGCAGCTCTCGATTCTGGCTATCGAACTTTTTTCTAAACTGTCTGATCGTCTCAGCAAATTCCGATGATTCATCAGATTCCGATTGTCCCACGAACCCCAAAGTTTTCGCCGGACACAAACTTGGGCATCCACATTTTAATCATCTGAAGGTTTGAAATCTCTCATCGCAGATCCTCCGATTTCGCTAATTATTTTCTACCAGAATTATAATATTGCACCTCGTTAGATTCTCAGTCGTTATTAGATTCTGTTTTATCAAATGAGATCTGCTTCAAACCTCTAGAAATTATCTCTAAAATCTTCTTCAGAGATTGATCTATCATCGATATGAATTCAATTTTCTTGTGGGCAAAGTCTCTCGTCATTTTCATCAATTAATATAGCTTTTCTTCTGTTTTTCAGCGAATCTCTTTTATAAAAAAATGTCATTTTTACTCGAAATTTTGCGGTGTCTCCTTTGCTGCGAAGAAGACGCAGCTGTGGAATGGGCTCACCGTGATCGTAGTCCTTTACTTACAGCATCTTCAGAAAATGAAAGGAATTATGTAAATTTCCACAATAAACCACTACCGAGAAAGCCGGAAGTTCCACAAAGTAGTTCGGTATATATGAACCGACCTACATCTGGCTCGTACACGTTGGTCCCTCCCAAGAGATCACCGGAATCACCAAATATATCTAAGAAACCCGAAGTTCCCCAACGGAGTTTAGTAAATCCGAGCATACCTACATTTGAATCGTATTCAACAAGGAGTCCGGTTGATCTGAACCGAGCGGCATTTGGATCGAATTCTTTGGTCCCGCCCAAGAAATTACCAGAATCCCCAAATGCATCTAAGAAGCCAGATGTTCCACAAAGGAGTTTGGCAGATCCCAAACGAGCTACATCTGGTTCCAATCCATCGCTCCTGCCGAAGAAATCACCTGAATCACCAAATTTTTCGCTGATTGCGAAGGGTAGTCTGCCTGTATATGAGATTCCTGAGAATTTGAAGGCTTTATATAGGAGAGACAAGTTGCCTGAAGTTTTGAGGAAGCCTTTGACTCCAGAGACTTATGCTGACTATTTTGCGGCTCTACTACATGCGGAGGACTTTTATGAAGAGGTAAGGAAAAAAAATCTTCTGTTAGTGATTTAAAACTGAAACTAAAAGAAAATCTATAATGAAGAATATTTATTCATTCATAATGGCTAATTTATTAAAAGACTAAAGTTGACCACAATGCTCTCATTAGTTACAGTGCTGATTTATTTCAAAGGTAAGATATGCACATACTTGTCATTTGGAGTGGAGTTAATGTTTCAAAAAATCCAAGCTGATGGTAAGTGTTTAGAATTCAATTGATTTCCCTTTCAATTGATCGTGTGACATTTATATAGGTTAGTATGAAACATATTAGTACAAATTATTTGTGGGTTCCCATATATAACTTGTTGACCTGGTGTCCAGGAGTCTGGATCAGATATTCGGGTTTCTTCAACAGATTGCTGTTACTGTGTAGTCATTATCATAACAGTTGGCTGACTTACCAACAACCTTGTGAAATATGGTGCTGTCTGAGTATGCGTAATACTCCCCCTCAACTTGGCGTATACATGTTTTGCATGGCCAACTTACAATTAAGTGTTTTAAATTGAGAGGGCCAAGTGGTTTAGTAAAAACATCTGCAATTGTTGATCCATTGAAATATGAACTGCACAAACTAACCCCGATTGATTTTTTTCATGAACAACATGACAATCAATTTCTATATGTTTCGTACATTCATGAAAATACAGGATTAGCAGCAATATGCAAGCAATCTTGTTATCACAAAACATTAAAGGCGGTTGTAGATGACATACATGTAAATTCCGTAATAGGTAAACAGCCAAGTAGTTGCAAAACATGTAGCTGGCCGCTGGCCATGGCATGGTACTCTGCTTCAGCCGAAGAGTGGGATACTGTTGATTGCTTCTTAGATTTTCAAGAGATGAGAGGGTTTCCTAACATGGTGATATTGCGAGTAAGGCAGTAATTTAATGACGGGTCTCTATGCTGGCCCATTCAAAATCACATAAGGCTTTCAATTGCAGCTGGTTGGAAGAAGAGATCTTGGCCAATGGTTTGTTTAATGTAGCGAAGGATGCAATGAGCGGTGTCAAGATTGCAGTTTGTGGTTTGTCCGTGAAGCGACTGAACATATGCACTGATTAAAGGATGTCCAGTTATGTGATGGTCAAATAGATGAGGCACCCAATTAAACGATAGGTAGCTAGTTGGATCATTGAGTAGAATCCCACGAGAAGCATTAACCTTCAAATTTTGTTCCACGGGAAAGGCAGTCCGACGTGTTCCAAGTAGATCACTAGTCCACCATCTTCAAGTATTTCCAATGCATATTTTTCATTGGGATAGAAATATCCCATTGGCAATTTCTATACCTAATAGTATTTAAGGGAGCCAAAATCTCTGATTCTGAATCGACCTTGTAAGAAGGATTTGGTGTTAATGATTGAATCATTATCGCATTACCAACGATGATGATGTCATCGACATAAACAAGCATGATGGTGTAGGACGAACCAATTGAACAAGTACACAGAGAATAATCTGCCTTCGACTGAATGAACTCGCATCATTAAGACTGGTGAAGAGTTTGGCAAACCACTCTCGAGATGCTTATTTGAGCCCGTATAAGGATTTATTTAGGCAACATACTCGAGTCTCCCTTGGAATAATCACGTAGACTTCTTCAACAAGATCTCCATGGACGAGGGTGATGTAAATAACATTTGTGGGTTGCAACGACGACCAATAAACATCATAAATTAACAAGTTTACTGATAGGAGCAAATGTCTCATGATAATCTAATCCTTCCCTTTGATTGGATCTTTGGCCACAAGACGGGCTTTGTATCATTGCGGGTGGTTAACCTTTTTTAATTATTACAAATATTAACAATATCTCCGTTCTCTGCTGAAAAATGAAGACTAAGAGTGGAGTTTCGGGGAAAAAGCCCTTTGTCGGATTTGAATTAACAAAATACATCTTACTATGGTGTTACTCCACCACTAAGTTAAAAGGGTGCCCATTTTAGTCAATTCGTGAATTAGCCATTATGAGTCTAGTGAATTTACCTATATATATATATACTAATGCACATATAAAAATGTATGTATAAGGGCTCATTTAGGAACATCAAGTTTTATTTAACTTTAACTGGAAGTCTAGGGATTCTTTATGTTTGACAAATATCAACGCAATGAATTGTTACAAGACCATTCCTCACTGCTTTGCTAAGGTGTGTAGAAATCTAGTTGTGCTAGATTCCAATATTTTATAAGACAACAATAATTCACCTGCAACAATCTCATAGGCATAATTTTCTACTAGAAACAAACGTGTATCATTTGCATCAGACAATAAAAGATCTATTTTTAATGGTTGATACGTATATAGGAGATTTTCGTTCATGCTTGAGTGAAGTGGATATTTTCCCTGTGTGGACTAGATACATTTCAATGTAATAAAACGATGGTGGGGCCATTAAGTCAACCAAAGATGGTAGGTGATTGCCACCACAGAAGTTCTTACCACTACACCAAGTTTAAAAAATAACTTGATTTACTTTTGGCAGGAATTTTACCCTAGTAATTTCAGTAAGGGCCTGTTTGGTTTCAAGGGAAAACAGGGGAAAGAAGGGAAAACTGGTAAGCGAGAAATGAATTGCCGTATTTCCCGTTGTTTGGATGACATCGGAAAGGTCGGAAATTATCTTTCCATTTTCCATTAAAACCCGACAACAAATGCCGAGGGGGTCCCTCGGCTTTCTATTTTCCCACCCTTCGGACTTCTCATCCGACTCTTCTCACCCGCTTAGTAATACCACACAATTTGTTCACAAACGAAAACCATTGACTGATTTGAATCAGACGATGGAGATTGTTTTTTTTTTCAATCTTCCTCATGATAGATCTTAAGATCATGACGCCCCTATGACGCAGGACGGTTTCCTAAACTACGTGAATGATATGATTGATTTTGCCGAAATTAAATTAGAATTAAATTAAACAATAAAGTTCACAAAATATAATGAATACCTCCAGTTTTCGTAGTATTCCATGGGAGAATCACGTATGCTTTAGGTAGGGTTCAGTCCAGGCACTAGATCCGTTAGGTTGCAGCATAAATCGGTCCTAGAGATAGAACTCTAGGTTTTCCCAGATTAGGGCGCTCACGACTCAATGATGGGATCACTGGTTTCCTTCGAGTATTTTGTGCGGAAGGTTTAATAACTCAGTTGAGATCTACGGTTGTTGAATCGGAGTGATTCAATGGTTTAGGGAAAATTAAGGTTTTGGATCTCAAAAGGGATGATGGCTGAATTAAGGTTATAGAATCACACAAGCAAAGACAAAAGATAGATAGATAGATAGATTAGCAGGCTTCACACCCTTGGCTTCGCACCAAACCCTTCTCGGAAAGAAGAATCACTATTCATAGAGTCTCATCTCAAGTACGCACAAGCAAAAGCCTTTCATTCATAATCAATAACTTGTTACATTGTTCAATTTAAGGACCTTATATAGGAGTCCTTTCAATAAAAGAAAACCCTAAAACAATTAATAAATAAAAGACAAATAAACCCTCAAAACAAAAGTTCGAAATTAAACTCCTAAATTAACTAAACAACCCGACGCGATTTCGATTGATCGATTTAAAATTTCGATCGATCGATTTAAAATTTCGATCGATCGAAAAAAATCGATCGATCAAAATTTCATACTTCTATGAAAAATCGCCGTCGACATTCGATCGATCGACTTGAAAATTTCGATCGATCAAAAATTTTCACTCCATAACTCTATGCTCTGTTGATGCCAGTCGATCGATTGATTTGGCAGTTCGATCGATGGAAATTGCTGTATTCCTCCAATTTTCTCCAGAATTTCGTCTTTCGCCTAGTTCTGATGATTTCCATTCCGCTTCTTCCGACGTCGGTACACGCGAAAAGGTTCATATCCGATGTCTACGATGTCGGCGTCCTCGTCAATTCTCCTGGGCTGAAAATGCTTCATCACCGATGAAGCGGCATCGTGATAGCGCTCGAGTATGTCAGAGTCCAAACGTCGCACTTCGTCTTCAGCTAACTACGAGTTCTCAGAGTCCGGCTTTCCCAACCACTTGACCAAGTACTTTTGAATTCCGCCCCTATGGGTGGATATCACCAAATCATCTAATATTCCTTCGATCTCATCTCTGTGCTGCTTGCGTGGGGAAGGGAAGGGTAGGGGTTGTAAGGTGGGGCTGGTATTTGGGCTCGGGGCTGCTTGGAAGGGGTTGTGAGGGGGTGGGGCTGGAGCCAAAGAAGGAACCAGGTCCTCCACATTGAATGTAGAGCTGACCCCTATATCCGGTGGAAGCTCGAGAACATATGCATTAGGTCCGCTCCTTGCAACAATTCTAAAAGGCCCAGCGCCACGAGCTTGAAGTTTCTTTGCCGCTCCCAATGGGAACCGCTCAGGCCTAACCCGAACCATGACGTAATCTTCAACATGAAATTCTTTGAAGCGCCTATGCGCATTCGCATATATTTTGTACTGTTCATTGTTTGCATTAGTTCTTTTTCTAATTTCGGCATGCAATTCATGTATATGTTGTGCAAATGAATCGGCTGACTCGGAGACTCGATGGGATGCAGACATAGGAATTAGATCAATGGGTGTTCTAGGCCTATGACCAAGGACGACTTCAAAAGGACTCATACTTAGAGATCTATTGACTGAATTATTGTATGCAAACTCGGCTAAAGGCAAAATAGAATCCCAAGTCCTAGGGTGATCACCAACAAGACAACGGAGGAGATTAAAATAGGGTATGAAGTGGGCCATCTTGGAAAACTCCGTTAACTAAACTCCTATTGGTGAACTCCGTTTGGCCATCTGTTTGAGGATGATAGGCTGAAGAAAATTGGAGCATGGTACCCATCATGTGTCATAAAGTTTTTCATAAATAACTGGTAAATTTTACATCTCGATCCGACACAATTGTCTGGGGTAAACCATGTAGACACAACCTCCCCGAAAAATAATTTGGCTATGCTAGCCGCATCGGAGGTATTAAAATAGGGTATGAAGTGGGCCATCTTGGAAAAGCGGTTCACTATCACAAAAATGGAATCGTGCTTCCGTTGAGTCTTTGGAAGCCCAAGCACGAAGTCCATAGAGACGTCTTGCCACGGGGTGTGCGGCACGGGTAAAGGGGTGTACAAGCCGGTATTTTGTTTGATATGCTTCACAACTTGGCATGTACGACACTGTTTCACAACTCTAGAGACATCTCTCACAAGGCTAGGCCAATAGAACCTATCCTCAATAAGCGCACTGGTTTTATCGCGCCCAAAATGTCTGACAATCCTTTCGGCATGTAACTCCCAGATGAGGAAATCGCGCAATGAGGTACGAGGGATGCACAAACGATTGCCTTTGAACAAATACCCATCCAACAGGGTATACTCGAAGTTAATGTTGTTCGGATTCTCAAAGAAAGTAGTGTATTCTGCCTCGAAATCTGGGCAATCAGAATAATCTTGTTTCAACTGCTCAAATATGACGACCTCGGTGCTCATAGACTGCAAAGTCGCCACTCAACGACTAAGTGCATCAACAGCCTTGTTTTCGGCACCAGCCTTATGCTTCAAAACAAATGTGAACCCTTAGAGGTACTCGACCCACTTCGCGTGCCTCGGGTTCAACTTTTTCTGGGAAGTAAGGAAACGTAAGGCCTCGTGGTTAGAAAACAACACAAATTCCTGCAGTCTCAGATAATGTTTCCAATACCACAGAGATCGGACGACCGCATAAAACTCTTTGTCATAGGTGGAGTATTTTTGCTTTGCCTCATTGAGTTTCTCACTAAAATAGGCCACAGGGTGACCTTCTTGGCTTAGCACTCCGCCTATGCCTACACCCGATGCGTCAAATGCTACTTTGAAGACTTTAGAAAAGTCCGGTAGGCGCATGACGGGTGCAGTAACCATTTTCTCTTTTATCTCGGCAAAGACCCTCGTCGCTTAAAGACCCTCGTCGCTGCTTTGCTCTACAGGAACTCCCCTTTTCTCATGCAATCGGTAGTGGGAGCCATGATGGTGCTAAAATTCCGGATGAAGCGACGATAAAACGTGGCCAAACAGTGGAAGCTACGGACTTCATGAATATTTCGAGGTTCGGGCCACTCCACAATGGCCTTAGCCTTCGTAGGGTCCTCAACCATCCTGTCTACCGAGACAATGAATCCAAGAATACAACAGAGTGCTGCATGAAGGTGCACTTCTTGAGATTCGCGTAAAGCTTTTCTGCCCTCAAGGTTTCGCAAACCAACCTCAGGTGGATAATGTGCTGCTCCTTGTCTGAACTGTAAATCAGAATGTCATCAAAGTATACAAGGAACTTGCCAAGGAATTGTCTCAACACTTGGGTCATGAGCCTCATAAATGTACTCGGGGCATTGGAAAGCTTAAAAGGCATGACCATCCACTCATAAATACCGTCTTTGGTCTTGAAGGCGGTTTTCCATTCATCGCCAGGGCGAATACGAACTTGATGGTAACCACATTTAAGGTCTATCTTCGAAGAGATAGTGGCTCCAACCATCATGTCTAGCATGTCATCAAGCCGCGGTATGGGAAACTGATATTTAACAGTGATCTTATTAATCGCACGGCTATCTACACACATGCGCCATATACCATCTTTCTTAGGCATGAGTAATGCTGGTACAACACACGGGCTCAGACTCTTTTGTATGAACCCCTTTTGAAGGAGCTCACTGACTTGTCGAGTCAACTCAGCGTGCTCAATCGGATTCAACCTATAGTGGGGCAGGTTCGGTAATGTCGATCTGGGAACTAAGTCAATTGCGTGTTGAAATGGGAGGGAGCTCATTAGGTAAGTCTTCGGGGAAGACGTCTGCAAATTCTTTCAGGATGGGCTCTACCTCCTTGGGGTACTCATAGACTGACTCAGGAGTACTCTCAACAGTAACAACGACATACACGACGCTCTCATCTTTCGATGCTCTTTCGAACTCTGAAGGGGTCACAATGTTGATGGCCTTGGATTGGCCTCCCTTCTTCTCAACTCTATTGACTGATGGTGTTTTGGGAGCCAAAGGGTTAAGAGTGATTTTCTTGCCCTTGTAATTGAACGTACAAACATTAGATCGCCCAAAAATGGTCACGTTCAAATCATAGAGTCATGGCCTCCCTAAGATAATGTGGCTCACATCCATCGGCACCACATCGCATCATAAGGTGTCAAAGTATGAACCCAACTGTATGGGTACACGACACCTCTGAGATACGGGAATGGATGAGGAGTCAACCCATGCAACTTTGTAAGGTCTCGGGTGGGTTTCAGGTGCAAGCCCTAAGCGGGTGACGGTATGCTCTGACACCACATTGGTGTAGTTTTCGCTATCCACGATAACCCTACAGCTCTTCGTCCCACATGTGGCAAAGGTGTGGAAGATATTCTTCCTTCGCCAATCCTCATTTTCATCCCGTTGAGGTTGTGCAAAGGCACACCTCACAACTAGAGCATGACCCATGTCATCACCTTCCTCGTCACTAGGTGTGACATTCGGTTCAAGAACTTCTTCCTCATAAACTCCTTCACTTTCATCTCCTTCTTCGTCGATAAAGAGATTCCTTTGTGGGTCCCTTGTGGGGCATTGGGCAGCAAAGTGACCCAATCCTTGACATTTATAGCATTTGACATGAGACCCACTCTTCGAGGATTCTCCGGCTACACCCTTACCTTTGTCAAACCTCACATTGGTAGATGTGGGTTGCGTGGGTTTGGCAGGCGGGTTTCAGCACTAGATTTCACTTCGCCGGTTCGAAATTGATCGGGGTGAAAATCAGATCGCCTAGTCACCGTCATTTTTAAATATCGTTCAAGGTCTTGAACGACGGTGTAACACTCGGCGAGAGTCTCAACAGGGTGGAAGCGGAAGCCAAGCAGACACAATCCAGCAGTGGTAGATCGAGTCAGTCATCTATCAATGCACTTAATCATAAAGAACAATAATTATAAAGCAATTAATTCTATATAGACCAAAAGAATACGCATTCTCAAAAAGGAACCAAGAAGAACCATTGGTGATGGACATCCATCACCCAAACAATGGTTCCCGATAGTGGTTCCGAATAGAATGCATAAATAATACAATAAGTAATCCTACTAAAATATATACAAAAGTGGCCACCAGGCACACAATAATCCAAAAGGACAAAAGTACAGTACATCAGACACCAGTACCCAGGCTACGGATAGAACTCGTCACTCAATGTTCTGCTCCTCGCCCCTCGGCCTCCTGGTCAGCCGGTAACTGGTCACTGCTGTGAGCTACACTCGTAACCTAAAATTGATTTAGAAAAGTGAGCTACATCCTAGCTCAATAGAAGAATTCCAACTAAACGAATTGAATATGCATCATGCTATCTCTCATAAATCAAATCAGAACGTATAATCATGACGAATCAAACTAAAAGTTGAGATTTTATGCAAGAAATCAGATGTTATGCAAGTATATTATCAGAGTACTTAAATTGTGTGTATTTAACTTAAGAAACTCCCGTGACTATATAGCACGGAGTAAACAGGAATGTCCGATAGGAAACCCCAACCAATCGTCGTTCACATGAACAATTTTGAAAGTGCAACAATGCCTCATCTATGGAGTGCAATTGTGCCGAGGATTGAAAGCAGGTGCACAAGTGTGCCAGGCATCGGATATCGGGTCGGTGGGGATCATCTGGTTTAAATCATCAAATCACATACGTATATACCTTACAGATCAGATAGCAGAATCAGAAGCAAGTTTCAGAATACGAATCAGGAAACAGAAATCAAAGATAGCAGGAATTTATGATATGCATACATGCTTGTTAAAAACAAAATCAGGGCACAGATATAAAATAAACATGAAATCATACTCAAAAACAGTTTAGGTTGGTTTTCCCCTACCTCAGATCAATTTGTCTTCTAAGCAAGTCCAAAGCCTTTTCAATGTGTCAGGGTTTGATCCTAGACCATAAACATAGTACTTTAAGTGTCAGGGATGTCAGAAAGTTAACCCAAGACAATGCCCGATGGTGTTTAACCCATAAAACCAAAACTCAACAAAACAGGGGTGATTGATCGATCACCACTCTTATTGATCGATCACCTACCATCATTGATCGATCAATACACTCATTGATCGATCAATAACCTCTCCTCTACTCACATTTAACACAACTTAAATTGATCGATCACCACTTGGGTTGATCGATCAATGCCTCCTGTTGATCGATCAATGCCCTCATTGATCGATCACTAACCCTTTTTCAAAAATTCCCACCTTCTGTTCTCATTAATTATTTATACAGATTGATCGATCAATGCCTTCATTGATCGATCAACACCCTACAGTGATCGATCAATACCTATGTTGATCGATCACCAAATGTCATTGATCGATCACTCTCTTGTTGATCGATCAATGCCCAGGATTGATCGATCAATGCTTCGCATTGAACTTCGTAATTTTGGGGCTTCTTTCCCCTTTTACATCTTGCTCTGATTGATCGATCAATGGTCTTCATTGATCGATCACCACTGTCATTGATCGATCAATACCTTCATTGATCGATCAATAATGACAGAAACTCTGTCATTAATGGAGTTCATCTCCAACCTTATTTTAACCCATTTTTCATTAATGGTTTTCAACAACCATTAACACAACATCAATGTACACACATGGGCTTCTCATTTGCCTCTATTTAAATATACAAATTCACCTTTGTTTGGGCTCTCTCGGGGTTTCGGCAATCATTCCGGATGAGGGTTTCAGATCTATCTCTCGGGGTTTGTCACTGATCTGAGTCCGACGAGCAACCCTTTAGCTCCGGTTCAGCATGCAGAGGCTTCATACACATACCTTAGACCATACCTAAGCTCATTTCATTGAACTCTACCTACCCTAGCTTAGGAAACTCATCCTCTCACTCTTGCTAACCCTGTTTTCTCTCCAAAAACCCTCTTGAAAACCCACCTAGCTACAGGTCCTTTAGCTACTGGAGCAAATAGGGCAAGAGAAGGAGAAGAAGAAGAAGTGGATCTCTCCCTAAGTCTCCCTTCCTTCTCTTATAAGTTACTAAACAGATATTTCTGTTTTGCCCCTAGTTCACGTTCTGATATGGAGCACGAACACGGTTGCTACGGCGCAACGTGTCACATTGCCCCTCTACACAACTCAGATTTAAACGAAAATGTACATGTGAACTCATCTGATCACCGTGAAACTTTATCTTAACTAATATTAATTCTAAAGTTTTAAGTCAACCTCGATTTCCGTGCCGGGCACGTAGATCGAAACAGTCAGGTTCGTGTCTTAAATTTCAGGGTCGTTACAGTGTGACTTGAGGGTCTTCGGATACCTTGGCTCTCATCATGAACTCTTCAAATTTACCAATGTAATCCGATACGGGCATACTACCTTGGTGCAGATTTTGCCATTGGTCAAGGAGACGATGGTAGTATGAAGAAGTAACGTATTTCTCTGTAAGTCGCTCCTTCATGTCCTCCCAATGGGTAATGGGAGTACAACCCGCATTCGTTCTGATGCGTTCAACGTTGACTCAAAAGAGTCGGGCTTGGCCTATGAGCTTCATCTTAACAAGTCTAACGCACCTTTCATCACTCATGCCAAACCACTCGAAGTGCTGGTCTATATCGGATAACCAATCAAGGAAGACCTGAGGGTCTAGTCTTCCATCGAAAGTCGGGAACTCAACTCGGACATTTTTGAGGAGTCTCCCTTCCGGGTCGTAGTCATCTCCATGATAATCTAACCTATGGTTCCGATTCCGATTATGTTGATAGCCGTTTCGTTCGAATCGAAGACCATTACGATCACGGGGTGGTTCGAAGTACTCATCACCCTCGTTTAACCGATTGACTTGGTCTAACAACCTCTCATTGGATGTTTCGAGAGTCCTTTGGGCTGTCTCCAAGGCAGTCATTCGATCATTGATCGATTTTAGATAAGCCCTCATGCCATTAAGAGCTTCGGCAATCCCACTCCTGTCCATGGTGATACTGTTTACTAATTGACGGGTTCTAGAATGGAATGCAAGATCAACACTTTGGCCAAAACTGAAATAATGTGATGGAAATTAAAGTGCAATGAATGCAATATCACACAGTATGCCCTAACCTAGAAACCTAGGGCTCTGATACCAAAACTGACGCAGGACGGTTCCCTAAACTATGTGAATGATATGATTGATTTTGCCGGAATTAAATTAGAATTAAATTAAACAATAAAATTCACAAAATATAACGAATACCTCAGGTTTTCGTAGTATTTCATGGGAGAATCATATATGCTTCAGGTAGGGTTCAGTCCAGGCGCTAGATTCGTTAGGTTGCAGCATAGATCGATCCTAGAGATAAAACTTTAGGTTTTCCCAGATTAGGGCGCTCACGACTCAATGATGGGATCACTGGTTTCCTCTGAGTATTTTGTGCGGAAGGTTTAATAACTCAGTTGGGATCTACGGTTGTTGAATCGAAGTGATTCAATGGTTTAGGGAAAATTAGGGTTTAGGATCTCAAAAGGGATGATGGCTGAATTAAGGTTGTAAAATCATACAAGCAAAGATAAAAGATAGATAGATAGATAGATAGATAGATTGGCAGACTTCACACCCTTGGCTTCGCACAAACCCTTCTCGGGAAGAAGAATCACTCTTCGTAGAGGCTCATCTCAAGCACACACAAGCAAAAGCTTTTCATTCATAATCAATAACTTGTTACATTGTTCAATTTAAGGACCTTATATAGGAGTCCTTTCAATAAAAGAAAACCCTAAAACAATTAATAAATAAAAGACAAATAAACCCTCAAAACAGAAGTTCGAAATTTCATACTTTTATGAAAAATCGCCATCGACATTCGATCGATCGACTTGAAAATTTCGATCGATCGAATAGTCCATTCGATCGGTCGAACTTTCACTCCATAACTCTATGCTCTGTCGATGCCAGTCGATTGATCGATTTGGCAATTCGATCGATCGAAATTGCTGTATTCCTCCAATTTTTTCCAGAATTTTGTCTTTCGCCTCTTTCGCCTAGTTCTGATGATTTCCATTCCGCTTCTTCCGACGTCGGTACACGCAAAAATGTCCATATCTGATGTCTACGATGTCGGCGTCCCCGTCACCCTATCGACGGTCTAATGGTAATTCTATATGGCACACATCCCCAAAAATCTGAGGCAGAGCCACGTTATGACTTGGGTGGTCAATTGACCACCCAAACTTTCTAAAAATTTGTTACTAAGCTTTAGGAGTCCTAATTTATATTAGTGGATTCTCATCCATCCAAAATTATCTTGACCACCCAAAATTATCAAAAATCTTCAAACAATTTTTTCTTTGGTATTTGTTTTCATAACAAATATTTCTTCTTTGATTTTTTTTTTTTAAATCCCACAATTTTGGCCTATTTTTAAGCTCCCCTCCATCTATTTAAGTGTTGCACGGACTTATTTTTGGAGAGATTTCTCTCACAATAGGCTCTATTATATTGTAGAGCTATATACTCACATATATGGTGTATATGCTCTAATATAATTAATTAAAATAAATAAACAATTTATTACACATAACATGGTTTGAACCTAGAACCTAATCTTCACAAATAACTAAGTCAACGACTAGAGCAATTCACTAAGATATGTAAAGAGAAAAAAAAACTTTATACATATATAAGTTTTTGGTCATTTGACTATTTTTTTGTTAGGATATGTTATTTTCCTACAATTTCCAGCATATGTATCCAAACACAGGATTTGATTAATCCTGCGTTTTCCCAGCTAGCAATGTGGTTATCCAAACAACGGAAAACAAAGGGAAACGAAGGAATCCCATAGTTTCCTACAACTTAGGTATCCATGGGAAAATATAGGAATATTATTTTACTTTCCCACGTTTCTCGTATTTTTATCCAAACATGCCCTAATTGATACCAAATAGTCATGATATGTCAATGTGTAATAACATCTCCATTCTCTTATTGAATTTATAGCTGCTATTAGTTTTATGTCACCTTTTATCCACGATAATTTCTTTAGTTCTTTCCCCTCTTCTTTTCCTAGGCTGTTGTTGCTATAAATGACATTTCCATTCTCAAATTTGTGCCATGATTTGGAATGATTTATATACTTTCCTTTTGAATCAGAAATGGAGTGATTTCCTTCTGTCAGAAGTCACTCTAGAGTTGCGTGAAGAGCCGACGAATGAAAAGTCAAGTAAGAACAAGCACGCTCTGAGGGATAAGAAAATATATGTGGCCTTCGAGATTGATTCCATTCCTGAGAGGCGACCATACCTTTTGTCGAGAGATTATGTCTTTGTCAGACCCTCTGGCACCAAAGTTGAACCTTTCAAGGTTAGTGCGTGTGTGTGTTTTTATTTTTATTTTTTAAATAAATAAATTTCAATTTATTTATTACAAGTTTACAACAGAAAAATAAGAAGTCGTATTTACTAGAATTTGGTAATAAAACATTCATGATTTGCTACAAAACCATGGAACACTGCTTTTTCTGTTATGTAATTTAATTAGTTTGCATCTCAGAGTGTTGAAAGCTTTGTTATGAAAACTTCCAGGAAACTGGAGGACTGATCCCAAGGTACAAAAACAAAAATTCTAGGACACTGCATGCACTTTTTTTTTTCCTTTCTAAAATTCCAAAGCAGAAGTAAAATTCCAAAACCTCTTTTGCCATATCCTAACCTAACTCAAGTGCTAAAAGCCTTGCACAGGCGGAACAATTTTTCAACAATATTCTGATTTGTAATGCACAATGCACATGGAATAATCTATAGATTAGATTCAGCCCAAAATTGTGCCTTAAAATGCCTTTCTAGCATCTGATTGAGCCTTCAAATGGAGGCTAAACAGCTTCTGGGATATGGTCCACTGTCCATGTTAAGGTACACAAATGTTTTGATCAGTTGGGTAGAAACCTCTGAAGAGTATGAATTTTGGGCCGAGTCCTATATACATATTGGCCTTCTATGACTATGCATAGTATACAATTCGAAGTAGATCACTGGATCCATGGCTTATGATGATATTTGTAACTTTTTAAAATAATTTTTTAAGATATATATGTTATAGAAATAAAAATATATTTTAGAAGGATAAAAATGGAAAGATATGTTGATGAAAGGGTAGTTTAATACTTTTTGAAAAAGATAAGGTCGCACCATCCTAGCGAAATCTTGGCTCGACTCGGTCTCAACTCGAAATCCCAGTGAGTCGGGTGGCTTGGTGATGCGTATTTTAGATTCGCCTGTTTGAATCATGGTCGGATAAAGAGGGAACGTCAAAAGAGAAAGTGGACCCACGAATGAGTTTTTTTTTTAAAAAGGCCCGTTAAAGACCCGTTTGATCAGAAATAAGAAAATCCAAAATTTATTAAGGTATTAAATTTTCAATCCCGTCACTTTTATGTTTGGCCTATTTTGAAGTGTTAAACGAAGTCGGATTGATGCGAAATTGGTCATATTTGAAAGCTTATCGAAGTAGCTTTCCAACGAGCCAAAATTTGAATAATTCCGACAAGTATTGAATAAGTTATGGTCAGTTTTCGGAGGCTACACATAAAGTGACGAATTTCAAGAATCCTAATTGAATTAGGATTAGTCTCTTTTATTATTTTATTTTAGAAGTAAGAGTTGTTTCTTTTATTAGAAATAGGATTAGTTTCCTTATTGTTTAAGACTTTATTGTTTTAGAAGAATTAGGATATTTCTTTTATTTGAATTAGGAATTAGAGTTATACTAGGATTTCTAAGTTTATGTATTGGTTAGCTTATTTAAAGGCTTGTAAACACCTTGATTATAAGTTTTTGGTTAATGAAAATTGCTTATGCAAAATTGAGAGTTTTAAACCTTCGTGAGGGTGTGATTCTTTCAAAACGGAGAGCGATTCTTCGATTCCCGCTTGCAGTTTGGTGCGAGGCCAACTCTTCTTCCATCTCTATCTTCTTTAGATCTACGATTTGCGTAAGTAGCGTAATCCTAATTATTTTATTGATCTCATAAAAGCCCTAATTCAATATTTTGTTTATCATTAATTTTATTAGCCTTTTATTTTCGTTTGGTATCAAAAGAACTCGCTTGCGAGTTCATTCGACGCCCTAAAACTGCCGGAGATCTAGCCGTTCATAAGAACCCTAATATTTTAGATCCGCGATAGGGAACGCACACGAAAGTAACGCTATTTTGGGCCGAAATTAAATCACCTAATTGAATTTCTAGAATTTTTCGTGGTAATTTGTTATGAGAAATTATTATTTTTAATTGATTAAATTAATTTTAATTCCACTCTCAACCCTAACATTGCATTTAGTAAGCCCTGCGATTTTTTAAATTCTCAAAAAAAGTTAAACCCACGATATGCGAAATGGGTTGAACAACTTCAAGGGTTTACCTTCGTACTGAAACATAGGGCCGGTGTGGAGAATCAAGTGGCTGACGCGCTTAGCCGTAGAATGACGACGTTGCACTCATTAAGTGTTGAGGTAACCGGATTCGAACACCTTGTGGAGGATTACCCCAAGTCTGGATTTTGGGGAAAAGTATGCCTCACTTGTGTGTGGACAATTTGTCAGAGGGATTAAATATACCCTACAGGATGGATATTTGTTCTTGAAACACTGATTGTGGATTCCTCACACTTCTTTGCGAGACTTTCTCGTTTGGGAATTATACGTCGGAGGAGTTGCTGGCCATTTTGGTCGCAATAAAACTGTCGCATTGGTTGAAGCCCGATTCTATTGGCCCAATCTCACCAGAGATGTTGCCAAAATTATTAGCCAGTGTCGTATTTACCAGTTGGCAAAGCAAAAGAGGCAGAACACGGGATTGTATACACCTTTACTGGTGCCACACACCTCGTGGCAAGACCTATCAATGGACTTCGTGTTAGGCCCTAAAATCCTCTGGAAGCACGACTCGGTGCTCGTTGTTGTAGACTGTTTCTCTAAGATGGCCCACTTCATCGCGTGTGCGAAGACCTCCAATGCTAGTCACATTGCTACCCTGTTCTTTAACAAGGTCGTTCGTATACACGGTTTGCCTAAGACGATAGAGTCTGACCGTGATGTTAAATTTGTCAGTTATTTTTGGAAGGCACTATAGCACAAAATGGGGACTCAACTATAATTTTCATCTGCTTATCATCCCCAAATTGATGGGCAAACCGAGGTTGTCAATAGGAGTTTAGGAAATCTTTTAAGGTGTCTAGTGGGTGAGCATGTTAGGAGTTGGGATTCCATCTTACCTGTCGCTGAGTTTGCATATAACAATTCGGTTAATAGAACCATAGGCATGAGTCCGTTCCAAATTGTGCATGGGTATAAACCTAGGACGCCAGTAGATCTCATTCTAATGTCCATTTATCATAGGTCATCAGAGTCTGCATCCACATTTGTGCATCGCATTCATGAGTTGCATGCTGAAATTAAGAAAAGAATTAATTTAAAGAATGAAAAATACAAGTTCTCTGCAGATTCTCATAGACGGTTCAAAGAATTTCAAGAGGGTGATTTCGTGATGGTTAGGAATAGACCCGAGCGATTCCCGCAAGGAGTTGCAAAGAAGTTACAAGCTTGCGGTGTTGGACCCTATTAGATCTTGAAGTGTGCTGGTTCTAATGCTTACATCTTAGATTTTTTGCCGAATTTGGGGATTAGCACGACTTTCAACGTGGAGGACCTTGTTCCATTCCATGACCCTTCAACCATCCCTGCCAACCCCTTTGAGCCTTCTACATCTAATGAAACAATAATTCCCCTACCCACACCACTACCCCCACCTACTTGGCAAACTCGTGAGATGATCGAAGATGTACTGGAAGATCAGATTGTTTCCACCAACCAAGGGAAACTTTAGAAGTATTTTGTTAAATGGATGAACAAGAGTGATTCAGAGAACATGTGGATTATACAAGAGTTTCAACAGATTGACCCGGATCTCTTTGAGCTCTATCACAACCAGTATTCATCGGGAATTCTAACCTGGGGAGAGTTGATGGGGACATCCGATTCGAGCCGCTTCCGATCGAGGTTCCGTATATATTGTCTGTGATTGCGACCATGAAAATCCATGCTAACCAAAGTTCGAGGTTGAACTTTTTCATAGTAGAAGGCGTTGATGCGTATTTTAGATCCGTCTGTTTGAATCATGGTCGGATAAAGAGGAGACGTCAAAAGAGAAAGTGGACCCACGAATAAGTTTTTTTAAAAAAATGGTCCGTTAAAGACCCGTTTGATCATAAAAAAGAAAATCCAAAATTTATTAGGATCTTCAACTTTCAATCCCGTTACTTTTATGTTTAGCCTATTTTGAAGTGTCAAACGAAGTTGGATTGATGCGAAATTGGTCATATTTGAAAGCTTATCGAAGTAGCTTTCCAACGAGCCAAAATTTGAACAATTTTGACAAGTATTGAAGAAGTTATGGTCAGTTTTCGGAGGCTGCACATAAAGTGACGAATTTCAAGAATCCTAATTGAATTAGGATGAATCTTTTTTATTATTTTATTTTTGAAAGTAAGAGTTGTTTCTTTTATTAGAAATATGATTAGTGTCCTTATTGTTTAGGACTTTATTGTTTTAGAAGAATTAGGATATTTCTTTTATTTGAATTAGGAATTAAAGTTATACTAGGATTTCTAATTTTATGCATTGGTTAGCCTATTTAAAGGCTTGTAAACACTTTTATTATAAGTTTTTTGTTAATGAAAATTGCTTATGCAAAATTGAGAGTTTTAAACTTTCGTGAGAGTGTGATTCTCTCAAAACGGAAAGAGATTCTTCGATTCCCACTTGCGGTTTGGTGCGAAACCAACCCTTCTTCCATCTCTATTTTCTTTAGATCTACGGTCTGCGTAAGCAATGTAATCTTAATTATTTTATTGATCTCATAAAAGCCCTAAATCAATATTTTGTTCATCATTAATTTTATTAGTCTTTTATTTTCGTTTGGTATCGAGAGAACTCGCTTGCGAATTGTTCGACGCCCTAAAACTATCGAAGATCTAGCCGTTCATAAGAACCCTAGTCTTCTAGATCCGCGATAGGGAACGTACACGAAAATAATGCTATTTTAGGCCGAAATTAAATCACCTAATTGAATTTCTAGAATTTTTCGTGATAATTTGTTATGAGAAATTATTATTTTTAATTGATTAAATTAATTTTAATCCTACTCTCAGTCCTAACATTGCATTTAGTAAATTCCCGCATCACTTGGCCAAGTTATCTCATTGACTCACTAAGTTTCAGAACTATGACTTTCGTCAATTATATTACCTTTTAAAATAATTTTCTACTATAATATACCAAAACTTAAGGGAAAATTGCTTACAACTAGGAAAATTATAAAATAACAAGTGGTCCAAGTGGTCCAAGTGGTCTACATTTCAGCTGCATAGATAGAATGTCAGTGGCATTCTATCTATGCAGCGTTGGTGCCTAAAATGCCTAAAGGCTGTACTACATAGGATGATACTTGATAGTTGTATTTCGTGGGGCTTCTATATTTTATTATATTTCTTAGATATATTATTCGTTACTTATCCATATTAGAGATATTGGGACTCATTTTAATCCCGAAGAATATGATATTCTAAACTGTAAACAGAACGGTTATCTTTCCAAAAGTTCTATTTTAATTTCATCCAATGTGACAATAAAAGATGTATTTTTTAAAAATATGCTTTTAATGCACGCATTTTTTTATAATGCATGAAACCCGTATTTTTTTATAAATGAAATTTTCCTCTTTCAAGCACGAAAAACGCGTTTTCTGCCATAATTTTGAAATAGAAAGAAAAAACTCTTTCAAAACTTAAAATAATAATTGTTAAACTTAAAAGACAAGAGAAACATTATTTTGATACTTTTATTACCTAAAACCCGTGAGCCATTAAACCTCCTTTCAAAACATGCGATCCACGAAGACCCTCTATCCCTCTCTGGCGAAACCTATATTTTTTTGCCTGCTGTATTAAACACATATCCATACTTTGTCACTATGATTTCAGCATTCGAAAATTTAATTAAAAGTCTACTAATCTTGGGCCCAGTTTTTACAAATTCCTAATTTCTGAACCAGGGCTACTTCTGTCGGATGTGGAGAAACACTATTATATTTGCCGAATTTGGAGACAATTTCTTCTCGCAGTATTCATCCACACGTAAGTATGATGTTAGCTTTTCCTTCAACCGAGTCTGCTTAAGGCGCTCTCACCAAGCAGTTGCGGCTGCACTAGACCCATCATTTCAGATTGTTCTCTTCCCCACTCCCTTACCCAGATCAGTCTCTTTTACCCGGTGTTCTGTCGTCTATCAAAACTTAGAAGAAGACCAAGCATCTGCGGTTTGCAAGATATTAAGTCTAAACAGCCCTCCACCATATCTCATCATTGGACCACGTGCTATATCACACACCGAACAACTCTCGAGAACTGGAGTGGTTGTTCGGGAAGCCGTCCTCCAAATTTATAGAAACATTCCTGACAGCCGGGTTCTCATAACTGCTGATAAAAACAAAACGTGTGATATTCTGACAAAAAGCTTGAAAAAAGGAATTCCGGACTCGGAGGTCTTTCGAGGTAATGCAGCCTTTCGAGGGTATGATGATGTTCTGGATGAAATCCGGCCTTCGTGTTTGTATGAAGGGGAGTGTTTCACTTTTCCTTCACTCCATGAGCTTCGAAAATTTAAGGTGGTTACATCGACCTTCGTGAGTAGCTCCAGGCTTCATAGTGCCGGCATTATAAAGGGTCATTTTACTCATATTTTTATGGTCGATGCTTCTTCTGCCACAGAACCTGAAGTTATGATTGCTCTTACAAATCTGGTTGATGAGAAGACAACGGTTGTGGTGACTGGTTCTTTAGGAAGTTATCCTGTTCGAATACGTTCTGATGTCGCCCGCAGAAATGGATTGAAGAGATCGTTTTTGCAGAGGCTTCTCGAAACCAAGCCGTATTCAAGCTGTGATCCTATGTTTGTCACTCATTTGCGGTTAGCAGATGCAAGAACCTGATGACACTGCATCATGTATATTGTGGTAATCCTGATGACACCATATCATTCATATCGTGATATTTTGATATATGTTGTCTTTATAAATGTTAGAAAATTAAGGTATGGTGCATCTAGCTCATCAGGTGTTTTCTGCAATGATCTGTATATTGCTATTTTAGTAACTGGAAAAGAACTCCTGTGTTTTCTTAATTATCATTATGTATACACAGATGTGGCATGAATATATATATGATAAATACAAAATGGATACGGATTTTATGGTTTAAATTGATGTATCTGACTCTCATATGATACCCATTTTACGTACGTAGATAACATAGATGATGAGATTGTTTCCCTTACTGCTTTTTAATATACCAGTAAAAGACACGTGCTATGCACGTGCCCAACTTATCTCTATTTATTTGTTGGGTTTACTAAACTTCGCACACTATAAAGGAATTACTTGCCTTTAGGGCAACGGGCCAGACTCGTACATTACAAATTAATTCTCCACTCTCTATGCGGAGAGATGGCCTTATCTTTAAGGCAGCGGGCCGGTTTCGGACTGATTTTTTATAGGCCTGGATATTTTTTAAAATATAAGTGAGGCCCTAACCCGACCCAATATTCTATTGGGTCCTGGCCCGGTCCGCTGCTTGTGGGATCTTAGCCCAAGCCCGATCCGAATGAACCCGGCCCGGTACTAATCTGGCCAGAACTCGGGCTGGGCGGGCATTTTATGATTTTTACCCAACATTTTTTTGCATTTGTGCCAGTGATAAACCCGGTCTGCTACTAATCGGGCCAGGTGGGCATTTTGTGATTTTTGCCCAGCTGGGAGAGAAAAGCTGGAAGAGAGAGAGAGAGAGAGAGAGAGAGAGGGCTAGTCTGTGTGGCTGTGCCTCTGTGATGGCTGGTGGGTCGCCGTTTCAGACGGTGAGGTGGGTGAGAGAGAACCTGGGAGAGAGAGAAGCTAGGCCACTGTTTCAGATGGGTGAGGACTAAAGATGAGACAATGAGTGATTAGAAAGAATACTGGTAGAGAGTAAAGAGGGAAAATTACATCTCTACCTCCCAGTAATAGTGAATGGGCTGAGTTCAGGCTGGGCTTAATGGCCAGATGATTTTAACACCTATAACGGCCTGTTTATTTTATACACTACAGTCCGAATCCGAAACCATTTATATTTGGGCTTAGCCTGGCCCGACCCATTTATGAAAAGACATAAAATTAGGCCCAAACTTGGCCCTTCCGGGCCGGGCTTAGGCTGAAACTCGTCCTGTTGACAGCCCTGGTTATCTTATGCTTTCAGTAAATTGAAATAAGACGGGAGGCACTTCAGAAACATCATAATATACCACATGCTTATATAGTTATATAATTTACCAATTCATTAATCTAAAAATGTCTCTAATTTTTTATTTTGATATGAAAGGATTTAAATCCAAATAATATCAATGAAATAGGTAGTTGTCAAATTATATTATAAAGCTGCGATGATCCCGCATCATTTCCTCCGTCCTGCTTGCCTCTGCTATAGTCATCATCTACAACTCTGCTCTGTATGCTAACCAGACTCTACTGGTCACTGTTAGAATTATAAGCTAGACCGACCTATTTGGCCTATTTCGTCTTTTGAGTCATTGGCCCATTTGCAATTATATTGGTCAATCTTGAAACTTTTTTTTGTCATAAGAAATTGATGTATTTAATATAGTGTCTTGAGAATATGAAATATACTTTGAGAATGTAATTTTCTATCTTTTTTTTGGCTACGTAGTTGCTTTGGAAGTGTGATTATTTATTCCCGATTTTGTATTGTGGGCTATTTTTATCACTCATGTATTTTCATTTTACAAGAAAATTGAAAGGTTCTAAGTAGTATGTCATTTTAGTCTTCATTTTTGGTGTTTTTCTATACAAGAGAACGACTTTCTTCTCTGTAGAGTGTCATCTCCTTCCAATCCTAGTTGGTGTAATCCAACAAAGTAGTATTAGAGCTTGAGATTCATGGCTTCCAATATGTTGCAATCTCAACTTTTTAGTTTTACCGGTAAGAACTACAATCAATGGAGTATTCAAATGAAGGTTTTATATGGGTCTCAAGATTTGTGGGATATTGTTGAGACCGGATATGTAGAATCGGAGGTCAAGCGGCTCTCACACAAGCTCAACTCAATGAGTTGAAAGAAAATCGTAAGAAAGAAAAGAAGACTTTGTTCTTCATCTATCAAGCTGTGAATGAAGTTATTTTTGAAAGAATTTCATCAATATTATCGGCAAAGCAAGCATGGGATACTCTCAATACTTCATAATTGGTGCGGCTCCAAACTCTACGAAGTGAGTTTGATTCTATAAGAATGAAGGATTCGGAAGCAGTGGAAGATTTTTTCAGTCGAGTAATTTCACTCGTTAATCAATTAAGGATTAATGATGAAAATCTTCAAGATCAAAGAATTGTAGAAAAAATTCTTAGAAGTTTGACTCGTAAGTTTGAATATATTGTTGTTGCAATTGAAGAATCTAAGGATTTATCTACTTTGTCTTTGGAAAATTTGTTGGGATCGCTTCAATCTCATGAACTTCGTATGAAACAATTTGATTCTTCTCCTCTAGAGCAAGCTTTTCAAACTCAAATTTCCTTTAAGGAAAGTTCTAGAGGTGGAAGAGGAAGGCATAATGCAAGAAGATATAAAGCAAAAGAAATAGATGAAAATGAGTCATCTTCGTCATCAAGAGGAAGGGAAAGAGAAAGAAGCCGATATTCTCTTTCTAATGTTCAATATTATCATTGTCAAAAATATGGTCACACCATCAAATTTTGTAGAAAAAGATTGACGGACTGAGAATCAACAAGCAACAAGATACAACAGAACACCAACGAGCAAAGCAAAGCGTGAAGAAGTTGTAGGTAATGCCAGACTGGTACATGTGATTTGCGGGTGTTCCATGTACCTATCCGGAGACTTAGTCAGGTGCTCTAAGAGGTAGATATCCCATTATGGGAAAAAAAAATGCCAGCCAGTAATGACATTTCGGCCGTGCCCTAACATAAAATTTGCTGCAATTGCTGTCGCTTGATGTGATAACCATGCAATTACTGCAGGGGTCATCCCCTGTAATGTAAAAATTAAATAATTAAATGAGTTACCGATAAACATTTAGGGCACACACCCTAGTTATTCAATAAATAAGATCTCGATTAGCAGAAGATTTAAAGTGCCAAACTAAAGGGCTTATAATACGTACCAACATGGAGCTGCCGCAAAGGTATTTCATTAGCGTTGTCCATTGCCAGTTTGAAACATGCATGCTAAAATCCAAATTCTGCCGACTTCACGGAAGCGTTATCCTCAATTAAGATAAGCCTAGCCTCTAAAAGAGAAATAGAGCAATGGAAAGGTGGAAGGAAGATTTAATAAAGAGTACCTTTAAATTCACCCAATGAATCTTTGAGTTCACCCCACGCTGCCATTAACTGCGGACGAAACAGATTGTGTTTCGTCCCAATCTTTCACATGATCAATCTTGACATCATGAGCTTACTATCCACCCATCAGTTTTTTATTTCACTTGGTACACATTCCAAAAAGGAGACCTTAACATCATATGAAACAAATCACTCTCAAATAAGTTCACTTTTTTGGGATGTGTACTATGTGAAATAGAAAACTGATTGTCTGATGGTACGCTCAGGATCTCAAGATCCATCATGTAAAAGATTGGGATGAAAGGTACTCTTTAATAAATAGGATAATGTTTCAAACATGAAGCAGGGAAGAATGATAGCATTTCTTAGAAGCATAGTGAAGTGGCACAGTTTGTTGCATCCAAATATGGATAAAATTCAATTTTGAAATACTTATAACAGTTCGATGTACGTTGAAGTGCATGTCCAACAATCTACTACCAGTTTAAGGTTCTATTTACAACTTCATTTATAAGAACATAAATCTAGGGAGACCTTCACAAAGAAGGACAAATCCAACTATCTCAAAGCAAGACACAATTGAAACAAGCAAATAGCAGCCGAATTACTGAACATAACACTAAGATTTAGTTCATTACTATTAGTATTATTCTCACCGAAGAAGTTAAATCAAAGAAAACTGTTTTTAAATCCCAACAAAAGGAGACAGTTGCAGCAGATATCATTAATAATTTGAAGGAATATAGGTCCTGTAAAAAGTGAAAGCAGCAAAATTAGTGTCTTAACAATATAACAAAGAATGCAGTTGTCACCCAACCCCTAAACACTAATATATACCACGAAAAAAAGAGGAGCATATTGAAAAAAGTAACAAAATGCATCATACCAAGTTGATTTCAGAAAAATAATGATGCATGAGGTAGCATGCAGTTCAAAGATCTGATGTATGTGTGATTCACCCTTCGAAGTTCAAAATGTGATGAGGTAGAGTAGTAAGTAAAAAACCAACTCGTATAGATTTTTATTTCGGCATGATTATTGGAAAATCAATCCTTATACCTACTTAGCCAATAGATTATATTAATGGACCAAGTTACTGACAAACAAAACAATAGAAGCTATGCAAAGTACTTTTCTAATAAGAAATGATAAGGGAGTATGTGGGTTGTTTAGAAAATTAGAAGATAAAGTAAACAAAAATAGTACATAGACAGAGACATTGTTATTCCTAGGTGCAATCGGTATAACTTTAAAAATAATGACACTAAGAGGACATCTGAAAATCAATACTTCTTTGTTTTTTTTGATAGAAAAAATCAATACTTCTAATTTCATGTCATGTAAAGAAACTTTTAAAAAGTGATTTACTTAGAACTTACATAAACCTACACAAAGATTTTATGTTCCTCAAAATAGGAAAATATAAGCTCATTTGGTGTTTTCAAAGAGCTAAAAGCATCACTTTGAAGAAGTGTCTGCAAAACATGATCACAAGCTTAGCCCATAATCCAAAAACTATACTTCAAACCATCTTAAACATAGTATTCCCACTTTTATATAGTGCTACCAGAAGAAAACAGATTTCATAGCATCTCATGACTCGAGATTAAAAAAATAATAATAAATAAAAAATCATTCATAAATTCGAGCGTTTAGCGTGCAACCATCATGTGAAAATTTAGAAAGTAAAGTTCAAAATGATATGAGGCATAGATAATTTGTCTTTGGTTTCACATTGATATATCAATTTTCACATAATACATTAATATATACATATATACTACATAAAACTCATTATTTAGATTTATAATGACCATATAAATCATTATTTTTTATTTATAATTACCACAAACTATTTATTGGATAAAAAATCAAAGACTTTTAAAACATGAGAAATCTAAATTTCTAGAACTGAATGGTGCGTATCGCCCCAAAGGGATTTATCAATCAAATTAAAGTTTCTTATTTAAGAATAATAACAGTAATCTGAGGAAGCTTTCCCTACATTGCAACAAGCATCCAACCAATTTACACCCCGAGGTTTGTTTTATGAATCTACGAAAATAAAAAGCCTAAACAATACTACTTCGCATATATCAGTCTGAATTCTGAAATATAGGTTTTCATCAAAGAAAAAAACTGAAACATCGATAATGGAGAAATGCTCATTACTTTTCGAAGATCGAAAACTCAAAATGAGGGAATTAATGAATTTAACGATTGATCCCTTGATGGGGTCAATGCTGGGGCAATAGCCCTTTCTCTAATTGAAACCTTTTCTTTCTCTTAAAATGTAAATTGAACTAATATGGTCATAGTCTGAAGTTTCATTTCAGCCTATTTACATTCTATGGCTGCTTACATGAAATGATTTTGTGTTGGGATCTCTGGGTTCTTTTAATTGGATAATCTTTAGGAAAAAAATTGATTAAAACAATGTTTCCTGGTGATAATGATTAGAAGCTTTTGGTTCTTTCATACTACTTGTGTGCTCTTAGTAAAAAGCAATCACTAATTGCTTCTATCTATATCTTATGCCGTTTATTTGAAGCTACATGCTAGTAAATGAGGAGGAAAAAATACTGGTGCTTTCAAACAATTAAGAACCAATCCATAAGATAAATGCCACCCTGTTACTGCCATGGCTGTGTAAATGAATGTCACAGTAAATGGGTCACTCCATTGAGTTATACAGACTCGTCCTTTTTTTTGCAATTTTGTAAAAGTAGGAAATAGTTATTTGATAATCATATTTTGGCACAGTTTATTTGCAGTTTTGCCATTGACAGCTTTAGATTGATCTATAACTTTTTTTTTCTACATGGAATGATCCAAGAATTAAAGGTTTTACACCACAGCTGCAGATCAAATAGTTATATAGAGCATGCATCTGGGATTATGGAGGATGAAAAGACTCGAGAGAAGCTATCTAAATGAGTTCCGAGAAGAAATCATGTTTGCACCCAATAATTAACTTTTTAAAGAAAAGGAAGAAAATAAATTCTACTTTTCAAATTTAGCCAATGCCATTTACTCGGAGAATGGTCTGGAACCATTATATAGCAACTTTCATATCTAATGATATCATTGTTGTCATATGCTATCGCATATGTCATCAGGCAGGAGTGGATCGTATATGCCATCACATATATGATAGTATGCCATTGCATATAGTGTATGCCACGACATACTTCTTTAATATTGATTTTTTTTTTTCGCTTTTTAGGCTTTCCCAAGCCCTATTAATAAGAGATTTATTTTTCTAATGCATACCACAACTCTTAAAAGTATGTTTTGGGTATCTTTTCTTCTCTTTTATATGGTCCACTTTATTTTTATACTATTTGTTTGAACTTATTTTTTATATTTTTCCTTCTAACTTATGAGTTATATGCTTTTATTTCTCATTCTAGACGCTACAAAATTAATATAAATGTATTACTTTTCAATATGAAGAACTTTGAAGATTTATTATTATTTATTTTCAAAAAAAATTTAGGATTTTTTTATAAAAAATAAAATAAAAAAAAAAAATTATGTGCCATGACAGTGATGGCACGAGCGCATATGCGATGGGGTTATGTCATCGCATAGGGTCACATATGTCATTTAACTACATTGAATGATGTGACGGGGACGCCACCAACAAAGACCTAGGGTTCAGGTCATATCAACGGAAAAAGAAGCGACTGAAGGGCCAAGGAATGTCAAGAACCACCAAGGGAAGGCCCTAGAGTTCAGATTTGGAGCCCCAGGCATCAACAGGAGACAAATGTCCGTGGCTTCAGGACGGACGCCCGGATTTCGAGGTGCTCACTGTTTAGTGAGCACGGATGTTCGTAGTGCACCATGGACGTCCGTGAGTAGGCGACGGACGTCCGTGGACCCCAGGTCGGACGTCCGTGAAAACCTGCGCATCAGTGTTATAAATGGCGTAATTGTCTTTTTTATCCTTAGTTTTTGTCCTTTTTATGAGTTACCACTTAGGGCAACTTACTACTGCTTTGGCTTGTGAAGAGCTTGAAGAGTGAGTCTTCTTCTCCATTTGAGGTTTGGTGTGAGGCCAAGGGTGAGATGCCCATTATTTTTTATTGTCTCATTTGATCTCCTATTCATATGTAATCTCTTATTTTCCCCCCAATCTGTTGCATCCTAATTTTTTCTCTTTTTAATTGATTTTCTCATTTCCCAAACCCTAGATCTAGAATAACCTTGATGTCCATCATTATGGATCGAATTCAATCCTAGCCCGTCGATCCATAACCGTTGTTGGACTCGAGCTTGCTCTATTTGAGCCATTAGTCGTTTCGATTCCAAAGTCTTAGCAAGGAGCTACCGTTTTCACGAAGAACTACGAACTAACACCTCGACCTAAACGAAGCGAGAGTTCTATCTCTCGGATCGCCTCTTCCGCCATCCTAACGGATCCCACACGTCGAATTGGACCCTACATGAACCAAAGCATGGTCACCTAAGCGGAATCCCACGAAACCCCAATATATCGCTTTAATTTATGATTTAATTACTCAATTAATTAGTTTAATTTCGGTAAATCATCATATCATGGGCATTCACGAATTTTATGGTCGTTGTCCCACGTTAGTTTTGGTATCAAAGCTTAGGTTTTAGGTTATGGCATATGTGTGTCATTTGATTTTATTTCATTTTATGTTCATGTTTGCATGTCCATTTGCATGCACATTGTGCGTTTGATAAAATTCATCACTCACTTGTGTTCATAATTGTGTGACATTTTAGAACCCGTGTTAGTGTGTTGTGGTCATTATGGACCCGAATATGATTGTTGATGCCCTTGAAGGCATCCAAGCTATGTTGATCACTATGAAAGATAGGATGAATGCCATGGAGGAAGCCCAAATGGCTATGGTTGCCTCGAAGGAGATGCTTCTCAACCGCTTGGATCGGTTGGAAGGTGATGAGGAGCATCATGATTGACGCAATGAGCGTGACGAACAGCCCAGGGGACGACATCGGAATCATAGGGAACTAGTTCATCGTGGAGATGACTACGACTCGGATGAGAAACTCCTCAAGAATGTTCAAGTTGAGTTTTCGACCTTCGATGAAAGAATGGACCCTAAAGTTTTCCTCGATTGAGTCTCCGATGTGGATCACCATTTTGAATGGTATGGCATGGACAATGAGCGGTGTATTAGACTTGTGAAAATGAAGCTCATTGGTCAAACTCGACTCTTTTGGATCAATGTCGAGTGCATGCGCGCGAATGCGGGTCGTGCTCCCATTACCCATTGGGAGGATATGAAGGAGCGTCTCACGGAGAAGTACGCTCCTTTATCATACTACCACCTCCTACTTGATCAATGACAAAATATGCACCAAGGTAGTATGCCCGTAGCTGAGTACATTGGCAAGTTTGAGGAGTTCATGATGAAAGCCATTGTATTGGAATAACTTCAAGTCACTCTTTCAAGGTTCCGCACCGGGTTGCGATTGGAACTCCAAAAAGAGTTAATCTCCCACCCCGTCGACACTCTTGAAGAGTGCTACGCCGTTGTGCAAGACCTTAAGAGGTACTTGAAAACGACGGTGGTGAGACGATTTGAGCCGCATGTAGGTAGCCATAAAGTTGGAGAAGGGAGGCCTAGTGCTGAAAATTCACCTCCTAAACCGACCCAACCCACTCCTACAAATGTTCGGGTTGACAAATGGAAATGTGTGATAGGTGAGTCCTCAAAGGGTGGCATTCAAATAAAGTGCTATAAATGGCATGGGTTTAACCACTTTGCCGCCCAATACCCTACCTGAGCCCACAAAGTACTCTCTTGGTTGAAGGAGAAGTTGATGAGGGAGAAGGTGAAGAAGAGGAAGTATATGAGCCGAAATCCACCCCTAGTGATGAGGAGGGTGACGACGGTAACCGAACACTAGTTTGCACCCACGAGAGCTTGATTGTGAGGTGTGCCCTTGCACAACCTCAACGTGAAGATAAAGGTGATTAGCGTAGAGATAATATTTTCAATACCTTCGCCAAGTGTTGGGAGAAGAGTTGTAGAGTCATTGTGGATAACGGGAGTTACATGAATGTTGTGTCAGCACACACCATTACCCGCTTAGGGCTTACACCCGAGACCGTATAAAGTCGCATGGGTCGACTCCTCTTCCATCCCCGTGTCCCAAAGGTGTCGTGTGCAGATATAATTAGCCTCGTATTCAGACACCTTATGGTGTAATGTGATGCCGATGGATGTGGGTCATATCATCTTGGGGAGGCCATGGCTCTATGACAAGGACGTGACCCTCATTGGGCGATCAAATGTGTGCACGTTTATGCATGGGGGCAAGAAGATAAAATTAAACCTCTTATCTCCCAAGACACCATCGAACAAAAAAGTTAAGAAGAAGGGCGGTCAATCTATGACCATCAATATCGTGAGCCCTTCGGAGTTTGAGAGAGCGTCGTTAGATGAGAGTGTGGTATATGGTGTCATCACCGTTGAGCGTGCTCTCAAGTCTATGGGTGACTACCCCAAGGACGTTGAGCCAGTTTTGAACGAGGTTGTGGATATCTTCCCAGAAGACTTGCCCAATGAGCTCCCTCCCATGCGTGACATTCAACACGCAATAGACTTGATTCCCGGATCTACCCTACCGA
Organism: Chloranthus sessilifolius; assembly: GCA_021018995.1. Lineage (NCBI taxonomy): Eukaryota > Viridiplantae > Streptophyta > Magnoliopsida > Chloranthales > Chloranthaceae > Chloranthus > Chloranthus sessilifolius. The sequence goes on along the minus strand of CM037585.1, from coordinate 186,709,776 downwards.
ACCTACCTCATTATAGGTTGAATCCGGTGGGTTGGCCACCTTCTATCGTTGCTTCATTCAAAGCTTTAGCACTATTATGACTCTCATTATCGATTGTATGAAGAAAGGGGAGTTTCAATGGAGCAAAGCCGCGACGAATGCCTTTGTCGAGATAAAGGGAAAAATGTCTAGTGCACCCGTCATGCGCCTATCGGACTTTTCAAAGGTCTTTGAGGTCGCTTGTGCAACTTCGGGTGTAGGAATAGGCGGAGTGCTTAGCCAAGAGGGTCACCCCGTGACCTACTTTAGTGAAAAACTCAATGAGGCAAAGCAGAAATACTTCACCTATGATAAGGAGTTCTATGCGGTCATTCGATATCTTTGGTATTGGAAACATTACCTTAGACCGCAGGAATTTGTCTTATTTTTCGGTCATGAAGCCTTATGCTTCCTTGCTTCCAAAAAGAAGTTGAACCCAAGACACGCGACGTGGGTCGAGTACCTTCAAGGGTTCACATTTGTATTGAAGCACAAGGCCGGTGCTGAAAATAAAGTGGCGGATGCTTTTAGTCGTCGGATAACGACTTTGCAAGTCATGAGCACCGAGGTCGTGAGATTTGAACAATTAATCAAAGACTATCCCGAGTGCCCAGATTTTGGGGCGGAATACATTGCTCTACGGGACAATCCGCCCAATGCTAACTCCAAGTATACCCTCCAAGATGGGTATTTGTTTATAGGAAATCGCCTATGCATCCCTCGCACGTTATTGCACGCCTTCCTCACTTGGGAGTTGCTTGCCGGGGGGATTGCCGACCATTTTGGGTGCAATAAGACCATTGCGCTCGTTGAAGATCGTTTCTTTCGGTCGGGTCTTATATGTGATGTCGCCCGGATTGTGCGCCTATGTCGTACTTGCCAAGTTTCCAAGCAACAAAGGCAAAATATCGGCGTGTACACCCCTTTGCCGATACCACACACGCTTTGGCAAGATGTCTCTATGAATTTTGTGTAGGGTCTTCCCAAGACCCTCCGCAAGCACGACTCTATTTTTATTATCATGGATCGCTTCTCCAAGATGACCCACTTCATACCGTGCCACAAGTCCATGGATGCAACCCATGTGACAAAGTTATTTTTTCAATGAGGTAGTACGCCTTATAGGGATATCAAGTTTATAAGTTACTTTTGGAAAATCCTATGGCACATGATGGGTATGATGCTTCAGTTTTCTTCAGCATATCACCCACACGGAAGCCACCAATAGGAGCCTAGGCAATCTACTTCGTTGTCTTGTCGGTGACCACATTAGGATTTGGGATTCTATTTTGCCTTTGGTCGAGTTTGCATATAACAACTCCGTCAATAGGTCCAAAGGTAAGAGTCCGTTTGAAGTGGTGCATGGTTATACGCCAAAAACACCTTTAGATTTGATTCCTATGTCTGCATCTCACCGCACATCCGAGTCTACGGATACATTTGTACAACATATTCATAACTTGTATGTCGAAATTAAATGTAAAATTAATTCGAGCAATGATAATTACAAGTTATCGGTGGATTCCCATAAGTGTTTTAAGGAATTCCAAATTGGTGAGCATGTGATGGTTCAGGTTAGGCTACAACGATTCCCATTGGGAATCGCGAAGAAGCTCCAAGCCCGCGGTGCCGAACCTTATAGGATTGTGGCAAGGAGTGGTCTGAATGCATATGTTCTTGAGCTTCCTCAAGATGTGGGGGTTAATTCAACCTTTAACGTGGAAGACCTAGTTCCTTATCTAGGCTCAACCCTACCCTCTTACAACCCTTTTCAAACATCCTCTACTCATGAGCCAACCCAAACCTTGCAACCTATTCCACCTCCTCCTCCAAAAGAACCTAAAAGAGATATGATTGAGAAGATCTTAGACGATCATGTGGTCTCCACCCATGATGGGGGGTTTCAGAGGTACTTGATGAAGTGGATCCAAAAGTTGAAATCCAAAAATACATGGATCACTGAAGAAGAAGTTCGCCGCCTAGACTCTGACTTACTTGATCGCTATCATGATCGTTCTTCATCGGTGATAAAGCCGTTTCAGACTGGGAGAATTGACGGGGACGCCACCAATAAAGACCTAGGGTTCAAGTTGTACAAGGTGTATCAACGACGAAAGAAGCGACTGAAGTGCCAAGGAACATCAAGAACCACCAAGGGAAGGCTCTAGAGTTCAAATTGGGAGCACCAGGCATCAGCAGGTGACGGAAGTCCGTGGCTCCAAGACGGACGTTCGGATTTCGAGGTGTTCACTGTTTAGTGAGCACGAATGTCCGTAGTGCACCATAGACGTCCGTGAGTAGGCGACGGATGTCCGTGGACCCCAGGTCGGACGTCCGTGAAAACTCGCACATTAGCATCATAAGTGACGTAATTGTCCTTTTTATCCTTAGTTTTTATCCTTTTTATAAGTTGCCACTTAGGGTAACCTAGTACTTTTCTATTTTTAAGTTTACTCTCTTGTAATGACTATAAGGCCCAATTTGTAAACCATTTTTTAGCACTTGATTTGGAATTAATGAAAAGAGTTATTTGCTTTAGCTTCTGAGGAGCTTGAAGAGTGAGTCTTCTTCCCAATTTAGGGTTTAGTGTGAGGCCAAGGGTGAGATGCTCATTATTCTTTATTTTCTCATTTGATCTCCTATTCATATATAATCTCTTATTTTTCCCTTAATCTCTTACATCCTAATTTTTTTCTTTTTAATTGATTTTTCCATTTCCCAACTCTAGATCTAGAGTAAACTTGGTGTCAATCCTTATGCATCGAATCCAATCCTAACCCGTCGATCCATAATCGTTGTTGGACTCGAGTTTGCTTGATTTGAGCCGTTAGCCGTTTTGATTCCAAAGTCCTAGCAAGGAGCTACCGTTTTTACGAAGAACTACGATCTAACGCCCCAACCTAAATGAAGTAAGAATTCTATCTCTCAGATCGCCTCTTCCGCCATCCTAACGGATCCCACACGTCTAATTGGACCCTACGTGTACCAAAGCATGGTCACATAAGCGGAATCCCACGAAACCTAAGGTATCGCTTTAATTTGTGATTTAATTGCTCAATTAATTAGTTTAATTTCGACAAATCATCATATCATGGGCATTCACAGATTTTAGGGTCGTTGTCCCACGTCATGATGTCTATTGTTAAAAAAATGACCCCATCTAAATTAAATCAGATACCAAAGAGGCATTAGCCCAGTTGGTAACCTCCCTCCATTGTGAGGGAGGAGGTCGTGGGTTCGATACTCGTCCTCCACTCTGTTTCCTACCCTTGTCTTTACAAGGTGTGGGCTGAGTTCTGTTAGTTAACCCTCACCACTACAGTTGGTGTTCCCTCACGCTGCTCTCCAGTTGTCATATGTGTATGCATGCCTGCTCCTCGGTTCTCGAGGCCATTTCGGCCTCAAAATAGCCGTATCAAAAAAATAAAAATAAAAATAAATAAATAAATAAATAATAAATCAGATTGATATCTTTATGTTGTTAAAACTTTTGATGGATGAATGTCTATTTTAACCTGAAATCTTAAATAGCTATTTTAACCCCAAACAAAAGAATTTACGTATGTTAAGTGGAACATTAATTAAGGTATTTACTTTTGCAAGGATAAATTGGTCCTATTTGAAAGATTTCCTCTTGAAACCTTAATCTTCATTTTCTGTTTTAGAATAGTTATAGATTGGAGGCAGTGACGGAATCATGTGTGGGCGAGTCCGGGCGAGTGCCCGCGCTGCAAACCCAAAACCCCCAAAAAAATAAAATTATTACTTATTTTAAAAAGTTTTCTGACGCCCTCAAAAATTTGTTACTTATTTAAAATAGTTTTTTGACGCCCTCTCTCCCTACTTGAGAGTATTCTCTCTCACATTTTTTTATTTGTTTCTGTTTTTAAAAGCCATCTGACGCCCTCTCCCTACCTGATATCACTTTTATTTGTTTATTTTTTAAAAGACTGTTGACGCCCACTCTCCCTGTTTGACACCCTCTCTGTCATCCTTCAAATGCTTTTAGATCATTCAAATTTGTCCACATGGTCAGGCCATGGGAACGCGCATTTATTTATGCACAAGCTCGTCCGTAAAAATTCACTTTGCTTGAAGTGTTTTGAGTGAAAATATTAAGCTAAGGGCACAACTCTCCATTAATGGATTCAAGGTGTGGCAATCTGCATCGTCAAAATGATAGATCATAAGTTGAAAGACATGGACCCAAAAATCAAATTTTTTGAGAGGTTTTAACCATCTAATATCAACTATTGTGTTTAGTTTTAATGACTAGTATTCAAATTCGCCAATCTAATGGCCCACATCCACTTATGGACATTCTTCTTTGGCTAAAATATTTTCCAACGATGAATTACCTCCTAAACCATTTAGATCGATCATAAATCGATGTCAATGGCATATCAGAAAAATCACACTTTCATGGTGTGAAATATAAAAAAATAATTTAGCATTGGTACATTGATAGGAAACCACACTTTCATAGTGTGAAATAAAAAAATTTAATTTAGCATTAGTACATCGTTTAAACACCAACGTCCATCAGGAGCCCTTATCCCTTAAGTTAGTCATCAAAAGGAAAAAGGGGGGTGGGGGGCAATAGGATCATTTGTAGCTAATTCGAGATCACAAATTAGTTTTGGCAGGTTCGGCCGAATTTAACAAAAAAATAGGGTAGTGTTATTTACACCCGTTAAACTAAATTTATCAAGAACGCACACAATTTAACCATAAAAATTCGATGACTGTCTTGAATTAGATGATGGAGATGTTTTTCATCCCAATCTTCTACATAATAATTCTTGAGTTCATAGCGCACCTATCAAACGGTCATATGTTGATTCCACTTGGCAAACATACCCAAAAGTGATCGTTTGATAGGTATGTCCATGATCACGATCACTTTTGGGGATGTGTGCCATGTGGAATCACGATCTAACTGTCTAATAGATGCACCATGATCTCAAGATCTATTGTGAGATTGGGATGAAAAATGATCTCCATCGCTTGATTCAAGACGATCTGATTTTTATGGTGTGCGTGTGTTCTTCACAGGTTTAATGAGTATAAATAACGCTACCCATATTTATAACCCATATGTATATGAGTATCTTTACTACCCATATTTATCTGAGTATCTTTGTTCGCTCGTATTTCCGAAACTTACTGCAACCCATTAACATCTTGAGATCAGACAATGCAGATTATTTTCTAGGCTAATCTTCTACACAATGTGGCACCCATTTCGAGGATCAAGTATCACATAACTTGGACAAGATCGATGAGGTACCAGTCAAAATTTAATCATGATCCAATATATATCCACCATTGAAATAAGGTGCTCAAATTCAATGCACCAAACCGCGTCAGTGTTATTCTGTCATTGACTCACCAAATTGTAGAGAGCCCAATTAAATTGATGCAAAATTCAAGTTATTTGGGGTCTAGACACACATTAATAGATTGGGAAAGCTTGTAATGACATCACATGTGATCCCTCAAAGTTTAGAGGCAAAATCTCAATGTTCATGATTTTCTAGGCAAAATTATAACACGAGATGATCATTACTCACGTGCTTTAAAGTATCTATTTTTGTTTCACGCGGGTTCTTACCTCCTACATTTCTTATTTAGATTAGATAGGCGCGAGAGTGTTATAAATAAATAATATAATTTATAAAAAATTAAATCTAATTTATTTTGCGCTCCGGTTGGATGAAAATTCTAGTTCGGCCACTAATTGGAGGCTACATGATTTCCGGCGTCTCATGTATTTTCGGCCATGATGCTTTTTCATAATATAATCTTCTGTATATTGTTTGTTACTCTTAATTTAGCCTTTTGAGAGTCTAGGCTTTTTTTTTCTCTGATAAGCCTATTCATATCATCATAAAATGTCATTTGTGTTTCTAATTTTATATATGTATCTTTTTCATAGGCGCTTTTTCTTTTTAATTTTTCAAAGGGAGCAGGTACTTGAACACGTGTTTTAAGTGATTGCACCGAATTTGAAGGGAGACTGGTAATTAAGGACATGTGATATGAAAAAATGCAAAATATGCAGTCTGATTTGAAGTTCATGATCAATAGATCTCTGGTAAATAAAATTGGTGCAAAACACAAAACTTGTCATATGATCTATTCTGGTCAATTATTGAATTATATAATAGCCTTTGACATAATTTAATCAAATGATGAAAATTATATTTTGTTCTAATCTTTTGCAATTGATATTTTTAAATCATGGCCTTCAAATCTAACGACTTAGATGGTGTTTTTACATAGTAGAAGTCACCAAAATTGCAAGTCTTTCTTTTAAATTCGGTTCAATTCGGTGCAATCACTTAAAAAGTGTGGGCAAGTAATGGCACCCTTTTTGAAATCATATGTATATTTAATTTTACCCATTCAGCTTGTTCTTCTGGTTGGTTTACTTGGCTTTATGGTCTTATGGTTAGTGTTTAGGTTCGTTGCCTATTCTTCAATCGCGTTTTCGGTTTGATGGCAAGTGCGCTACTTAATACTACTCTCGCCTAAGCACGCATAATTGAATAGTCCTAAAGGAATCTCGTTACACTAGTGCTAGTTTGATCGTTGCACCATAAAATTATGCGCTTTTGCATATGGGATGTGATCATGCATAGTTTCTCAACTAGATTCAGTTGTTAACAAGGATCAAAATTTTGGGTTTTGTTTTGGTTTAAGAGGGGATCGAAATCGAAATTTTGAATCGAAATTTCGGTCGAAAACTGAAATTTTGGCCGATAATTTGACCGAAAATTTTATTTCCATACATTTGATGACCGAAATTTCGGTCCCAAATTATCGTTTCAGTGGGGACCGAAACCGATAATTTCGACCGAAATTTCAGTCATTTCAGCCGAAATTTTGATCCTTGGTTGTTAATATGGATAGCAGGGATAGAACGGTTTTAGGGTTACTTACGAGCATGGAAAATAACTCCTATCATTGAGTGTTATGCATCTCAAGTCCATTGCAATTTTAGAGGTCGGACCTTGGTGTGATGGCAAGTGTTGCAAGCCTCAGGGAATCGATTTGCGGTTACCTACTCAGATCTTCCTAATTTTGTGGTCAATAGTTTGCTTTACGCTTTAAAGATATGGGAAAAAATTATAATTTTTTTAAACAATAAACTCTCTTCTTTTTTTTTTTTTTTTTTTTTTGATACGGCCATTCGTCCGAGACAACCTTGACAATCGAGCAGCAAGCACGCTTACACATATGACAGTTGGGGAGTAGCGTGAGGGAGCACCGACTACAATGGTGAGGATTAACTAACTGGGTTAATGCCTCTTTGGATGGTTATATTAGTTCTATTTTTGGTTTATGGTGCCAAATACTCCGGCTTTTTCAAAAAGTTGCAATTTAATTGCGAGTCGATGATTAAATCCAATTTAAATAGTGATTTTTTAAAAGAAGTTGCAACATTTTCAATTCAATAAAATCATGAAATTTGCAATGTCTTTCCCCCTTCTTTCCTTCAATTTTTTATTAAAATGTTTTCATAATTTCTCTTTTCAATTTCCAACTTTTTTACATTTTTTCTCAAATCTGATGAATTTTTTCAGCATTTTCCCATTTCCAAGCCGATTTATTTTCGCCTGCCTTGGCCACTAAAACTACTGAATGAATTGGATGGTTTAGATTTCAGATTGACGGGGAAGACAGTTTCCTAATGTGTCTCATCTCACTGCCAAACTTGGTCAAACGTTCAGTTTCCTAATGTGTCTCATCTCACTGCCAAACTTGGTCAAACGTTGGGAGACGCACGTATAATATTATGAGCATGCAAATTTCTTAAAAAGTTTGCTTTTTGAACCATGATCCCAACCCTTGTATGTGTTATTTGAAGGTGTTAGGCATATATATGGACTTAAGTCGTGTGCTCTAGGAGACCGGATATATATATATATATATATATATATATATATATATAACAATGTCAAAAGTTACATTCAACATAATTAATGAAGTTTTTGATAGATCCAAGAATATAAAGTACATATAAGCTCCGAGGTATAGGTTTATTTTTATTTTTATTTTTAATACAATCAATTCACCAAGACAATCTCAAGAACCAAAAGTAGACACGTATATATATATGGTGAGGGAGCACCTATTATAATGGTGAGGGTTAATTAATAGAATTAAATTCACACCTTGTAAAAAGGAGGGTGATAAACAACGTGAAAGACGAGAATCGAACCCACGACCTACACTCTCACATTAGAGGGAGCGTAAAAACCGGGCTAAGATGTATATGTTAATAGGCTTATGTAGAGTCACGAAAAAGGATAAAATTCAAAAACTATTAAAAGAAAAAATTATTGATGCTTGAGATGATTTGGCCTTATTCATGGGAGGCCAAAAATTGATCTTTGAACTTTTGATAAAGAATTCCTTATAAAAACAAAAATAAAAAAGATCAAAGAATTGGGACACTACTAAGTACAAGCAATAAAAGAGAGACCAATAAAAAAAAAATATTGAGGTTAAGTGGAGAGAGGACAAAGGTGTGCGAAGTTAATAAGAAAAGAGTTGGAGAAATAATACTCCAAAGCCAAATCATGTCAAAAAAGAGGCTCTTACGGTAGTGATGCGTTAAAAGGCGCTTCCTAAGCGTGATAATGAATTAATGATAATATATTGGTGTAGCTCTCTAGGGTATCAAAAGCTCTAAAGGGTACTTTAGTAATTAAAAAAATGAAGGGCATCAATTGTAATTTGAAAATGCCTAACGTCAGTTTGGCTGTCCTATATAATGCCAATCTTTATCTCAGTAGCAGCCCGCAGGTTTTCGGGTTAGGGTTTGGGGGAAGTAAGTAGAATCTGTTCGGCTAGATTTTAGAGGTTGGAGTTTGGTTCTTTTGCAAATGAAAAATCTCTTTTTAGGAGTACATATATATATATATAGATTGGGACTGGAGTTTGGCTCTTTGGCTATTGAAATAGTGCCTCAGAGATGAATGCAGTTCCCTATATTGATCTCTTCCTCTCACTAACTTCAGCTACATATGTATTTTTTTAAAATCTAGTTGAATACCCAGAGGCCGAAACATAGACCTTAAGTTTTCAAATCTGTTTTTTTAATTTTCTGTTTTATGTAATATACTGTTGGGCATCTTCTTTTGGATCCTGCTAGAGTGATCTCTTTTCTTTCTGTTTGGGTTTTTTTGTTTTATGTCCGTCTGATTAAAATCAAAGGGTGAAATCGCGTGTTTGTAAACAAAATAGGAGTAAGACATTGGATAAGCATAACCATTTGTAAGTTTGTTCTGGATTTTGGGCCATGGACTACCAAATTCATGAGAGATCGAAAAGGGCACGTGGACAGTGTCCCATTAGATATGGAACAGCTCTATTATATTGCTCCTGCAAATATGGCTAATCTAAAAGGGCTGTCAACAGGTCTGATAAACTTGACCAGTGCCTGATGTTTTTCTGGTTGCGCACATAAACTTGACCCGTCAGGGTGGGTCTACTGAGAGGTCGGGTCGAACAAAAATTGGTTGACCCGACTAGTTCCGACCTGGCCAATACTTTATATAGAAATAATGAAATATGAAAAATATTGGTTTTAACCGGTTTGGATCAGGTTTTCAGTTCAGGTTATTTGATCGGTTCGGCGCATATTCCATATTGTTCATTGGGCAGTCAAAAATTTGACGTTGACCCCCTTGAGGGGCCCACGCACCTAATCTCTGAACCATAGTTCACGTATCAGTTTGCTTAAATCACTAAGGGCACAACTCTCCTCATTTAAGCACCAAAAATGATGCATAAATGATTGGGTATGTCACAAGTTGAAAGGCAATAAGCCTAAAAATCAGTTTTTTTAAGAGACTTTATCCATTCGATTTGGGCACTCTAATATCAGCCAATGTGTTTAGTTTTAATGGCTGATATTTAAATTTCCCAATTGGATGGTTTTCCTCCACTTGTAGATATGATTATGTGGTTAAAATATTTCTTAATGATGGATTACCGCTTGAACAATTTAGATTGATCATAAATTATAGCACATGGCATAATACTAAATCACACTTTAATGTTGTGAGACCAAAAATTTTATTTTAACAGTGATAGATTGTTTAAATACCTCTTAGTGTTTAAACGTCGACAAAATCGAAGAATGCTAACTAATACCAAGACTACTCACTTTCTAGTTTCTATAGGCTAATAATTCTAATACATTGTAATCTTTGCAAATTGCAACTGCTTCCCGCTTGAAATTTCCAGGGGCTTTGGAAAATGGAAATCATGTGTAGCTTTAGGTTTCAACCTGATATTAGGAGATTTTGCCGTTGAAACTACATATAAAACTATCTTACAGCTTTAATTTTCTGTGATCCCTTAATTTTGTGGTCTTTATATGTGCTGCAGTATAAAGAATATCTTAATTTCTATCAAAAGAAAAGAACAGAATATCTTAATGGGTGCTTTTATTTGCACCAAGATCTTTCAAGGCCCCCTCTGCTCAAAACCATCTTGAGATCATAACAATACCATCAAGCAGCCAGTGTAGCATACATCTCAAAATAGTGATCCAAAATGTAGACATCCTAAAAAAAAGTGACCAGAAAACCACGCAGCACACACATCACGTTCGGAAAACCATGCAACACACATCACGTTCAGACTTGATTTTCAAATCACTTTTTGAGATGTGCGCCATGTAAAATAAAAAACTGAGAATTTAATGAAACGCCTACGATCTCAAGATCCATTTTTTAAAAGATTGGGACGAAAAACAGTCTCAATTATTGGTTTAGAGGCAGCATTTGAAAGCACCGATACATCTGATCTTAGTTTTGGTTATACAAGGGACTCGCTTGCCTAAATTCTAAGCTCTATGCATCTCTTCTGCTCTCATTCATGTTTGAATCACCAGATGCTTTGTCCTCCTTGATCGTCTGGGCGAATCGTAAACCGTTACGACGAGGAATGCCATCAGTTCATCCATATAAGCTTCTTTTCCAATTTTAGTTTTTTTGTAATCAAGAACATGCCAAAATTTTGGAAAATAGCTTTTAAGTTGCGTTCCAAACTAGTGAATGCTGCCATATGCCAAAAGGAAGACTCAGAATCGCCCAAGCTAGAAGAGCTTTTGCTTATTTCATCAATCCATGTCCAGGATCTGCTTCCCCTAATCTTTCACCAATGTCTAAATCATGTGTGAATTCTTCCTTTCATGCTTAAGTTCAAATTTTTTGTGGTCAAGGAGACCTAAGACGTACCATAGAGCACTAACGAACAACCACGGTGATTGCTGAAGAGCGGTCGCAACCGGATTCAAACACATTCAAACGCAGGGGCGCCGTATGAAGTTAAAACTTACAAAGATTTTAGGCCTGGTTAAAATAAGATGGCAGCTTACTTTAATGCAAGCAAGATGAGTTTAGATCCATGCTCTCACACAAAATGCCCTCGAGTGCTCAGTAACATCATACATTTTGCTGAAGGTTCTGAGTTTGAATCTCACCACTTGTTGGCCACTCACAGGGATTTTATCCCTACTGACTGGTACATGTGATGTGCGGGTGTTGCACATACCCGGGGAGTTAGTCGGGTGCTCTAAGAGGCAGGATACCTCGTATAGTTATAAAAAAAAAAAAAGAAGCCTGGATTATAAAAAGTGGGAAAACAAAAGAAACACTGACAAGCGCTACAGAAACAATTTTGAAGAAAAGCAAAGAATTTAGTAATGAAGAACGTAGAATTTTAATCCTTGGTGAACTGGTACTTCCAAAAATTTTACCTTCTCCACATCAATTCAATTCATCATAAGGCGTTACTGAAGTTTCGTAATTAAAAAAGAACGAAAAGAAGGCAAGCTGTTTTGCTATGAGTATAACCAATCCATCAACTGAAAGCAATCAGATCCACAAATGGTCTACGTCAATGAGATACTTCTATTAGGGATGGCATCTAGGTAATATCCTTTTTCTTTTTGGTGGGAAAGCTGAGTTCGAAACTCAGACCATCCGCCCCTTAATTCTATGATATTTGCTAAATAAATAAGCACCTTTTTTTTCATTACAACGCTGTGAAGATGAAAACGAAAAAGAAGAGAGAACAAATTCCAGCTTTAGCATAACTGACTTGATTTCACAAACTGGTTCCACAGGCAAATATTGGAAAAAATGCAAACAAATTACTACGTTGTCGAAGCAGCTGAGGCCTGCCTCAGCTTTGCCTGTAGGATCACCCCGACTTCATCTGCTACGTTTTTCTTCTTTGAAGCCACCTGCATTTTATATATTATATTTATATATCAAGAAAAAACAGAATAACTTAATTTTTTTCATGTACGGTTGCTATATCCAGAATGCTTGGCAAAGGTTTCATATTGATTTAACTTTAAAAGAAGCTCCTGAAAATCATGGATTCTTGGGTAGAAACCAACATTTTCAGTTTCATGCATATCAGTACATGTTCATAGTTCATACTCCTGTTTCTTCCCAACTGTTTTCATAAATTTGGTGATTTTTATATGGAACGGATAAGAAATTGTTGAGTAGAATACAAATTGACATTTTTCTCAACGAACCAGAGCCAATCTAAATTGATCCTGTAAAAGATCTGCTACAGAGCGAATACATTTATTTTCAAATGGTTCATATCGTTAAGTGTATTCATTGCGAATTTCTTTCAGATCAAATATCTGCAGCCAGGATCTCTCTTGGTAAGGAGAAATTGTCGCAGTCGTAGACTTGTTATCTACGATTAATATGTTGCATATCTATATGTATTATACCATTCATGAATTATGATTAGTGATACATCACGTCATCACCATGCTCAATCACCGATAGTTCAGAACTTTATTTAATTTGGTGTGTAAAATATAATATGTAATAAAAATACATAATGCACTCAAACTATTTCCTTATCTACCATTGAAATATTAATTAAACCTCATTATAGTGATTGTTTATACATGCAAACCTCATTATAGTCCTTATAGAGATTGTTCAGATCTAAAAAAAAAAAACATTATCCAGTGTCGGTCCATAAATAGTAGCCAGGTTTGGGGGATCATGAAGGAGGACAGGACACTGGACGTGACCTCTGATGGTATATTTTATTTCCAGCCTTCCAGAGAAAAATAAGGTTTTATATGCACCATTTGCTGCTTTACATGACAAATTTGCTTCCAAGCTCCCGGGCCACATAGTAAAGTGTTTTAAGGCATTAGACGTTACTACCGATGTGGGTCTTTAATGCACCACATCACAAAATGAGACCTTGACTACGAGTATAATTCCTGTGAACGAAATGTCCTCAGTCCAAGGTAAATGCATTGACCAGATCAATAGGGAGTAGTGGATAGCATCTTTAAAAAACGAGGTACTGGAGCCACTGATCACTCAGGAACACAAACATGTAGGCTTAATCAGGTAAGCTGCTATCCACTCTAGTGATGGCTCTCATAAATTGGCACATCCAGACCTGACCTTTTGATTTCTTCTGATGCAAAAATCACAACAATTTGGAATGCCCATTTTCCAAATATTTTATTTCTTATTTTCTTATTTTTGATAAGTGTGAAATTATACAAACATTGAAAAATGAATGTTATAACGAGATCAAGGGAAAACTCCTTTAACAAACTAACAAATCAGAAGTTTGGGAGTCCCAAATCCCAATTGATCTCCAATGACAGGTTCACACTGATCTTAGACATTCAGCAGCATTTTTGTAGGTAGCACTTCTTCCAACATTAATAGCATAGTTGGCAAGGTAAACAGCGGATGTGTTCAGGCGTTCAGAGCTCAAATAATTTCAAGCAATTGGATATAGGATAACTACGAACTCAAATAACTTCAACCATTTGGTTAAAGGATAACTCCAATCCTCTGTGATTCTTTACAAAATGTCATTTGTTCATCTTTATAGCGACATAAATATAAAAATGGCATAGGTTCTGAATATAGCATAAATAATCAATAGAGGGCAGTTAACCTATATCTTGGAAGTATCAAACTTTAATATTGTGTCAATACTGGTAAACTAAACATCTAGAAGAATTCCAGATATGATAGCATAACAAGCCTCACTTAGAAAAGTGTCACCGAATAATAAAAATTTATCCAGTGGCCTTATAGAAAGTGGACAAGGAAAATGATTTGGTCTAAACAGAAAAATCATTTAGTGCCTGACGCAATGTGATCGATTTAGGTACAATTTGATGGTAGTTTTGAGAAGGAAATCTCAAACAAGATTGGTGCAGGTGAAAAGGTCAAGATAAGAGAGAACTGCATTGTGCAATCAATGGGAGCAGCTTTGATTGGAGGTAGTAGTGGGACCTGCATTATAGTATAGTGCCGAATGTTGGGTTAGGAAGAAACAACAAGAAGACAGAGCACATGTAATAGATGCATGGAGTAATAAGTAGAATTAGGAATAAATGCATGAGTTCAGGGGTAGCCCCAAAAAATAAAATATAAAATAAAAAAGAATGACATTTGAGATGGTTTGGACATATCCATCAAAGACGTGAAGCAGTCCCTGTGCCGCACAAGTAGGAGAAGAGGAGTGCCAATAAAAGCATAAAAAGGGTACTAGTGAGATGGGACAAGGATTGCAGAGTAGGGGTGTCAATTGGTTGGGATTGGGCAAGGGCCTAGGTTTTTGCAATGCCCATTGCACATTGCAGAGCGACAAAGTTTATTCCTAAGAAATGAGTGGAGAGATAGGACTTGAAAAGATGACTTCGATTTCCTATCCCCCACTCTCCTTTTAATTAGCTAACTCCTCTCTCCCATCCGCATGCACCATCAAATATTCATAGGTAGACATATGTAGCCAGCAGAAATGTGCAACAATGGCCAAATTGACCGCACTGATAATTCAAAAGGGTCAAGACTTGCGTGGTATTTTGAAGCCATTTCATCACATTGATGGTTAGTGCTACCATAGGATATGGTGTTTTTAATTGTAGGAAAGATGGCATTGCCCGAGAAGGTTTTTACGTGTGTGTTTGTTTTTGCACAAAACTGAGGTCATATTTTGTTGATTGGGATCACGTAATAGGCCATGCCTCGGCTTACAGAAGTTATATTTCAAGTAGGGGTATCAACGAGTCAGGCTGGGGGTTCCCCTTGCCCAACCTATTATGAATTGAGTCTGGATTCTGAACCCATACTCCTACCCATGGTATCAAGTGTCAACCGACACAGATGCACAACGGTCTAGTAGGACACGATAGCAATACCATCCCAATACGGGTATCAGCATCGAGGCCAAACTTCACCGATCGGCTGGGAATGGTTGCCGATCGGTCTTTTTTAAGATATCCGAGACTGATACCTGACTCCTACCCATTTTGAAATTGGGTGGCGTTAGGGATGGATCCTAGTGTATAAAAGTGGTCCATTTTAGGTTCTGGTTTAACCAGATCCGGACTCAATCAATAACAAGTGGGTTCAGGTCCAGGTCGATTATGTGTAAAACCACATTCTTCTAAGAGGCAATCTAATCTACAATGGTAATAGGGAAACAAAGATGATCACGTTTACAATGATCCTCAAGAGACTTTTCACAAAGCAGTGGCATTAGGGCTGGATCCTAGTGTATAAAGGTGGTCCATTTTAGGTTCTGGTTTAACCAGATCCAGACTCTCAAGTGGGTTCAGGTCCAGTCGATTATGAGTAAAATCACATTCTTCTAAGAAGCAATCTAAACTACAATGGTAATAGGGAAACAAAGATGATCACGTTTACAATGATCCTCAAGAAACTTTTCACAAAGCAATGGCCCAAGTGCTCTGCCAAGCCAACCATGAACAACTTGAAGTCCCTCCGGATGTACCATGTAAACCCCTGAGATATTTCATTAGGGTGTTTTATGTTCCTCAATGGAGATCCCCAGAATAATTTCTCGCTTGTGGAACCTGCCCCAGAGCCTAGATACGGCATAACTTTATTTGATCGACCTAGCTGAACCTGTAGATTTGGGAAGCGTCCAATCCTTAACATGTTAGATGTTAGACATATACATATGCATATTTGGGTCCAAGTCTGGGTCGGGTCCGATTTTGGGTTATGTCTGGGAACAGTCACGGGTGGCGTAGATCCAACAATAATTTGACTTTGGTCCAGATCAGGTTAGTTCCGGGCCCTAATTTGTAGGTCATAGATCCAAAATCACTTTTAGACAGGCCAACGGTTCCAGCCAGATTGGTTTCTATTGTGCTAGGTATGAGTAGACCCGCCCCATGGACACCCCTGATTTCTGGTCAGGCTTGCCAATTGAAAGGTGTAACGGGTTGGGCTAAGATAGGGCTTACCCTTCTTTTCCTGTTGGTGGGTAAGCTGGGATTGTACCTACGACCTCAAGGTTGCAATTTTGTCAACCTTCCACTGAGCTACAACCCGACCCATCTTAAAGCATATTTGAGTCCTATAGCTAGGGTTTAACTTGGCACAGCCTATTGGCACCCTTCACAGCCTCCCTACCCTTCCACTTCGAGAAGTTTGACCAAAAAATGAAGACACTTTTATATGACTGTGTTAATCATCAGCGCCTTGTCCCATCTAGCAGAAACAAAACACTATTTCCAAATTACTTCTGTAAGAAAAGTAGAGCTACTTTTTGCTTGAGATCATATTAGAAACTTGGGCGTGATCACCAACCATGGTGTTCGGTTAATCTGTAGTGCAAACGTGGAACACATGAACAAGTTCAAGATTTCTAATGACATTGCATCATGTAGATGTAACGTAGGAAGAACTACTTTTTTTTTGGTTGGCCGAGCATCTTGATTTTCCCGTGTTCCCCTGTAATTTTATTCCGTTCAATAAATCATCGCTTAATGCGATAAAAATGTTTTTATCTAAGTTCATAGCAATATAGGCTTCACATATCTCTAAGAAGTCATTACCTACAATGGTTCATACATCATTTGAAATGGTAAAGATGAGTGACCTTGCTAATTATTTACATACCATTGAGTCTAAATTATCCAGTATCCACATCAGTTTTGGTAATAATGAAGGAATAATGACCAACTTTTCTACCTTTGTATTTCATATAATTTAGGGAGAATGTTTGGCAATTTGCATAGTAACTTGAGATGAGTTTATTCTTGTGAGGTTTGTGTGAGTGCATAAGATCCCTTAAAGGCGTTGCTCCTGCCTTGGAACACAACCTCAATGCAAATTATTATCTTGAAAATCTCAGGTGTAATTTGACGAGTCATCATCTTTTCTTACCAAAACATTATCTTCATGAAATTTCAGATTTCTTCCATGTCTAGTTCAATTCAATACAAATCCCCTCCGACTTATTCAACTTATGGAAAGTCAATGAACATATAACCCAATGAGGTTGATTTGGATAGCATCATTATAGAAATAACGAGATTGACCTGGAAAGCATGCCTTAAAGAGAGGATCCAGTATGCCTCAACATGTGTATGCTATATAACATGTTGCGAAAAAACAGGTCACAGTAAACTTTAACATTCCTTACATGTAATTTGAACTGGAAACATGGACCATAGAGCATGTTGTAGCATGCCATAAATAAAAGACAATTTTTTTGCTATTTAACAAATGGATGCCCGGGAACATACCTCAACAAGTTCATCATAATTAGATTTCAGCAAGCTGATTTTTCGATCACAATAATCTTTACCTTCAGCCATTGTTTTCTGAATCCAAAAGTAAAATGACGATATCAGGCTGCTACTAGGCTCACCACTACTAAATAACTAAAAAGAATGAGAAAGCATTTCAATAGTATGCATTAACAAACTTTCTACAAATTCAACTAACTAAAATGATCGTGAACTTCTTTGCTGAATTCCCATTACTATGGTAGTTAAAATAACAAAATCTGAAGCTCTCATTACATCTCTCGGCCTTTCCCCAGGACATACAACACAATCAAACTAATACACTTTTGTAAATGACTCAGTATAATCTAAAACCTACGAACTGCGAACTGGTTCGAAGTGAACCAGTTCACAGTTTGATTCGCTCCAATATGCTGAAGAGTAACGAATTTCTATTTTCCTTAAAGTGGTTTTGATTCGGTGTACATGCAACAGCAAGTTTCCCTAATACACTTATACAATCCTCTTCATTACTTGGTGAACCACAGTCCTTTATAATGCAGCTATATACAACCTGGCACACTTCTTCACATCTCCTGACTCAACTCAGCACAATTCTTTACATTTCCTCACCCATCAAATTTGCTTTCAAATAAAAAACTTGGTGGGAGTCGAACCCACAACGACCTCTATCATCTTGCCCATATATATGACATCACTTATAAGTGCTATGATAACTCTTTTGGTGTAAATGTAAATTTCAATAATAATATTATTTATTTTTTGTTACCTTACTAAATAGAATAATATTAAAAACTCATCCTACTCTTAGCGAATTGGGATCGCATGATACGAACTACGAACCCAAATTCGAATTGAGTGAATTGTGAATTAAGTAACATAGTGTCAAACCAACAACCTAGGTTTGAGAGCCAAATCAGTGAAGGGCTAAAAGTGAACTTCCACTGATTTGCGTGCTCATAAATAGCATTGCGGCTCGAGAGGATTGACCATGGATCAAAATTTCGGCCGATACCGATACGTATCGGACGATACGTATCGGTATTGGTATCGAACGATACATTGAATGTATCGTTCGATACATTCAATATAGTTGAATGTATCGAACGATACATTCAATGTATCGTCCGATACCAACCGGTACCGATACGTATCGTCCGATACGTATCGTTTTGGAGCTCGGACGATACGTATCGGTAACCCGATATTTTGACCCATGGGATTGACCATTTGGACAAAATGAACTTCCACTGATTCGCGTGCTCATAAATAGCATTGATGCTCGAGAGGATTGACCATTTGGACAAAAGAGGAGATTGACTTGAGTACCATCGGAGATGCTCTGGGTCGGGTACCTAATACCAAACTTTTGTAAAAAAAGCTATGAAACCAGACCATATGTTATCTAGAACATAATCACCAAATCGGGGTTCAGCAATAATTCGGCGAGGTTAAAATTCGGAAAAATCCGGCAAATCCGGGATGTTCGGAGGAAAAATCGGTGAGAAAATTTTAAAAATAAAATTAAAAAGATTTAAAACTATAAAAATTTTAAAAAATATTAAAACTTTTAGTAAGTCACAATTTTTATCGAAAATTCAGGAATAATTCGCGAATAGTTTGGGATTAATTAAGGGACCTTAAATTCGCGAATTATTCAAAAAATTCGGCAAGTTTTGTGACTGATCTAGAGTAGCATGGATGAAAATTTTAGATCCCTCTCCATTTTCTGTTTGTTATTAACTCAAGGCTAGTGGTTATATGGCTTTCATGTTTCCTTCAGCTTCGAGATTCAAAATATCCAAAATTTTAACTCGTGTCAAATAAATTTCAAATGATCGCTAAATTCTTTAAGACAATACACACACACACACACACATATATATATGAAAAATGGCTCCCTAAGACATGCCGTAGGGTTTGAACTATGGTTGTCAAGGCGAGGCCATGGTGAATGGTGAGAGAATTCACCATATGAAACAAAATGGCGGCGCCATAGGGGTGACATGGGCGCTATTTGTAAATACAATTATATCTTATAATAATATTATTATAAGTTATAGCTTATACCCTTATAAGGTATAAGCTATAGCTTATAAGTTATGACCCTTATAAGTTATAAATTATATTTATAACTTATATTTTATAAGTTATATTAAACTTATTTAGGGTTTAGAATGAAACCCTGTATCAGCGCAGCTCCTCTCTCTCGTTTCTCTCTCTCCCTCACACAGCTGTAGTCAACAGGTACATTTTTCAAAATCTCCTCTCTTCTCTCTCTCTCTCTCTCAGTTTTTTAAATTTTTAATCTTTTCCATATTTGATAATGACTATTTGTTTTCTATTTCTTGATATATGTTTATGCCTGATGACTAATTAGTTGAGTTTTTTTCTTCCTCTCTAAAAATATAAAAATTAAAAAAATAGTTTAAAAAAATACTAATGATTAATAAATTAATAATAAATGGCCTCGCCATGGCGTGGCGAGCCTCTTCGCCATGGCCTCGCCACATCGCCTTAAGTACCTTGGTTTGAACCGCAGGAAGTGGTCCATTTGAGATGTCATGTGGCACCCAAATCCTAAATGACATTGTTCTTCCTAGGATTCACCCATCCCCCTAGGTATTAGAATTTTTCCCCTTCAAATCATAGGTAAAATATCTTGGTCCACCCAACAAACACGATACATGAAAATTTTCAACTTTGACCCAATATTCAATGGTGGAAAAGTACAATTTTAAATTATTTTTAGATCGTACCTGATCGACCTTGGGCAAGTCGCCACGACACTTGATCCTCAAGTCAGTTGCCATGTGGTGCATCCTCAATTCGGTTGCCACGTGGTACCCACCTGGTGGACCACATAGCAAGGAACGACTTCATATATATATATATATATATATATATATATATATATATACGTGGTGCATCCTCAATTTGGTTGCCACGTGGCGCCCACTTGGCGGACCACGTAGCAGGGAACAACTTCATATATATATTGGATGGGTGGGTGTGTGTGTGGCGGACCACGTGTGTGTGTGTGTGTGTGTGTGTTGTGTGGTTATATTGGGTACACAATGGCTGCATACGTTAGGTTTGATCACTTGGAATTTCAACGACCTTATGATGACTTTCACATATATTGACCAACACTATTTATTGCATGGAATTAACTACACAGACGTTCATTCCATTTATCATGGTCCAATGTTGCGGTTATTAAGGAAGTGCTCGTGGGTAATTGTCGCCCAATTAACCGCAGCAAAGATGAAAAAGAGGAGGAACTATTATCCACAGACCTTCATGATCTGTTGAGACGATTCAGTCATGTCTTTGCATCACCAAATTCTTTACCACCCTGACGATCACAGGACCACTGCATAATTTTTAAAAAATGGGACGCAACCTACAATGTCAGATCGTACCGCTTCCCACATCTACAAAAAAATGATATTGCAAAACTAACCAGGGAGATGCTCGAGACTGGAGCTATTCGATCCAGTGTCAGCATGTACTCCTCCCCAGTGCTTTTAGAGCGAAAGAAAGATGGGTCTTGGAGGATGTGAGTCGACTGTCGAGCTCTAAACCTTCCACCATGATAAGTTCCCAATATCTGTTACGATGAATTAATTGATGACTTATGTGGTGCACATTGCTTATCCAAATTAGATTTACGATCAGCTTATCATCAAAATTCGAGTCCATGAACCCGACATTCCAAAAACAGCTTTTAGGACTTATGAAGGGCATTATGAGTTCTTTGTAATGCCCTTTGGCCTCACTAATGCGCCATCTACTTTTCAAAGTTTAATGAATGACATCTTTAAGTCATATCTTCGCTGATTTGTGTTGGTTTTCTTTGATGACATACTCATCTACAGTAAAGATTGGGGGGTTTATTTGAAACACCTTGGGATTGTATTGGAAGTGCTATTTAAGAACAAACTTTATGTTAAGAAATCAAAATGTTCTTTTGGGAGAGATCAGGTGGAATATTTAGGCCACACTATATCAGGACAAGGTGGCCTCGCCTCATCTACTTTTGAAAGGGAGATGTCTGTGATGGTCTATATGGTGCATGAATGGCCTCACCACTTATTGGGACGACATTTCAAAATCTCAACAAATCATCAAAGCTTTAAATACCTATTGGATCAGCGGGTCGGCACGAGTATGCAACAAAAATGGATAGAGAAACTGATGGGATTTGATTATGAGATTATGTACTGGCGAGGCAAAGAAAATGTAGCAGCTTATGGACTATCTTGGCAGTTTGAAAATAGTTAAACACAAGCAGATTTGACTGCCCTGTTAGTTTCATTTTCTACCCTCGTGGGCAGAGTGATGGTATAATATCACGTATCACAAATCGATTGGGACTACCCCTTTTCAAGCAGCTTATGGGCATTCTCCCCCAATTGTGGTTGGGTACCCAGAAAGGGGTATTATAGTTGGACAATTGGAGATTGAATTACGTGATCGTGACAAAATTCTTTGACGCCCCAAGGAGCACTTGTCAATAGCTCAAGCAAGAATGAAACATCAAACTGACAAGCATCGCATGGAAAGGGAAGTTGAAGTTGGTGACTAGGTTTGTTTGCGCCTACAACCGTATATGCAGATTAAAGTAGTTGTGCACTCTATCTTGAAGCTAGCACCAAAGTTCTTTGGAGTTTGGACCATTTAAAGTCATACAGGGAATTGGCTCAGTTGCATAGAAGCTGAAATTACCTCCATCATCACGAATTCATTCAGTTTTTAATGTTTTTTGACTTAAGAAGAAACTGGGGGCTGCTACTCAACCTCAAACGGTTGTTAACTGAAGAAGGGTATCTACAGCTTGAGCATGTTCCTATTTTGGATCGTAGAATGGTTAAGCAGCACAATCGAGCGGTTACAGAGCTTCTCATACAGTGGCAAGGGATGCCCAAGGAAGAGACTTGGTTCAAGCAGCAGAAACGTTACCCTTTCTTTCAGCCCTGAGGACATGGAAACTCTTAGGCGAGGGCAATGACACATCTCCCACAAAGTAGCAGTTGTTGGTCAATAATTGCATTTACTAAGTAGTTTTACTTTCTTAAAGTGAATCGTATGGGAGTCGGTAGTGCTGTGTTCTGGTTTTAGTAGTTACAAAGTTAATTGGTAGTGCTCTGTTTTTAGCAATTAAGCAGTAATTTATTTTGATGTAAGACTATATCTATATTCATATATTGGTTGGGGAATGAATGATCAGGCAGAGACTTTACTAATTTTCGTCAGTGGATTCACCAGGCGACACCCTTTCTCTCTTGATTGTGGGTAAAAATAAGTAAAATTCTGTCATATTTATATTTCCAAGAGTTTAAAATAAGTTCTAAGTGTGTAATGGATCTTACACGTATGGCATACAAAACCCAAACAATTCTTCTAAAATCCCATCATCATAGAGAAAAATTCCAAATCAAATCCAAAAAACTAAATCACATATAAAAATTATCAGCGAACCTCAATGAAGTATCCGGTGCCAACATCTACGAGGACTTTATCGGAGTCATCGAGCACGCCCGGAACGTAGAGAGACGCCGTCAGAGGCACCAGCATTTTCTTCCCTGAACAAATAAATAAATCGAATCTAAAACCCTAAAGCATCACAAGTGAAGGGGAGAACTTGAAAAAAATCAACAAAAAATAAAAAGAGAAGAAGAAGAAGAAAAGAAAGAGGAACCTTGAGGTCGGAGAGAGAGATCTTGAAGGGCGTTGGAAGCAATCTCGAGACGAGTGGCGGCGGTTCTGATCTTGTTTAAGCTGTCTTGTAGGAGATTAACCTCCATATCAGACTGCTCTTTCACAGATTTTAGCTGGTCCAAGCTCATCTTCTCCATCTCTGAAACCCTAACTCCCCCACCACCCACTACTGCTTTGGAAGCCATTGACATGAAAACAGTCAAATAGTAAATGTAGGAACGCGAAAGTATTCAATATAGAAGTATTTAAAGTTCTTTAGTTATGTAAATCTTCGATCCTGCATGGGGACATTCTATTCTACTCTATAGATGGTGGTGTTTAAACGATCTGATTTCTGATTAACCTAAATTGTCCAAATGGCAATACATTATTGGAGCCTTTTTTTTTAAAATGATTCATTTGAGTATGTTTTAGCCAAAGAATCATGCACATGAGTGATTGGACCATTGTTGTCTAACTTTAACAACCAGTAAAACTAAGAGTAACAACTAGTATTAGAGTGCACAATTAATATGATTCAAATCCTCCGAAAAAATATAATTCTTGGGCCCATTGCCCTTCAATATATAATCTATTATTCTGGCTGTGTTGATTATCCACATCTTAAACCATTAATATTATAAGTTTATTTACACACCACCATTTTGGTATTTAAATGATGGTTAGGAGGGCTGAGTCCTTTTTTGTTTTTCGAGATACATGACTCTCATTGAGTCATTTAAGCACCAAATTGGTGTTTAAATCATCCTTCACCATCACAAGATGTTTGGTAATCTTTGTGGTCAAAGTTATAGACCCGGTCTCTCGATCAACTCGATCAACCACAGCTCAACTGAGCGGGCAACTGATTGATACAGCGGGAAAAGGCAGTTACATACACGACCAATATTCCTATTAGTACATTGATGCATTGAAAAGCATATCAACAGGGCGTGACTGTTTTGTCTCGTGTCAAGTTAAAATAATAGGGTATTTTAGTCATGAGAGCCATTACTTGCACTCAAAAAGTTAACCCTTGCACCAAATTTAAAGAACGACTTGATATTTTAGTGTCATGTGACATGGGAAAATGCAATCTGGGCCGTCTCATTTGATGTTTGTGATCCATAGATCTCCGATGCATAAAATTGGAGCAAAACACAATAATTATCATATGATCTCTATTAGTCAATTGTTGAATTAGATAATAATCTTTTGACTTCATTTAATCACATAATAAACATTATATTTCATGCTAATCTTTTACAGCTAATACCTTTAAATCATGACCTTCAAATCAAACGACTTAACTTGCAAGTCTTTCTTTAAATCTGGTGCTACTAACAGCCGCCTTTAGTAATTTGCCATTGAACTTGGTTTTTTACCATTAAAGTTTAAATTTTGGTAACTCCAACAATTGCTGCGGGATCTTGCTAATTCTAATAGTTTGGTGAGGGATCTTGCAAAATGTCCCATTTTTAAGAGCCGAGAATAAGTAAGCAACCAGAGCACCAAGTGATTGCGTTTGTGGATTACTTTTTAGGACATCTACTCTGTGGAAAAACAATCATGTGTCTACTTTAAAAATTATGATCTAACGATTTATAGCATGAGTTCTAATTATTGGATAAGTGGTAAATGTGGGTAGTTACTAAGATTGTGGGTATAATTATGAGTAAGTGCTACATGTGGGTAGTTACTAAGATTGTGGGTATAGTAGTGGGTAAGTGTTAAATGTGGGTAGTTACTAAGATTGTGGGTATAATTGTGAGTAAGTGCTAAATGTTGGTAGTTACTAAGATTGTGGGTAGAATAGTGGGTAAGTGCTAAGTGTACGGTAGTTATATTTAAGTCTATATAAGGATCATCTTGTATGTGTTTTATGCAAGTGAATTGAATAGAAAGTTTGCTTCTTCATTTATTTAGTTTCTCTTTTCTCTCCTTCTATCAGTGGTATCAGAGTCAAGTTTGAGTTTCGAGGAGAGAAAAAGTGAAATTGATGGCTTTCGAAAGTTTTGTACAGCCAGCCGTTCCACGCTTTGATGGTCACTATGACCATTGGAGCATGCTCATGGAGAACTTCTTGAGGTCCAAAGAATATTGGACGATTGTTGTTTCTGGAGTAGCAGAACCAGCAGAAGGTGTTGTGCTGACAGATGCGCAAAAGACAGAGCTCAAAGGACTGAAGTTAAAAGATCTTAAAGCAAAGAATTATCTCTTTCAAGCAATTGATCGTTCAATTTTGGAAACCATTCTTTGCAAAGACACGACTAAGCATATTTGGGACTCCATGAAGAAGAAGTACCAAGGTACGGCGAGGGCTAAGAGGCAACAGCTTCAAGCACTTCGTTCGGAGTTCGAAATACTTCGAATGAAGTCAGGTGAATCAGTTACAAACTATTTTTCAAGAACGATGACAATCGTTAACAAGATGCGGATCCATGGCGACAAGACAGAGGATGTTCTCATTGTTGAGAAGATTCTTCGATCCTTGACACCAAAATTTAATTTTGTTGTCTGTGCTATAGAAGAAGCTAATGATGTTGGTTTACTATCAATTGATGAATTACACAGTTCTTTGTTGATTCATGAGCAAAAACTTAATCAGATGGAAAAAGAAGAACAAGCATTGAAGGCCTTTTCAGAAAATCACTCTACACCTAGTAGAGCTGATAGAGGACGAGGAAGAGGCAGAGGTCGAGGTATAGGAGGCAGATACAACAATGATCGTGGGAACCAACAACAAAATCACCATTGTCAAGAAAGTCAATTTCAAGGAAGAGACAGAGGACGTGGAGGCCACTACTCAACAACTTATAGATCAAAGTCAGCAGACAAGTCAGATGTTGAATGTTTCAGATGTCACAGGTATGGCCATTATAAATCAGAATGTCAAACTGATTTGAACAAGCATAGTGGAGATCAAACTAACTTTGCAGAAAAGGAAGAAGATTTGTCTCTGTTGATGCTGTGTCACGTGAAGGAAGAATCTCAACAAAACATGTGGTATTTAGACACTGATTGTAGCAATCACATGTGTGGAGAGAAGATGCATTTTCTGACATGGATGAATCATTTCGAGCTCTGTTAAGTTTGGTGACAACTCTACAATTTCAGTTATGGGAAAAGGAAAGATAACAATCCAAACCAAAGAAAATTCTACCCACACTATCGCTAATGTTTTTTTTGTGCCGGATTTAAAGACCAACTTGCTTAGTGTGGATCAATTACAAGAAAAGGGATACGAGATCTCTATAAAAAATGGAGTATGTCAGATTAAAGATGCAAAGTTGGGCTTAATTGCTCAAGTTCACATGACGGCGAATCGTATTGTGACAGCCCGGATTTCGGCACCCCGAAACCAGTGCCATCAGCACGATCATCTTGACCGTGCCCCTTAGCTAAGCACGGAACATTGGCATATCAAGCAAAAATGAAATAGTAAATGAAACTGCGAAATTTAAATCTATATAAAAGCATTTCTCAAAAGACAGTTCTACCCTCATGCCTCTGCATGAATGGAGAACCGATCCGAACCATCGATGATAGCAAATCATCACAGATGGTTCGCCCCAAAAGAATAATCTCAATTTATACATGTACATTGTTTAGCCAAAACAAGGCTTGACATACCAAGCCGTACAAATCTCTATCCAAAAACCCTCAAAGCGGCACAACGGAGTCCTCTAGAAGAAGTCCTCAGGAGGTGGCTCCAACTCTTCACCGGCCGCAAGGTCCGACTCACTGGGGTCAGCGTCTCCTGAAGCCTCGGCAGCTGCTAGCAGTGGACCTGCGACGTATAGTCTATATGGTGAGCTACATCCTAGCTCAATAGGGAACAAAATACAGTTGAACATATAAATTATTACTCACATATATTCCATGATATGCCATGCATGATGTGTCTATGCAATTACTGATGAAAACAGTTAAAAAGTATTATATTTTTTGCTGGTAGTTTACTCATGTCTTTTATTTATTCATGAATGATGCTGAAAAGGCCTAAAGCAAAATTTAAACTTTCAACTTAAGTAATCCCCGAGAAATATAGCATCGAGCCCCGATGAGATACCCATCATCGTCATCTATATAGACACTTTTAACGTATTCCCTGGGAATACAAATAGTACCCAAGCCCCTTTCCCCTGGGGATTGGTGGCGGGGTTTCACTTGTCTCAAATCAACACTCCTGGGGTGTGCTTACTGTGTAAGGATAAGCCTCCGCACTGACCTACGATTTCGCCGCCGTATCGGTCACGGATATCCTGCCGTATCAGTCGTGGATATCCCGCCACGTCGGTGGGGTACCCTATCAAACCTTAAATAACAAAAATATCGGTGCCTTACATATAATTATTCACCGTGTAAATGTGTTATCTTATATCAGTTAGGCCCTATCAAACATGATTCAATCTTGGATACATTCCTGAGATGTATCCATTCACTTGCATCGCAGCTGATGCTCTTATCTCTTTACTTCCTCATCCCCTGGGGATGGCTCATTATGATTTCTTTTATTGATGTCACACACACACACTTCTTCATAAACTCTTTAAGCAATAAATCATTTGAATTTAAATCTATATCACTACATACATGCTCTTATAAAATAATGTACATGTTCAAGGAGTTTCCTACCTCAAGTCTTCGTTTAATCAACGCATCAAGGTCCCACGTGGCTCCTTGTGCACTTGCTCACACGTACCACCTATGGTACCACATAACATGTGAAACACATCACTAAGGATGCAATAAAGGAGGTCCAAGACCCCCCAAGAATCTCAAAGTCAAACTCAGAAGTCAACATAAACTGGCCCGGTCGATTAATCGATTTCCAAAATCGATTAATCGAAAGTCAATATCGATTAATCGAGATTTCCATTCGATTAATCGAAACCCAATTCGATTAATCGAAATTCTCTGCTCTATCAAGTCGATTCTTAATTCGAGTAATCGAGTTTCCAAAATCGATTAATCGAAATTACAAATCAATTAATCGAATCTTCATTTCGATTAGTCGATTTCATCAAGCCCATTTCTTTTCTTCACTGGAGTCCACTGTAGGCTCCTAGTCGATTAATCGATTCTCAAATTAATTAATCGAGATTCAAGGTCGATTAATCGAAACTGAATTTGATTAATCGAGATCGGGGTCCTGTGACTTTTCAACTTCTTGGCCAATTTCGATTAATCGAAATTGTCAGATTCAGCCCCCTTTTGGCTGTTCTTCTCAATCTCTTTCCTTACTTTTTCCTCCATTTTTCTAGGCTTTTACCCTATATTTTACACTATTTCTAACTACAACTTAACCCTTTAATCCATGCATTTAAACTACAAACTCCTACCTTCAATCAATCTCAAATTGATTTCAAATCGAGTGGTTGGAAAGGCTAGTTCTCCGCGTCGAATCGGTCTCTTTAATGCTAGAATCACCCTTCCAATCACTCACAATAACTCTTGCTCAACCTCTTTACTCCTCTCTCTCTCTTCTTTACTCCTCTCTCAACAACCAAATACAAATTTTAGGGTTATTAAACCCTTTTATCTATCCCCTTCCTTGTGTGTTGAGCACATACACCGCTGTAGGTGTATGCGACTTCACATTCACATCACGCACCACACAATCACACAACCCATCACATCTCATCCGTTCATCACACTCTATGTTAACCATTTAACTCCTAATTGGTCAAATCTGTGACCAATCAGGCACAGATCCCGAGGTCACTGTTTAACGTGATTTTTCGGGGTATTACATCCTCCCCACTTGGGAATTTTCATCCTCGAAAATAACCCAAGGGTGCGTAGGTCTGGGTTCCCCCCCCCTACACTCGTAGGTGAGGTGGTCCAGTACATTTACAGGGAATATAATTAAACACATACACGACATATAAATGACAGTTGTAGAAAATGAACAACTATTTATATTGAGAAAAATTTGTACAAGTGTTTACATTAATAGAACTGAAAGTACAACAAAATTTGTTCCTATTCAACCAAAATACAAAATAAAGTAAAGTAGTCCCAAGGCTCTTTGGGTGGTTGTGGGCTGTGATGTGGTGGAGACCGTCTTTGGGCCGGGTGGTCGGAGGCGGCTGTGGCTGCGGCTGCGGCGTCTCTGTCGGTGGAGCTGAGGTAGATGTGGAAGGACCAGCACCGGAAGCCGCAATGGTCGAAGAGAAGACGAGACCCCTGTGGAAGGCGGTTCGTCCTGCGGTCCACTCCTCCTCCTGAGTCAGGTATTGCCGGTAGTCCAACGGGTAGATGTAGCGGAGGGTGTGGAACATCAAGAAGTCCATCATCCGGTTCATCCGCTCGTTGTTGGCCTTCATGCGAGCCAACACGTCCTCGATGGTAGGACCAGATGGAGCGGCGCGCCGGCGATATGATGAGGTGGGTGTAGCGGGCACGGAGTGAGCGGGCGGTGTCGGTGACGCCGTGGTATGAGAGGTAGCCCTCTCTACTGATGGCTCGGCCGGGTGTGCCCCACCCACGGGTGGGTCCTGCTGTGGTGGTGGGGGTGGTGGCGGTGCGACTGCTGGAGCCGGACCCAGAGCCGGTAGGGTCCGCTTCAACAATTTGTAGCTACGGGTCCATGAAGACTTGGAGAACGTCTTCACGCAATCCGTAGCCCTCACCTCGTGAGGTGAGATGGTGTAGGAGGGATTGTTGGAGTAGCACTCCAACATGCTCGAGATGAGGCGAGCATAGGGCATCTTCTCCTTGGGCCGGAGGTTGCCCTTCATAAGTTTGCCCTTGATGTACCTCATCCCCTCAAGGATGATCATGGTGGCGTCGAACCACCGGCCACAGAAGGCCGCGTAGAGTGCGTGTTGCACTCGGTCCACGCGCTCGGTATCGTGGCGCATAGGGTAGAGGTTGCACTTGATCACCGAATCAAGCATCCACATATAGTGGGGAAGGTCAACCCTCTTTATGGAGGATCCCGACCCCTTTTTACCGTTGGTCATGCGGGTCATGACCTCCTCAAAGCGGGGGTCCTCCTCAAAGGGTGGGAATAGGGTGGTCTCAGGGGTAAAGTCGAGGTAGCACTCAAGCACCTCATGGACGTGGCGACGTGTGATCGTGTAATCCAGACCCTCGAAGGTGGTCTTGATCACATCGTCCGTCGGGCCGTCCACAAGCCCTTGGTAAAATAATCTCACCAATCTAGGGTAGTAGGAACCCCAGATTGGTTTGAGAAGGTTGCCGAGACCGGCATTGTTAAGATAAGTTCGAGCCCATTGGGTCTCGCTCGGCACATCGGGATTGGTGAAAAGGGTAGGGTCGATGAGGTACTCGACCTCAAAGGTCTTTGCGGCCCACCATTCATTTGGTTGCACCACATTAGTGGGTGGTGGGGGCATGGGTGTCAATTCTCGTGAAGACTCGCGCGAGGATGCGCTCGTCGAACTGGAGGTGGTCTCCAATGCCGACGGTGATGGAGTCCTCACCGGCGATGGGGTAGGTGGTGGTGGTGCGGCGTTCTTACGCCGAACCGGGAGTTTAGAAGTTACCTTCTTCGAAGACAATCGGGTTTTAGGCGGCATTGTCGGTGAAATAGCAAAAATCTAGGTTTTACCTAACTCAAATTGAAAGAAAAGTACGAAATTTGGGTTTATCGTAGGTTTGAAGGCGATACAACTCGAATACAAGCCGAAAAAACCAACAGAGATGCAACCCTAGGGCGTCGGATGGTCGGAGAAGAAGAAGAAGGTCAAACGCCCAAAATTTCTGAGAGCTCAAATGATTTCGGATGGGAAATAAAATCCCCAATTTTATATATATAGGCCCCGGCTCGATTAATCGAAATCCAGAATCGATTAATCGAGATTCAAAACTAGGTTAAGCCGCGCAAAATCGATTAATCGATTTCCCAAATCGATCAATCGAAAGTCAAATTTGATTAATCGAAATCGTATCCGTTTAAAAATTTAAGTTTTTGAGCTCACTGGCGCGAGCCAGTCGATTAATCGAAATCCATTTCGATTAATCGAAATTTCAAAATCGATTAATCGAAATTCACTTCGATGAATTGAAATCGTGCAGTAACTTCCAAAAATTTCAGGATTCCTTAAGTTATTCGATTAGTCGAACTATGGTTCGATTAATCGAAATCGTTTCTTTGACTTCAAATTTTCCTAAGTCCCTTAAGTAAATCGATTAATCGAACTTCCAGTTCGATTAATCGAAATCTCAAATTGATTAATCGAAACCTCCTCGATTAATCGAAATTTTATTAATTCATTCCTAATTTCTTCTAACATTCCCAGTTTGTTCGATTAATCGAACATGTAGTTCGATTAATCGAATACCCAATTCGATTAGTCGAATTCCCAAAATGGATCAATCGATCCCAAATCGATTAATCGAAATTATAAATCGATCAATCGAAATTGCATTCTGTATCTGTCCTAACTCTTATCCAAATTTCTAGTCACTGGCACATGCCAGTCGACTAATCGAACAAAATCGATTAATCGAAATTCCAAATCGATTAATCGATTTGAAATTCGATTAATCGGTTTTGTCCAATTTCTGCTGATTTTCAATTTCCTTGGTTCTTTGATTACTTTTGGTAGTTTTGACATCAAGTGGCTCATAGTTTCCTAGAAACACATACACTTGGTCATGTGCATACAAAATCTGCTCCTTAAATCATACTTTGATCAAGACCTCCATTGATTTACAAGTATTGTGAGAATTCCACAAACATGCTTGTGGTTTACATTGGATTCTCACGTCATTGGAAATAAGGCTGGATATTGTTCTTTCACATCGGCTTCTCGTTCCCATGTAGCCTCTTCCCTTGGATGATTGTTCCACCGAACAAGCACTAAAGGAATCACTTTAGTGCGCAGTACTTGTTTCTTTCGATCCAAGATTTCCACTGGTTCCTCTATCATGCTCATGTCCTCACACATCTCCATAGGTTGTTTCCCTAACACATGAGATGGATCGTTCACATACTTTCTGAGCATCGATATGTGAAAA
Organism: Chloranthus sessilifolius; assembly: GCA_021018995.1. Taxonomy (NCBI): domain Eukaryota; kingdom Viridiplantae; phylum Streptophyta; class Magnoliopsida; order Chloranthales; family Chloranthaceae; genus Chloranthus; species Chloranthus sessilifolius. The sequence continues at coordinate 186,677,459 of CM037585.1, read as the reverse complement.
ACGTTATGTACCCGATCAAACAGCGGTGGTAAGCCAATGCGATACGCAACTTCACCTACGCGTCCCAAAATTTCAAATGGTCCAACATAACGTGGGCTTAACTTCCCTCTCTTGCCAAATCTCATTACGCCTTTCATAGGTGACACTTTCACAAACACATGCTCACCTACTTTATAGTCGACGCTAGTCCGCTTCATGTCGTAGAACTTTTACATCTACTCTGTCGACTTGACCTTTCTCTGATTATTCGGACGACGGTGGCGTTGTCTTCAAGTAGTTTTGGCCCTAAAACAAATTTCTCACCAGTTTCTTCCCAATTGAGGGGTGATTTGCATCGTCGTCCATACAGAGCTTCATACGGTGCCATGCCAATGCTCGTTTGGAAACTGTTATTGTATGCGAATTCGAGCAACGGGAGATACTCATCCCAGTATCCTTGCATATCTAGCATGCACGCTCTGAGCATGTCTTCTATCACTTGGTTCACTCGCTCTGTCTGCCCATCAGTTTGAGGATGGAAAGCTGAACTAAAGTCTAGTCGTGTTTCCATTCCTTCTTGAAATTCCTTCCAAAACTTGGACGTATATAGTGGATCACGATCTGAAACTATGCTGCGTGGAATCCCATGTAACCTTACGATCTCCTTCATGTATAAGTCTGCCAGTCTTCCTGCCATATACATAGTATTGTATGGCAAAAAGTGCGCTGATTTGGTCAATCGGTCTACGACGACCCAAATGGCATTGTGTCTCTTGGCAGTACGGAGCAATCCAACAATGAAATCCATCGAGATTGATTCCCACTTCCATTCTGGGATTGGTAAAGGCTGCAATAGTCCAGCAAGATGTCTATGATCAATCTTCACTCGCTGACAAGTCAAACACCGTGACACGTATTCGGCCACGTCTTGCTTCAGTCCTCTCCACCAGTAGTTCTTTTTCAAGTCTTGGTACATTTTGGTGCTACCAGGGTGGATAGCATAATTTGACTTATGGGCTTCATCAAGAATTGTTCATCTTAGATCAGCATTGTCCGGAATGCATAGACGGCCCTTAAACAATAAAGAACCATCTTCTTTAACTGAGAAGTCCGACCTGATGCCTTCACTCACGTCTTGATGAATCTTTGTTAATGCCGGATCTTTCATCTGTAGATCGTGGATATGCTCAAATATCACTGGCTTTACCGATATGTTAGCCAAAAAGGATCCGATAGCTTTTGACTCAATGTTCGCATCGTAGAGTGTCAGGTCTTCCAATAATTTCCATCGGTGCATACCCAAAATCAAACAAGCTAACTGAGCTGAACCCTTCCGACTCAATGCATCGGCTACTACATTCGCCTTGCCTGGATGGTACTGTATGGAGCAATCATAATCCTTGAGGAATTCCATCCATCTGCGCTGTCTCATGTTGAGCTCTTTCTGTGTAAACAGGTATCGGAGGATCTTATGATCGGTGAAAATTTCAAAAGTCTCACCATACAAGTAATGTCTCCAAATCTTCAGCGCAAAAATGACTGCTGCTAGCTCCAAGTCATGAGTTGGATAATTTTTCTCGTGTTCTTTCAGCTATCTTGATCCGTAAGCTATCACCTTCTTATGTTAGTTGAGCACACAACCTAAACTATTGTATGACGCATCGCTGTACACTGCGCATCCTCCACTGCCTCAAGGAATTGCTAGCACTGGAGCCGAAGTGAGTCTCGTCTTGAGTTCTTGAAAACTCTTCTCGCATGCCTCACTCCACTCAAATCTTGAATCTTTTCGTGTCAGCTTTGTGAGAGGTCTCGATATCTTTGAAACCCTCGACGAAACGTCGATAATAGCCTACTAAGCCCAGAAAACTTCGGACATCGGTCATTGTCTTTGGCTGCTCCCATTTAACCACTGCTTCTATCTTTGCGGGATCTACAGTGACACCATGTTTTGAGACAACATGTCCCAAAAAGCTAACCTCTTCCAACCAAACTCACATTTGCTGAGTTTGGCGTACAATTGGTGTTCATGTAGCGTCTGTCGGGCAATCCTCAAGTGTTCTTCGTGTTCCGTCTTGGATTTGGAGTATATCAATATATCATCAACGAACACTACGACGCAAGAGTCCAAGTGTGATTTAAACACTCAGTTCATCAGATCCATAAACGACGTCGGAGCATTCGTCAACCCAAATGGCATCACAAGGAATTCATAGTGTCCATACCGTGTCCTGAAAGCTGTCTTCTGCCTTGACTCGCAACTGATGGTATCCAGATCTCAAGTCGATCTTGGAAAAATACCTTGCTCCTTACAGTTGATCGAACAAATCATCAATTCTAGGCAAAGGGTAGCGGTTCTTCACAGTGAGTTTGTTTAATTGTCGATAGTCAATGCATAGCCGCATTGACCCATCTTTCTTCTTGACGAAAAAGATCGGTGCTCCCCATGGAGACACGCTCGGTCTAACAAACCCCTTGTCCATAAGCTCCTGTAATTGTTCCTACAAACTCCTTTAACTCAGCAGGAGCCATTCGATATGGCGCTTTTGAAATGGGCTCCGTTCCTGGTGCTAAGTCGATGGCGAATTCTACTTCTCTCTCTGGAGGTAATCTAGGCAATTCTTCTGGAAACACGTCGGCGAAGTTTCGCACAACTGCTATCTCAGAAATGACATTCTTTTCTTCCTTGTCTTACTTTAAGAAAGCCAAGTATCCACTGCAACCCTTTCTGATCATTTTCTCGGCCCTTACTGCTGAGATTAGTGGCACAGATGACGACCTCACTCCTTGAAACTGAAATGATCTTCTTGTGTTGGTCTAAAAATGACTACCTTGTTCTTGCAATCGACGGTTGCACAGTGCTGCGCCAACCAGTCCATGCCAAGGATCACATCAAACCCTTGCATGTCTAACAGTATCAACTTCGCTTCCAATTCATGCACTTCTAGGTCTCGAACTGCTACAATGATGGATTTGCAAGCTAACTCCGTGTCCACTAACTCTCCAGTCGGAATAGACACAGATAGGACGAAGTCCAACGCATCTGGAACAATCTTCATCCTCTTAGCGAAACGTGGAGTGAAGAATGAGTGGGTAGACCCTGGGTCTATCAACACTCTAGCGTCATATCCAACGAAGGATCCTTTCTCATATATAGTTAAAGTACCTATAGTATACATACATACATACAATAATTTACACATCAATTTACACCGCTAATTCACATATAAATTTAGTATTGAAAAAAAAGAATTTATACAAATCCTAATGCATGCACCTTCTTTATCTAAAATTTTAATGGAATGAAAATTTCTTTAATTTAAAAGAGTCTCACCTTGGATGACGTCATGCACGTTCCCTGCTTCCTGAGCAGTGACTGCATAGGCTCTCCCCTGAACGACCGGCTTACTTGCTTGAATGGGTCGTGGTGCTGCAACTGAAATTGTCTTTCTTTTATCCGTCTCGGGGCAATCCTTGATCAAGTGGCCCACCTTGCCACATCGAAAACAACCCCTAGTCCCCGCTCTACAATCCACTGTTCTATGAGGCTTGCCACACTTTGCGCAAGTCTCCCGAGGTGCGGAAGAAACAGTGCGAGAACCCTGTGTGATAGTAGCGCCAGTCGACATGGCAGGGCTCTCATATCGTAAAGGTCTCCCCGACGCAAGTAATGAGAACCTCTGTTGGTGTTGTTGTTGTGCCGGCCTTCCGAAACCTCCTTGAAACAGTGGTCTCTGATTTTGGGCCACGAACCTTGGCTTTTTGTTCACCGGTTCGTAGTTCCCCGTCCTTCCTTGTTCATTTCCTCCTCTCTGCTGCTCCCTCTATCTATATCTGTTCATATTCTCTTCTTCCACGACCAATGCCTTACTCATGACCTCTTCATAGGTCCTCAGCTGAAATGGAGCTACGCCTCCCCTCACCTCAGGCTTCAAACCTTGCTGAAACCTCTTGGATTTCATCACGTCGGTAGCGACGTAATCCGGAGCAAAACGGGCAAGTCGTAGAAACTCCACCCATATTCTCGCACTGTCATTCTCCCTTGCACTAACTGTAGAAATTGTATCTCAAACTGGTTCCTCACCACTTTTGAAAAATATTGTTTGTTGAACTCCTCAACAAACTCCTCCCAAGTCCAAGGCAACTCTGGGGTCTCCTGAGCCCGAGTCCGTATCACGGACTTCCACCAAGGCCCAACCTCCCCATCCAACATATAAGCTGCCCATCTCACACTCTCATCTTCCGTGCGTGTCAGCATGCTAAAGACTTTCTCCATCCCCATAAGCCAGTTCTCAGCGGCCATGGTGTCTGCCTGCCCAGAAAATGAAGGAGGTCTCATCCTCCTAAACTCTGTAAAGGATGAGGACACAGGCAGCGCAGGTCCTATAGGTGGTGTAGGTGGCTGCTGTTCTCTTGATGCATGAGCTGCAAAGGATGCGACTTGTTGTACCATGGCAGCTGTCATAGTCTCCATAGTGTGCATCATCCTTTGTCGCTCCTCTCTATCTTCCTGTCTTTCTCTCACTCTCTCCTGTTCTCTTAGATCTTGATCCTGACGATCTCGATCCTCTTTCATCACTGTCATCACCCCTCGAGCCTCGCCTCCTAAAGGCACTCTATTAGTAGGAGAGATGTAATCATCTCCACTACGTAGACTCCTCTGTTGGCCTCCCCTTGGTCGGCCTCTTCCTCTAGATGACATTTGCGGCTGCATTTAAAACTAAAGTTTCGTTAGCAGAAGCCCCTATGTTCTGACCAAAAAGAACGATTGTCAGAATTGTTAGAAGAAATAGCTTGATTTGTTTTTGCACCAAACCCATGCCATCAACACGATCATCTTGACCGTGCCCCTTAGCTAAGCACGGAATATTGGCATATCAAGCAAAAATGAAATAGTAAATGAAACTGCAGAATTTAAATCTATATAAAAGCATTTCTCAAAAGACAGTTCTACCCTCATGCCTCTGCATGAATGGAGAACCGATCCGAACCATCGATGATAGCAAATCATCACGGATGGTTCGCCCCAAAAGAATAATCTCAATTTATACATGTACATTGTTTAGTCAAAACAAGGCTTGACATACCAAGTCGTACAAATCTCTATCCAAAAACCCTCAAAGCGGCACAACGGAGTCCTCTAGAAGAAGTCCTCAGGAGGTGGCTCCAACTCTTCACCGACCGCAAGGTCCGACTCACCGGGGTCAGCGTCTCCTGAAGTCTCGGCAGCTGCTAGCAGTGGACCTGCGACGTATAGTCTATAGGGTGAGCTACATCCTAGCTCAATAGGGAACAAAACACGGTTGAACATATAAATTATTACTCACATATATTCCATGATATGCCATGCATGATGTGTCTATGCAATTACTGATGAAAACAGTTAAAAAGCATTACATTTTTTACTGGTAGTTTACTCATGTCTTTTATTTATTCATGAATGATGCTGAAAAGGCCTAAAACAAAACTTAAACTTTCAACTTAAGTAATCCCCGAGCAATATAGCATCGAGCCCCGATGAGATACCCATCATCGTCATCTATATAGACACTTTTAACGTATTCCCTGGGAATACAAATAGTACCCAAGCCCCTTTCCCCTGGGGATTGGTGGCGGGGTTTCACTTGTCTCAAATCAACACCCCTAGGGTATGCTTACTGTGTACGGATAAGCCTCCGCACTGGCCTACGGTTTCGCCGCCGTATCGGTCACGGATATTCTACCGTGTCAGTCGTGGATATCCCGCCACGTCGGTGGGGTACCCTATCAAACCTTAAATAACAAAAATATCGGTGCCTTACATATAGTTATTCACCGTATAAATGTGCTATTTTATATCAGTTAGGCCCTATCAAACATGATTCAATCTTGGATACATCCCTGGGATGTATCCATTCACTTGCATCACACCTGATGCTCTTATCTCTTTACTTCCTCATCCCCTGGGGATGGCTCATTATGATTTCTTTTAATGATGTCACACACACACACTTCTTCACAAACTCTTTAAGCAATAAACCATTTGAATTTAAATCTATATCACTACATACATGCTCTTGTAAAATAAGGTACATGTTCAAGGAGTTCCCTACCTCAAGTCTTCATTTAATCAACGCATCAAGGTTCCACGTGACTCCTTGTGCACTTGCTCACACGTACCACCTATGGTACCACATAACATGTGAAACATATCACTAAGGATGCAATAAAGGAGGTCCAAGACCCCCCAAGAATCTCAAAGTCAACATAAACTGGCCCGGTCGATTAATCGATTTCCAAAATCGATTAATCAAAAGTCAATATCGATTAATCGATTCTCAAATCGATTAATCGAAACCCAATTCGATTAATCGAAATTCTCTGCTCTATCAAGTCGATTCTCAATTCGAGTAATCGAGTTTCCAAAATCGATTAATCGAAATTACAAATCGATTAATCGAAATTACAAATCGATTAATCGAATCTTCATTTCGATTAGTCGATTTCATCAAGCCCATTTCTTTTCTTCACTGGAGTCCACTGTAGGCTCCCAGTCGATTAATCGATTCTCAAATCGATTAATCGAGATTCAAGGTCGATTAATTGAAACTGAATTCGATTAATCGAGATCGGGGTCCTGTGACTTTTCAACTTCTTGGCCAATTTCGATTAATCGAAATTGCCAGATTCAGCCCCCTTTTGGCTGTTCTTCTCAATCTCTTTCGTTACTTTTTCCTCCATTTTTCTAGGCTTTTACCCTACATTTTACACTATTTCTAACTACAACTTAACCCTTTAATCCATTCATTTAAACTACAAAATCCTACCTTCAATCAATCTCAAATTGATTTCAAATCGAGTGGTTGGAAAGGCTAGGGTTCCAGCTTTGGCTTGAACGGATTCTCCGCGTCGAATCGGTCTCTTTAGTGCTAGAATCTCTCTTCCAATCACTCACAATAACTCTTGCTCAACCTCTTTACTCCTCTCTCTCTCTTCTTTACTCCTCTCTCAACAACCAAATACAGATTTTAAGGTTATTAAACCCTTTTATCTATGCCCTTCCTTGTGTGTTGAGCACATACACCGCTGTAGGTGTATGCGACTTCACATTCACATCACACACCACACAATCACACAACCCATCACATCTCATCCGTTCATCACACTCTATGTTAACCATTTAACTCCTAATTGGTCAAACCTATGACCAATCGGGCACGGATCTCGAGGTCACTGTTTAACGTGATTTTTCGGGGTATTACACGTATGTTCCCACTTTATCTCCACAACATCGCTCATTCGTGTTTCTCTGCAAAATTAAAAGATGAGGCATGGCTATGGCATTTTCGCTATGGGCATCTGAATTTTGGCGGACTAAAAACACTACAACAAAAGAAAATGGTGACGGGACTTCCTCAAATTACAGCTTCTTCGCAAGTTTGTGAAGAATGTGTTGTTAGCAAACAACACCGTACTCAATTCCCACAAGGACAATCTTGGAGAGCGAAGAAAGCATTGGAGCTCGTTCATTCCGACATTTGTGAGCCAATAACGCCATATTCTAATGGAGGTAAAAAATATATAATTACTTTCATTGATGATTATAGTCGCAAGATATGGGCTTATTTTTTGCAAGAAAAATCTGAAGCCTTTGTAGCATTTAAAAGATATAAAACATTTGTTGAAAAAGAAGTTGGCAATCAAATAAAAGTTCTTCGCACTGATCATGGTGGAGAATATAACTCACATGAATTTGTAATTTTTTGTGAGAACCATGGAATCAAGAGGCATCTTACAGCAGCTTATACACCCTAACAGAATGGCGTATGCGAGAGGAAAAATCACACTATTATGAATATGGTACGAAGTCTTTTAACAACAAGTGGCATTCAAAAAAGTTTCTGGCCTGAAACAGTTAATTGGAGCATTCATATATTGAACAGAAGTCCCACACTTGCTGTTCAAAATATGACACAGGAGGAAGCATGGAGCGGAAGGAAACCTGCTATAGATCATTTCCGGATATTTGGGTGTCTTGCCTATGCCCATATACCAGATGAGAAGAGGAGGAAGCTAGATAGTAAGGGAGAAAAATATATTTTTCTTGGTGTTAGTGATAAATCAAAAGCTTATAAACTATACAATCCTAGCACCATGAAAATTGTCATTAGTCGTGATGTTGTATTTGATGAAAAAAACACCTGGTCATGGAATCAAAATGACGTTAAAGAAAATATTCCAGCAGATTTCGATGACGATGAGAAAAGGCAGCAGCCTATAGAGAATGAGCAAGAAGAGGAAATCACTCAAAATGTTCCAACTGATCAAAGCCCACTTGCAGTTGAATCACAAAGGCCTCAACGTGTTCGAAGAAGACCAGCATGGATGACTAATTATGATGTAACCGGAGTTGACCAAGGTGATGATTTACTTACACATTTTACTTTGTTTTCAGATTGTGATCCTACCATTTTTGAAGTGGTTGTCAAAGAACCAAAATGGAGAAAGGCTATGGATGCTGAAATTATAGCCATTGAACGAAATGATACATGGGAGTTATGTGATCTTCCAAAAGGGCAGAAGACAATTGGTGTAAAGTGGGTTTACAAGACAAAGTTGAGAGAAAATGGTGAAGTTGACAAGCACAAGGCACGCCTGGTAGCTAAGGGCTACAAGCAGAAGTTTGGTGTTGATTATAAAGAAGTCTTTGCTCCGGTTGCAAGGCATGATACAATCAGAGTGGTGATTGTTATGGCAGCTCAAAATTCATGGCCTATCTTCTAGTTGGACGTGAAATCAGCATTCCTTCACGGAGATTTGAAAGAAGAGGTATTTATCGATCAACCTCCTGGTTATGTAAAAGTTGGCAATGAGCATAAAGTGCATAAGTTAAAGAAAGCTCTATATGGATTAAAACAAGCTCCACGGGCTTGGTATAATCGTATAAAAACCTATTTTTTGAAGGAAGGATTTCAAAAAATGTCCTTACGAACATACACTTTTTATAAAGATTGAAGATGAGGGGAAAATGCTTATTGTCTGCTTATATGTAGATGATTTAATCTACACTGGAAATAATACAGTCATGTTTGGTAGTTTTAAGAAATCCATGATGGCTGAATTTGAGATGTCTGATCTTGGCATGATGCATTACTTTCTCGGCATTGAAGTGGTGCAGTCTTTTACTGAAATTTTTATTTCTCAAAAGAAGTATGTGCAAGAAATCTTGGACAGGTTTCAGATGAAGGATTGCAATCCTGTAAATACTCCATCTGAATTTGGTATGAAGCTAAACAAAGATAATGGAGGAAAGAAGGTTGACGACACTCTTTACAAACAAATAGTGAGGAGTTTAATGTATTTGATGACAACAAGACCTGATATAATGTATGCTGTAAGTGTGATTAGCAGGTACATGGAATGTCCTACAGAGATTCATCTCTCGGCTACAAAACGAATTTTCCGATACTTGCAAGGTACTAAGGAATTTGGCTTGTTCTACAAAAATAGAGAACAACCAGATCTGTTTGGTTTCACAGATAGCGATTATGCAGGAGATTTAGATGATCGAAAAAGCACATCTGGATATGTTTTCAAGATGGGGACAAGAGCTGTTTCATGGTCATCAAAGAAGCAATCTATTGTCACATTATCATCCGAATTTGTTGTCATTTTGCTGTGACTTGTGCTTGTCAAGCTATTTGGCTAAAAAAAATCCTTAAAGAGCTGCATTTCAAGAAGGATCGACCTACTCAGATTTATTGTGACAACAATTCAGCAATAAAGCTTTCAAAAAACCCAGTTTTATATGGTCGAAGCAAACATATAGGTGTAAAATATCATTTCTTGAGGGATCTCACGAATCATGGAGTCATTAATCTTATTTACTGCAGAAGTGAAGACCAGATCGCTGATATTCTAACCAAACCTCTCAAGCTTCCTGCATTTCAGAAGCTCAGGAAGCTACTCGGTGTTTGTACTTCAAATGTTTAGTTTCAAAGTTTAACTCTTATTAAACTAGATGTTATGTCTGGAACATCAGTTTAAGGGAGGGATTGTTGGATAAGTGGTAAATGTGGGTAGTTACTAAAATTGTGGGTATAATTGTGAGTAAGTGCTAAATGTGGGTAGTTACTAAGATTGTAGGTATAGTAGTGGGTAAGTGTTAAATGTGGGTAGCTACTAAGATTGTGTATATAATTGTGAGTAAGTGCTAAATGTGGGTAGTTACTAAGATTGTGGGTAGAATAGCGGGTAAGTGCTAAGTGTACGGTAGTTATGTTTAAGTCTATATAAAGATCATCTTATATGTGTTTTATGCAAGTGAATTGAATAGAAAGTTTGCTTCTTCATTTATTTAGTTTCTCTTTTCTCTCCTTCTATCACTAATCCCCATCCCCACGCCTATTGTTGCCTTTTTGTGCAGTCTCCTCATAATGCGTTGTGTCAAAAATAATTTTTCTCCGCATACAAGTTTGCACATGTACTACATCTAGGCTATTTATGCCCTATGACATCTTTAAAAAGTGAAAAAGAATTTTAGTGTTGGAGATTGGGTCTAAAAGTGTACTAAGTGATCTAAAGGAGTCAATGCCCTTTCAAAATTAGCTATAGTAACAGTTAACGTTGTTGCCATTAGTTTTATGAGGTGTTGATTTCTTTAGATAGATGACATATCATTTTTTGGTCTTAATTCTTATAAAAAGATAGATAGTTAGTTCATGACCTTCAAATTAGATGACAAATCGTAATGTAACCAAGCGCCAAGTATCTTAAAAAGTAACCGATGAAGCACAGTTTACCTAGTGATCGGGTCGTTTACCTAATAACAGCTCTTGGTTAAGTAAAATTGTCTCTTACATTTATTTAGCGGATAACTGCTGATTCCCGAAAAGACAAATCGCCCAAGAATTGGGGCATTTGACAATTTTCGGACCGTAGGATGTGCAGCCGTTTGGACATAAAAAGAAGCGTTTAAATTTGTCGACCGTTGGAGCTGTAACGTTAATTTCCACTAAAACATCAAAAACTGGATATCAAAATTGCCTCTCTGGTTCATGATTTCCCTTTTTTTGATCTTTTTTCTTTCTTTCATTGCCGGTCGCATCGTCTGCTTCCCAGATTCCCCCCTAGTTCTTGCATTGGATTCCAATTTAATGGCATCGGATTCGAGAGGAATTCAAAGTTTTGATGCTCTTCGTATTGATCAAATCTACGAGTTTTCCGCCCCGAAATTCTTCGATTTCATCAACAACGAATCAGAAGAAGAGGCTCAAAAATCCGAGCTATGGTTTGAAATGGGTCTCACTTATGCCCCATCGAGTATGTTTTTCTGATCTTTCTCATGTTCTTGGCTTATTATATGAATTAAACCCTTGATTTTCATCTTTTTTTTTTCCCGTATTTCTAATATGGTCGGTCATAAAATAAGCCTTAGTTTCTAGAGATGACTAGGGTACGAATGGGTTCCATGTTCTTAAATTTTTCTTATAATCAAGAAGATGAGATGAAGAATATGGTTATTTTTGCACAACAATCCTTAATTCTTGAATATTGTTCTTAGTCAAATTAGGGTTAGAGACTTAAAATTAGAGAATAATTTTTAATGGTTATTTGGATTCGATATTTGATCGTAGCAGCTTGGGTGCCGAAAATTAAAACGGGCATATCGGTTCATCCAGCCAGTTTGGGCGGTTTTAGAGTTGAAGAACAATATAGTGATGTATATTATCTAAGAATCTTCCTCTTCAATGAACTAAATTTAATCAATTCTACAATAATGAAGGATTTTTTTGCCTAATGGGAAATTTGTTTGTTTTTAATCTGATGGCATTGTAGGAAGCATACGATCTGAAGAACCCAACTTTGGTGTCAGATGATACAAGGTGGGTCGATTGAATTTGGAAGAACACCATATTTCTCTCTCTCTCTCTCTCTCTCTCTCTCTCTTTATTTTTTTTTCATTTTCTTTATTACTAGATAATCTAATTAGTTACTCTTTCGTCAATACAGGCATCTGGATGAGCCCGTTGTTGCTATCGCATCAGATAAATGTGAAGAACAACATAGGGAAAGCCTCATAAAAGTGGTAAATTAATCATATGATGTTTACTTGATATCGATTCTTCTTTTGCTGATTATTAAATTCTAATAATTCGAAACACCTTTCAGAATTCCACTGCAAAACCTTGCACAGATAACAGAAGTTCTCAGCAAAACAGAAGGTTTGATTTGGGCCAAGTCTCTTTGTACCCAAAAGCTGACATCTGATATGTAAATCTTTTAATGAGATAAAAATCGCCCAATTTAAAAAAAATTCGGTATAATTTGAGGTTTTTTTGGTGCACCAAATAAATCATGAATTATTCATGAATTTGTGAAAATTGTGTATCTTTTAATAATTTGCATAATTTGTGATTAATTCCAGAATAATTCATGAATTTTTCAATAATCATTACTTTTTAAATTATCTAAATTTGTTAAAAAAAAAAAGATTTAAAAAAATTCTCCTTTTTTTCCCGATTTTTTCCTAACTTAACAATTTTTTCTGTCGATTGATTGCAGATTTACGCCTGAAAAACCAAGTGTTGAAACCACTTCCTCTGTGTTCCTTGAGCCTTCCCCATCAAAAGTGCACATCATCCAAGGTAGGAATATCTATTGAAACTGGTACAAGATATGTTGTGGAACTATTTATACAAAAGTTCTTTTTTATTTTGCTAGAAATATTTCCTAAAGAATGTATTTATGATTAATAATTGTCTTTGACTTATCAACATATACAGAAACTTGCACACCCAAGTCACGGATAATTTCTGCAGAAGGAAAGGGACTAAGAACTAGTTTGAAGAATCAGACAACTAAAAAAATACCCACCTCGAGTAGGAAGCCGTCAGCAGTAAACCCGAAAAATTGGTCCATATTAATGAAAGCTAATACTTTAAAACCGATAAGTACGACAAGGTGGCCGTCTATCTAATACATCTGTTCAAATTTAATTCATTAATTCATTAAAATATACTAATCGGAGTAGTAATTTATCAGGTGTCCTGACAATAATACTGTAAAGAATGAAATCATAACTGGAGAAATTGCTCAAGAGAACCAACCCATCAAGAGACAAAAACTGGACGAGGGTAGATCAAGAAAGGTGCATTTTGCTATTTGTTTATTTTTTCTTCGTTGAATTTGGTTATTTTGCTCTTATATTGATTGTTTATAAATCCCCAGGTACTCGAAGTCAAAGATAGGATTTTACGGCACAAATCAAAACTGGGTTCAAGAAATGGGACTATCAATTTATCTGCTACTACCTTTAAAGGTCCTAGAGGGGAGAGAAATGATTCCTCACTAACAAGAATGGTTTGTCATAGAACTTCTCTTAAAGGGTTCAAATTTAAGGTTTTTATAGTTCAAATGAGAGACTGATTTTTATAGTCTGAATTTAAAGGTTTATGTTCGAGAATCAGCAAGCCCGTTCATTTCCACTGCAGAAATGGTGAGTAGATTTGAGGCGAAGACACGAGAGTTTGAACAATCTCATAATAGATCCCTCTCACATGTAAATTACAGGCTCCTCCCTACTTTTTGTGTTCTTATATATATATATAATTCCTTATATTTGGTGGTGGGGTATTGCTATTTCAGGTCGAAACTGCTTTGAAACTTCAAAAGAAGCACAAACTAACTTTGACAAGGCCAAAGGAACCTAAACTTGAAACTTCTCACAGGGCACGCCCTGTCATGGTGAAACGTTCTGCTGATCTCGAAGAAGAGATGGTGGCAAATCTTCCAAGCTTTAAAGCCAGAGCAGTCAACAAGAAGGTTAATAGTACTCCATTGAAAATTATACCCAACAGCCTACAATGTAGATTTTGTTTTAACTTTTTTTTTTTTTTTAACCCCGTGTAGATCTTGGAAGCCCCCTCAATACCTACAATGCTCAGGAGTACTCCTCACTTACCGCAATTCAAGGTAGGATTTATTACGAGAGGTCGTTGTTACAGGGAGGTTGTAATATGTTTCTGTGCTCCGATGCTTTTAACTTGCTTAGGGAAGTGACTTACCAAATTCAATTTAGCAAATTATAAACTAATTTAGGTTATTTCTCAAAATCTAACTAGAAAGTAGCAAAACTTGACGACCTGACGATGAATTTGACAACTATCCATGCTCAGGAATTCCACTTGAAAACGATGGAGAGGGCTAATCAGCATGTATATGCATCATCACTTTTGTCCTCCTCAATAGACTCTTCGTGCCAGGTAAAATCTCAGGCTTTTATTCAAATTTTTACTATAAAATCAGTGGTAAAGGTAGCCTGGTACCATGACCAGGTAACTTACCAGATCCCACTCTGGTTTGCAGCCACGTGGCACCCAATCTCATAATTAGGGGTCCTGGATAGGTGCGGTTAGATGATCACAACTATTTTGTGAAAAAACATTAAAATAAAACCGAGAAATGAACAGTAAAACCAAATGTGATTTTAACGTTCATTTTATGAGCAATTGAATCTTTCGACCACATGGTTATATATATTTATTCTAACTTTTTATTCACAAAATAATTGTGATCATCTAGCCGCTTCTATCCATCTGATCATGTGATTGGGTGGGAATTAGTGTGGGACCAGATAAGTCACCTGGTTCATGGTACCAGGCTACCTTTACCCTATCAATTTAGCAAATTATAAACTAATTTAGGTTATTTCTCAAAATCTAACTAGAAAGTAGCAAAACTTGACGACCTGACGATGAATTTGACAACTATCCATGCTCAGGAATTCCACTTGAAAACGACGGAGAGGGCTAATCAGCATGTATATGCATCATCACTTTTGTCCTCCTCAATAGACTCTTCGTGCCAGGTAAAATCTCAGGCTTTTATTCAAATTTTTACTATAAAATCAGTGGTAAAGGTAGCCTGGTACCATGACCAGGTAACTTACCAGATCCCACTCTGGTTTGCAGCCACGTGGCACCCAATCTCATAATTAGGGGTCCTGGATAGGTGCGGTTAGATGATCACAACTATTTTGTGAAAAAACATTAAAATAAAACCGAGAAATGAACAGTAAAACCAAATGTGATTTTAACGTTCATTTTACGAGCAATTGAATCTTTCGACCACATGGTTATATATATTTATTCTAACTTTTTATTCACAAAATAATTGTGATCATCTAGCCGCTTCTATCCATCTGATCATGTGATTGGGTGGGAATTAGTGTGGGACCAGATAAGTCACCTGGTTCATGGTACCAGGCTACCTTTACCCTATCAATTTAGCAAATTATAAACTAATTTAGGTTATTTCTCAAAATCTAACTAGAAAGTAGCAAAACTTGACGACCTGACGATGAATTTGACAACTATCCATGCTCAGGAATTCCACTTGAAAACGACGGAGAGGGCTAATCAGCATGTATATGCATCATCACTTTTGTCCTCCTCAATAGACTCTTCGTGCCAGGTAAAATCTCAGGCTTTTATTCAAATTTTTACTATAAAATCAGTGGTAAAGGTAGCCTGGTACCATGACCAGGTAACTTACCAGATCCCACTCTGGTTTGCAGCCACGTGGCACCCAATCTCATAATTAGGGGTCCTGGATAGGTGCGGTTAGATGATCACAACTATTTTGTGAAAAAACATTAAAATAAAACCGAGAAATGAACAGTAAAACCAAATGTGATTTTAACATTCATTTTACGAGCAATTGAATCTTTCGACCACATGGTTATATATATTTATTCTAACTTTTTATTCACAAAATAATTGTGATCATCTAGCCGCTTCTATCCATCTGATCATGTGATTGGGTGGGAATTAGTGTGGGACCAGATAAGTCACCTGGTTCATGGTACCAGGCTACCTTTACCCTATCAGTTACCAAGAAGTCTGAATTTGGTTTTTCGTATATTGCAGAAGGAAAATAAATCCCATCTTAGGCTTACTGAACCCAGAACCCCTCATCTCGAAACATCTCTTCGTGCACGTCCCACGGAGTAAGTCTCGTAGAATTTGGAAGATACAATCATCTCTATCAGTTTAATTGTTTTTCTTTTGATGCGAGATGATTTATTATCTCACTATTGCAGCATAAAGAGTTCTCAAGAATTAGAGCTGGAAGAACTAGAGAAGGTGAAATTTAAGGCTAGGCCACTCAACAAAAAGGTGAAATCATTGCTTTGTATCTAATATTCACAAACTTGTAGGGGTTGGTTCAAAATCTAGGGCAACGGACCCTTTTGGCACCCTACCCAATCTGACCAACTGATTGGCATACCCGGCCCGACAGGCCAAGACTACGATATGCCTGACCTGACCTGAATAACCCAACCCGATATATAATATAACAGATACACTTATAAGAACAGATATATTATCGGGTTCGGTCAGATCTGACCTGCCCTACCCATCCGTCATTTGGTTCAGGTAATGAGCCACCCCAACGCTTTAAACTACCATCTAGTCATATATATAGAAGGCTTATGTTTATTGTCTGAATGGATTATATGCAGATACTAGAGAGCAAAGGGGAGCTTGGTTTATTCTGCATCCCGAAGCGCCATATAACGACACCTCATGAATTCCATTTTGCTACAAATGAAAGGATACAACCAGCTAAAGAAGTCACTGATATATTCAATAAGGTATTCAGATGAAATGTAATTCTAGCTTGCTAAGCTGTCTAAATGTTTGATAACCTG
Source organism: Chloranthus sessilifolius (assembly GCA_021018995.1). NCBI lineage: Eukaryota > Viridiplantae > Streptophyta > Magnoliopsida > Chloranthales > Chloranthaceae > Chloranthus > Chloranthus sessilifolius. The sequence continues at coordinate 186,660,790 of CM037585.1, read as the reverse complement.
GGTTTCGGGGCCTCGTAGAGCACCCGACTAATCCCAGGGGCACGTGCCTGCACCAAGTTAGCACGTGCCGGGTTAGCACAGGGTATAATCCCTAGGGTGGCCTAAATGATTTTTCAATGAATTTCTCATTGTACAGTTTCTTTTTTTCCCCAGCTTTCACTTAGCTCAAAAGCTTGCCATGATGAACAAAAAACTCCCAGAATCACGGCACCTATGCCCTTCCACTTACGCACGGAGGTTCAACAAAACTCCCCTTTTCTCTCCATGTACATTGGAATATATATATATATATATATATATATATATATCAACATTTGATCTTTTTTAGTTTATAAATAAGCCATGGTTCATTAACTTATAGGAGCGGGGACTTGAGAAACAGAAAACATTTGAAATAGAAGTTTTACAACAACGACTGGAGGAAGATAGAGCAAGGATTCCTAAAGCTAGACCATATCCTTATTCTACTGATTATCCTGTGGTAAGTAATTTCGTAATATTATCTTGCAGATTAAGAGAAATGATTGATAATGATACATTGTTATGTAAAGATGACTTGTCTTCATATGCTCCAGATCGCACCAAAGCCAACACCGAAGAAATGCACGAAGCCAGAGGCTTTTCAATTGGAGAGTTTAGTAAGACATGAAGAGGAGATGCAGAAGAAAATGGAAGAAAGGGAAATGATGGAAAAAGAAGCTGAAAAAATGAGGATTTTCAGAGCAACACCTGTTCAAAAAGAGTAAGCTTTGATGAGAGGGTAGACAAAGGTGGCTTCAGCTTTTATGCATGGTATCAACACTCGGTGGATACGTATCGGTTTCGTTGAGAACCGATACTGATACAACCCCAATACCTGTATCGGGGTGATATCTGTATCTATATCTTTATAGGACTGATACGGGTCAGTATCGGCCGATAATGACAGATAGAAGACTTTTTTTCTATTTTTTTTACTTAAACAAAATATAATAAAAAATCCACCAACATATCCGTATCAGTCCAAAATCAACCGATACCTGATATTGTGCTTTTATGTTTTCCAACAAACGTAATGGAGATCAGTCAGTTGACCATTTTAGGGTTGTGTTGCAGTGACCCATTTCCAGTTTCCGAGAAAGCAAGGAAACCACTCACACAAATACAAGAGTTTGTACTCCACGTAGATCACCGGGCTATCGATAGGGAAGAATTTCATAAAAAGGTATGTAATTACGTTTGTCTGATGTAGGGGACTATCCTACATGTTACTTGTGATTCTGATCTACAGTTGTCTAAACAAGTGCACATTTGTGTATATTTTTGCTTAATTGCTTGTCTTTCGAAGCAGATGAAGGAGAAAGAACTCATGTGCAAGCGGTACAGGGAGGAGAGCGAAGCAGCCAAAATGGTAGGGAGGCTCCTTATAATTTTCATCGATGACTAAGCTGGGTTGATCCTGTGATCGCAAACTTGAGGTCGCAGGATCAATCCCAGCTAACTCATAAACAAATAAAAAAGAACTTTGTGAAGCAATATGTCATGCACCTCTTAACATCCCAAACTGTTTGAAATTGTTGACTACCCATCTTACTAAATTTTGGTTTACATGAAATGTTTACAAAAAAAAAAGTTTGACTACCCCGATTAAGCTGGAATTAATCCTGCCATCGCAACCTTGAGGTCGCAGGATCAATTTGTTTTACATGGAATGTTTACAAAAAAAAATTGTTTGACTACCCGGATTAATAAGCTGGGATTAATCCTGCAACCGCAACCTTGAGGTCGCAGGATCAATCCCAGCTTACTAATAAAAAAGAAAAAAACTTTTTGTGAAGCAAGATATCATGCTCTTTTTAATCATAACAAACTATTTGAAATTGATATTACTAAATTTTGGTTTACATGGAATGTTTACATAAAAAAAAGTTTGACTACCCTGATTACTAAACTGGGATTAATCCTGCAATCGCAACGCAGCATCAATCCCAGCTTACTAATAAAAAATAAAAACTCTTTTTGTGAAGCAAGATATCATGCTCTTTTTAATCATCACAAACTATTTGAAATTGTTGACTACCCAGATTATTAAATTTTTGTTTTAAAGGAATGATTTAAAATAAAAGAATTGATTTAAATAGTGAAGTCTACATCTTGTTTCATCCTTTTAAATTCTCTGTTTAAAGAAGTGTGATATGTTGGCGGCTGTATTTTACAGATGGAGCAAGAGAAAGAAGTAAAACAGCTGCGGAGGACAATGGTGCCCCATGCACGGCCCCTTCCAAGATTCTACGATCGCTCCCTTCCAGCAATGAAGAGATTTCCTGGTCACTACAACTAACAAAATCTATGCTTCGTAAGCAACGGGTTTCCCGTTCTTCGATTCTTTGGCCACACGCGCATTATTTGCGTTTTTTTTCTGTATTTCTTTCGTTCGAGTGTTCAATTTATATACTGAAATTTGCCTTTGTAAATAATTATTATTTTTTAATTCCTCTGTCATAGTTGCCTCATCCTATAACTTCTGTTGGTGTAATTAGAAAACGACAGGCTCAGCTTACTGAATTGTTACAGAGGTATCCTGGAGATTGTGGCGCTCTTTTGATAAACTGGGGTATCCTGTCTCTTTGAGCACCGGCTCTTAATACGCGGGGCACTTTTTAGGATTTGTGCCACGTGGAACTATATCATGTGTTTCATGTGATTTGACACACATGATCTGAAAATTTATTTTGTAAAAAGATTGAAATGAAAGTGATCTCCATCGATTGATTCAGGGCGATAAAACGCCATAAAAAATTAATGGTAGGTTGGATTTACATGGCAGCCATTAGATCGCCTTTGACAGCTTTAAGTTGTTTTCCGTCCCGGTATTTACACCAAAGATCCTTAAATCACAGCGCACCTATCAAATGGAATACAACCCACTATTAAGTCACGTATCGTCCGATACGTTCAATGTATCGTTTCAATATATTTTTTATTTTTTATTTTTTTTTGAAATATCTTAAAAATCAAATTATTGTCCATATCGGCCGATACGGACGATACGTATCATCCGTATTGTCCGTATCGTCCAATACATTGAATATATCGTTTTGGTACTTGTTTAATTTGAATGTATCGCCCGTATCATCCGATACGGGCGATACATTGCCTATATCGGATGATAATTACCCTATTTTTTAGAGGGTATGATACATAGGCAATGTATCATACCACTCAGGTCCTAAATCGATATGTATCGGCATCGGACGATTTTTTGACCCATGCTTGGACCTAGCTCTCATGCCTTACTTAACAGTAGTCGCAGTACTAACTGATTTTGTGTGAGCCAAAACTTATATATATTGGCGTATCGGACAGGTCCACGCCAATATTGAAGTACCTTTTCCTTAATTTTCAAATATATATATATTTTTTTATCAAAGGGCATTTTTGCCATTTGTCTAGTTCATATCATATACATATTGGCCGAGGTACATATGGAAGGTATGTACCGATATTTGACTGTTTGACCCATATCGAATGGGGCGACAATTGGTCAAAATCATGCTTGTAGCCATGGAATTCCATACGACCTTCATAGATTTGTAGCCATGGAATCCCATCCGACTTTCACATATTTGAAGCCCACCAAATAATCGTTCAAGTCAGCTTTTGAGAGAATTCGATGCCTTTAAGCAAGTGAAGGCCGTACTTCTTTTGAATTGATCCAAAAGACAGTACACCTTTTGATCACCCTTTGATGCTGAATCATGGATCAAAATTTTGTGCGATACCGATACATATTGGAGGATACGTACCTTTACAAATTTGTAGCCATGGAATCCCATCCGACTTTCACAGATTTTCAGCCCACCAAATAATCGTTCAAGTCAATTTTTGAGAGAATTCGTTGCCTTTAAGCAAGTGAAGGCCGTGCTTCTTTTGAATTGATCCAAAAGACAATATACCTTTTGATCACCCTTTGATGCTGAACCATGGATCAAAATTTCGTCCGATACCAATACGTATCGGACGATACGTATTGGTATCGGAGGTAACCGATTCGGTACATTGAATGTACCGTATCGGTCATTTATATGTAAAGTACCGAATGATACATTCAATGTCTCATCCGGTACTCTCCGATACCGATACATATCGTTCGATACGTACCGATTTTTCGGCATTTTGTTCCAGGTGCTGAACAATTTGTTTGTTCATCTATGATAGTTTAATACTTAATAGTCACAGTTTCATGTGGTAAAAAGTCTTACTTGCTTTTTAAAAGAAGTAAGGTTCGTATTATCCCATTTTTCAGAGTAATAAGACCCGTTTGGCAACTTTTTTCCCAAAAGTATTTTTCAAAGGGAAAAATGTTAGGTGAAAAACACATTTCACCAAATGTCTAACTCACAATGGTGTTGAGTTGATGAGCAGCTGCATCATGATGCTTCTCATTATGTAATAAATATTTTTGCGAGGCAGTATGTGAGAAACTGTTAGAATAATAGGTTCAGGTTGCAAAAGAAGATAAAGATCGAAATTAAAATACACGTTGATCCGGTTCGAGGCACGTTAAATATCGTTGTCTTTAAACCGAGATTTGCCCCTACCACTATGATCTAGTGGTCACCAATAGGTTACTGGCAAATCGGTTCCAGGATACAACGAACCGGGAGCGTATCTGTGTGATCAGATCCAAATCTGATCACACAACCAGAACACCAAAAATTAAAGTGGAACTCTGAAAAGGAAAAGCTTAAACTCGCGGAGAAGAAATTTGCGAAAATATGCAGTGTGTCAAATGAGGGGTCTTGAGGCCATTTTATAGATAAAACAAGTGTAACCGAACGGACATATCCGTTGCATATAACTGAACGGTTGGATAAGACATATTTGTTTAAAAAATAACTGAATGATTTAAAATTCAAATGGGTGATTACACACTTGTTCAAAAGTTTACTCGTGCTGCCGTGCCCTGGCCCCGTCCGACCCGACCCCGATTCGACTGGCTCGGTACAAGACGCCAATGAAAGTGTGTGTGTGACTGAGGGGTTGCATTGCGGTGGAAATTACAAAATTCGGTGCCCCCTGGATGAAGGCTACAAGCCTTGAGCCAAGACAATGATATATAAGCCAAACTCAAAAAAAAATTTACACGATGTGGGACAAATCCCAATTTCAAAAGCTTATTTTTAAAGCCTTTAAAATATCCAACAATCCCCCACTATTTTAAAGATTTAAAATAAAAATAAAATTAAAAACTTTTAAAAAAATAAAAATAAATAATCCCCCACTATTTTAAAGATTTGAAATAGAGCAACGCTAGAAAAATGTGCATAAATGAAAATGTCTTACAGACTTGAATTTTCACTTTAGTGAAAATAATTCAAAATTTATCAAGATCTTTAGTGAAACTAAGTCTTGAACTAACGATCTTATATGACAAATCGGAATTATTTCACACACATATTTCACATATTTTGGTGTTCAATAAAATGTTAGCACATTTAGGCCCTATGCTAGCACCTTGGTTTTCGTAAGTGTTTATGAGATAAAGCCAAGTCTCATTGAAAGCGGCTCCACCTTCACACTTATATAGGCAGACCTGTAAGAGATGTCCCTGTAACATCTCAACACATAGTGTTATAGGACTATTAAGAGTAATGCTCTACCTCCCCTTATCCATTACAGGTGAAACACTACCCTTTGTGGGATGTATATGAGATTTATTTCTCATCAATGTAGTATCCTTTAGTTGTCACAGATTTACGACTTGTTTTTTCCTTTGAACCTAAACATTAATTAAACAAATATTAGGTAGGGTTCCCATCATAAGTGGTTATTTAGGTTTAATGACTTTAAATCCATCCCAATTGAAGTTTTATTAACCTCATCTCTGCCAAGACTTTTAGTAAACGGATCCGCCCGGCTTTCTGCAGGCCTAACCCCAATCAATGAGATTACTCCATCTCTAAGTAATTGTTTTACATTGCTATGTCTTAGACCAATGTGTCTATTTTTTCCATTATACGTTTGACTATAAGCCTTTGATAGTGTTGCTTCACTATCACAATGTATAGAGATAGGTGGCAATGGTTTAATCATAATTGAAATTTCTAATAGTAAATTTCTTAACCATTCTGTTTCTTTTCCACTTGTCGCTTAGGCAATGAATTCCGATTTCATAGTGAAATGTGTGATGCAAGTTTGCTTCTTTGATCCCCATGAGATCGCAGCACCTCCAAAAGTGAATATCCATCCACTTGTAGACTTTGATTCTTCTGAACCAGATATCCAACTTGCATCGCTATATCCTTCTAAAACTTGAGGATATCCAGAAAATTGTAAATCATAATTAATAGTACCCTTTAAATATCTAAAAACATGCGAAATAATATTCCAATGAACAGAACTATGGTTACTTGTAAATCTACTTAGCTTACTTACTGCAAATGTGATGTCCGGTCATGTACAATGCATTGCATACATAAGGCTACCAATAACCCTTGCATATTCTAACTGTTGCACACATCGTCCATCATTTTTAATCAATTTAAGATTAATATTTAAAGGTGTATTGGCAGATTCCAAATCAAAATAATTAAATCTTTTTAAAATCTTTTCAACATAATGAGATTGAGTTAAAGTTAATGTATTTTCATTTCTTATAATTTTGATTCTCATGTCTTTCATGTTAAAAGATGAACTTAAAAAGTTTTTAGTTTCTAAAATAACTTCTAAATTAGTTACAAAAATAAGTAAATCATCTACATAAAGACATATAATAACACCATTATTATGAGAAAATTTATAATACATATATTTGTCAGCTTCATTAGTTTTGAATCCAAAATTAGTAATAGTATTATCAAACTTCTCATGCCACTATTTTGGTGCTTGTTTTAGCCCATATAGAGGTTTAATAAGTTCACAGACTTTCTTTTCTTGTCTAGGTAGAACAAATCTTTCTGGTTGTTCCATATAAACCTCTTCTTTTAAATCACCATTTAAAAAGGCTGTTTTAACATCCATTTGATAGATTTGTAAGTTATGTATAGAAGCTAAGGCAATTAGAAGTCTTATAATCGAAATTCTAGTAACGGGTGCGTAGGTGTCAAAATAATCAACACCTTCCTTTTGTCTATATCCTTTGGCAACCAATATTGCCTTAAAATTTTCTATAGTTCCATATGTTCTAAGTTTTCTTTTAAATATCCATCTACATCCTATGGGTTTAAATCCTTCTGGTAAGTCTACTAATTTTCATGTTTTGTTTCCCATTATTGAATCAATTTCATCATTGATAGCTTTTTTCCAAAAAGCACTATCTCTAGATTTCATTGCGTCGTTAAAGTGATAGGATCGTCGTCTTCATTTAGACACAAATGTTTCTTAGTACTTTTGGTCCTATTTCCTTCAATCAAATAGATGTAATAGTCTTTTGAAAGACTAGTTTCAAATCGTTGACGTTTACTTCGTCGAGGTTTAATGATGACCTTTTCATCACTTGAAGATTCAATAACTTCTTTAGATTTAGAAGATTCTCCATCTTCATAAGTTTTACTTTCAATATTTAATTTATTAGTTAGAGTAGTGAACTTAGATTCATAGAATATAGCATCTCTAGATTCTATTATAGTATTTTTATCGATATTATCATTAGGTTCTATAACTAGAAATCTATAAGCTTCACTATTTTGTGCATAACCAACAAATGCACACTCAATAGATCTAATCTCTATCTTAGGTTTTTTAAGATCTACTAATCTAACAAGTGCCCTACACCCCCACACTTTAAAATAGGTTAGACTAGGTTTTCGATTCTTCCAAAGTTCATATGGTGTAATTAAACCTTTCTTATGTGGAATTATATTCAAAATATGAGTAGCAGTTAACAAAGCTTCACCCCATAAATTTTTATCGGAATTAGCGTTAACTAACATAGCATTAGTCATTTCTACTAATGTTCTATTTTTTCGTTCGGAAACTCCGTTTTGTTGTGGCATATAAGGAGCCGTCACCTCATGACGAATTCTATGAATTTCACAAAAATCAAAGAATTCATTTGACATGTATTCTCCACCCCGATCAGATCTAATAACTTTTATTTTTTTATTTAATTGATTTTCTACTAATGCTTTATAATCCTTAAATTTTTCAAAAGCCTCATTTTTAGTATTTAATAAATATATATGAGCATATGTCGAAAAATCATCTATAAAAGTAATAATATATCGTTTTCCTCCTCTAGTAGGAACATTGTTTAAATCACAAATATCACTGTGTATTAAATCTAATAAATATGAATTTCTAATAACACTACGAAAAGGTTTTCTAGTAATTTTAGTCTTAGCACATATACTACAAGCACTACTATCAAAAGATTCATGTTTTGAAATTAACTCTAAGTTAGCCATGCATTTCATAAACCTACAATTAACATGTCCTAATCTATCATGCCATAAATTAGAAAGAGAGACCGAGTAAGAAGAATGAGAGATTTTATTAATTGAATTAGTTACATTGAGTTTGAATATGCCTCCCATGGCATATCCTTGTCCAACAAATTCGTCATTCTTGGATAAGATAAACTTATCCGATTCAAATACAAGTTTGAAATCATGTTTGATCAATAAACCACCTGAAACAAGATTCTTGTTGATATCGGGTACATGGAGCACATCAGTAAGTGTAACGACCTTTCCGGATGTGAAATTTAATTTCACTTTTTCACGTCCTCTGATCTTTGCCGTAGATGAGTTCCCCATAAAGAGATCTTGATCATCATCAGCTTTGTCATGCGTTCCAAACATGTCACGATTATTACATACATGTTTTGTGGCACCGGTGTCGATCCACCATTCATTGATGTTATCAATCAGATTGACTTCCGAAAGAACGGCTACAAAGTTATTTTTCACTTCCACTGTATTCGCTTGATTCTTCAACTTCTTGAAGAGGCGACAATCCCATTTGAAATGTTCAGGTTTTCCACAGTTACCACCATTCTTCGGTACCATGGTCTTATTCTCCTTAGCAAATTTCTTATTCTCCTTGGAATGAGAATATCCTCTCTTCCTCTTCTTGGACGGTCCATTAACAAACTAAGACTCAACCAAGTGTGCCTTTGATGTCATATCGATGTGATCTTCTGTTTTGTTCCTAACTCGGGATTCTTCCTCAATATGTAAATGAAAAAGAAGATCTTCCATAGAAATCTTCTCATTATTACGCTTAAGGATTTTTCGGTAATCTTTTCATGATGGAGGCAACTTGGCGATTACCGCACCAACTAGAAAATCCTGATTGAAATGAGAGCCATTAGCAATCATATAATTTATAATAACTTGAAAATCATGAACTTAACGAAGAATAGGTTTACCATCGACCATCGTAAAATTGAAAAACTGACTGATAATATAAGAATTATACCTTGCATCTTCAGTTTTATATTTCTTCTTGAGTGCATCCCAGAGTTCCTTTGAAGTGTCGTAGGTGCGGTAGACGTCGAACAAAGAATCCAACAGTGCATTCAAAATGTAGCCTTTGCAAGTGTAGTCGTCGTCGTCCTATTTCTGCTTTTTACGGCCTTCAGCGAGGGTGGATGATTCGATAATAGTCGGACACGTAGTTATGATAACGTATACAACTTTCAGTGTGGTTAACAGAAAATGCAATTTATGTTGTCACCATTTGAAATTCGAACCATCAAAACTGTCTAACTTGCAGCGCTAGATGAATCTTATCATTCAGTAGAGCAGAAGTGGAGGACTGAATATGAGCCATAAATCTCGGTTTAAAATTGTTAGAATAATAGGTTCAGGTTGCAAAAGAAGATAAAGATCGGAATTAAAATATACGCTGATCCGGTTCGAGGCACGTTAAATATCGTTGTCTTTAAATCGAGATTTGCCCCTACCACTATGATCTAGTGGTCACTAATAGGTTACCGGCAAATCAATTCCAGGATACAACGAACCGGGAGCGTATCCGTGTAATCAGATTTGGTGAATCTGATCACGCAATCAGAACACCAAAAACTAAAGTGGAACTCTGAGAAGGAAAAGCTTAAACTCGTGGAGAAGAAATTTGCGAAAATATACAGTGTGTTAAATGAGGGGTCTTGGGGCCCTTTTATATGGGTGATTACGCACTTATTCAAAAGTTTAATTGTGCCGCCCCGTACACATGCTGCCCGGCCATTTCGTTTTGGCGTGTATGACTGATGGGTTGCATTGAGGTGGAAGTTACAAAATTCGGTGCCCCCTGGGTGAAGGCTACAAGCCTTGAGCCAAGACAATGATATATAAGTCAAATTCAAAAAAAAATTTACACGATATGGGATAAATCCCAATTTCAAAAGCTTATTTTTAAAGCCTTTAAAATATCCAACAGAAACAACATGCTACACACCTCTTTATAGCACCCGAAAAGTGTTTTTTTGTAAAAAGGGTTGCCAAATAGGGCATGAGTTGTTAAATGCTTCTTTTTGGCCGGCATTTGTGAGCCACTGAAACCCGTGAAAAGGCTACTCCAGAGTATAACTAGGCCTGGCTGGCATGACTCGATTAGTAAGTCAGCCAGGTATGGGCTAGTTTCGAAAGTCTGATCAGCCCATTCAAGCTTGACTCGATCAAATGAGTTCTTTTATATAGAAATTTCTGGGCTGGTCCGGATCCCCACCTGGCCTAGTGTGCTATGGGCAGAGTATGGGCTAAGATAAGTAGCTAGGACCGGTTCACAAATGAGATGGCCCAGCCCGACCTAATTAATAATTGGGTCGAGCATGGGCCGAGGAGAAAAATACCTGCTCAACTGCTCTAATATTATGTAAGAAATCCAATGGGTCTTACTCAACCTCACAAAACCGACTTGCAAAGTGAGGAGTGTCCAAATTATATATAGTCCAAGACCTCCAGCCCACAGCCAATGTAGAACTATTCTAACAATATTCACTCAATGTTACAAAGGAGCGGTCAAATAAATTCGAAAGCCAACATATTGCAATGAAATGCATGGAGTGGAAGCTCGTCTATGACCAGCTAATGGCATTCCAAAGACACTAACATAAAAGAAATTGGCTGTTCTCAACACCATCAAAAGCTTATGAAGCTTATTTTAACTATTGGCTTTGTCAAAAGATAGACTTCAATAGATTTCACCTCCCACCCCATAATAGTCAGCTTCTAACAGGAATTGTCAGGCAAAAGGTGCTTCACAAGCTTGAGCCTTATAATGTCAGTGATACCCATTAATCCAACAACAGATGGTAATTATGGAAAAATAAAAAAGAAGTTTCATTAATCAAAAGGTAACTCATAAAATAAACAGTCCTTAAAACTTCATGGAAGCACTTTGAAACATAATTTCGCCATGATCATAAACAACTAGGAAGAAAATAATCACTAAGCTTACCATAAGTTAAAAAAAGAAACATATTTATCCATAGTGCCAATGGCCTCTCCAAGATTCGACTAAGGGGAAAAAGTTTCACCATTATACTAAGCTATTTCGTCAATTTTAACACTCTACCATGGATTTGGGGTGACCCAAATGGGTGGTGACCGAACCGGATGTAATGCAGGGTAATATGTAAATAAAACTCGGTATAGTCATCAGTGAAGTAGACAAGATTTCAGTTGGACCCGGGAATATCACTAGACGAAAGAGAGAGAAGAGTTATATCCCACGAACAATATGCGGTCCTTCTCGGTGCCTATTCCGATTTGACCATCATGATCGGAAATGATTTTTTGTGGCTTGCGTTTTTTAATATATTTCTTTGTTATCAGTTTCAAAAAAAAAAAACGGTCCTCTAAACTTGTCAACTTCACCCAATCATATTGAGTAGCATCTAGTTTGAAAACATCAAATTTAAGTGCTTTATGAGCGTCTCCATTGGCACCACCCTCATAAACTTTCCTCAATAGCTGTATCAAATCACCCGATGATTCGACAAGATACCTATGGGTAACAGCCTTTGGGACCAGTCATAGAGTGGCCAACTCTATGGCCTTTGGATCGGTTGCTCGGAGATCACTAACAAAGATTTTTCCGAGGCAAGTAATAGCATATAATTGTCCCTGGTATCTTATAAGGTTGTGGAACCGCACTCTCGGTGTCTCTATGGTAGTTCAAACCTTAACCCTAGCCTTACAGATGGCCACTTTCCCAAACTGTCCATAAATGGCTACAACTACGTAGTGAGAGAGGTTATTTGGTGATGAAGGAGATGAGAATACGAGGGAAACAATAGCTCTTTGCTCTAGGGCAGAGCATTTTACTATGGGACTGTATTTGGTTGTAAGTGCTCTTAGACCTTTCGGAAAATGAAAGAGCTGAATTTAGTTCCCTTTAAAAGAGCAATTTGAACCTACTCTTTTAAGTGGGCTGCTCTGTGCCTCCAAAGAGCAATCCCAAACACAACCTTAGGTTTTTTTTATACGAAAAATGAAGGAAATTGATTGATTGATTCTACGGATGCCACGTAGTGGGGAGATTTAGAGTAAGATTAGGAGAGAGAGAGAGAGAGAGAGAGTAGTTATATTGGTTTTTTTTTTTTTTTGATCGGTAACTATGTAATTTTCAATCAACCAAAAGAAAAATACAAAGAAGATCGAACCGAGCGAGGTGCTCGAAGAACGAAAAAAGAAAAGAAACAACAGAAAAAGCAGAAACCAAAAAAGGGCCCTATCGCAAAGAAGCTAACAGGCGATCAACCGTGCTCACAACAAGAGAAAGGGTAACCTAAGGACAAACTGGCAATCGCCCCTCAATTAGCCAAATTTTGCCCCATACGAACCCCCAAAGATGAATGCAGCTGGGTATCTCCTCCAGAATAGACGCCGACGATCCAAAATGTAGTTATATTGGTTTTAGTACTAAGAATATGGATTTTTACAACAAAAGATTCAGTCTCAATAACTTCAACCATTTAACACATTTGACTTGCCTTTAATCAGACGATAGATATTGTTTTTTTTTAATTTATATATATATATATATATATATATATATATATATATATATATATATATATATATATATATATATCTCAAGATGATGGCCTAGCCGGTATTATGTTGATGAGCAATATCAATTTGAGGATGCGTGCCACATGGAATCAACATCTGACCGTCTGCTATGTGGGTCATGATCTCAAAATCTAATATGTTAAAGATTGGAAAAAAAAATCTCCATCATCTAATTAAAGGCAGTCAATCGTCCTAACAATGAAACCATCAATTACATAGACCGAATCTTCAGTTGCAAAAACCCGTACCCTTATGATTAATTCCTATTTGCAATGAAAGATTCTTGCATAGCAACCAGAGTTTTTATGCTAAAAATGGTTGACTGCTTTAATTAGATGATGGAGATCAGTTTTCATCCAAATATTCCACCCAATAGATCTTGAGATCATGGAAGACTATCAGATGTTGATGCCATGTTGCACACTATAGAAAGTGATGTGACGATCAGATGTGCCACATGATTCTCAAGTCACTTTTTGCAATGTGTTCCATGAGTAGTCAACATTTGATTGTCTAATGATGTGCCAGCAAGACCAGAACGATTGCGACAAAAGTAATCTTCACCATCTTATTCAAAACAGTCAATCATTTTTCACATGAAAATCTTGTTGTCATGAAAGAATCTTTGGTTGCAAATATGGATACCTACTTTTAATTGTACATTTGTAAGCAATTGTACTCTTAGTTAGATTGGATTAGTCTGCTAGCTGAATCCACTTGGCATATAGCTTTGATGAATCACTCATATTCCCAAGCACCTGAACAAATCTCCCTACAATCGCCTGAAAAATATCATGCATGCTCAGCATAAAAGAAACTTTAAATTCACCCACAGAATTTGAGTTCACCATGCTGAAGCCCATTGACCACTTTGAATTAAATGACAGAGATCGTTTTTTGTCTCAATCTTTGACATGATGGATTTTGAGATCATGAACGCACCATCAGACAATCAATTTTTTTACTTCACATCGTAAAAATCCCCAAAAAGTGACCTTAAAATTAGGTTTGAGTATGATGAGTTCCACTTAATGTTAAGATCACAATGAAATAAAAAATTGACCATCTGATGATTCGCCCATGATCTCAAGATCCATTGTGTAAAAGATTAGGACAAAAAATGATATCCATCATCGGATCCAAGACAGTCAATGGTTTTCAACAAGGGTGAACTCAAAGATTCAGTGGCTGAATTTAAAGGTATTAAAAAGACCAAAAAAAAAAACTGTTAACCGACCAGTTGCCGTATTGGACTGAGAATGAGTCACTAATTAGGTACATGTGGCATTATTTGATCTCTTTGAATAACAAGATAGAGATGTTTCTCAATTAAATATTTAACAGATAAGATCTTTGCATCACAACCTTCATAGTAAGTATTCAGTGACACTTGATGAAAAATAATCGCAAAGTGGACTAAGAACAATTCTTTTACACTATAGGCAATGTAATTTCTGTAGTTTGTTTCTACAGTAAATCTAATTAGATTAGATTAATAGTGTTGTTCCTTAATTAGATTCAAAGCTTCAACAGTACAAGCCTGTGAAATCTAAGTTGAGAAGGAGGAATCTTGGGCTGTAAATAAAGGTTCCTATAAATAAATAAATAAAAAGCAACCAATAACATGTGATACAACATGGCAAACAACATTCTATTAAAGTAAGATTCGTTTATCTTCAATATGACGGTTTAGCCTATAACTAATTCAATAAGTGGGCTATGCTTACTTGTCACCAAAACCACCTCTTTGTAATATGGAAATGTGATCAAACTTCCACTAATAAAACCCTAAAACCTCCCTATAAAAACCAAATAACCACCTCAAACCTACTCACTCACATTCTATACTGTTTATCTTCAAAAAATAAAATATGGCTCTTGGCTCTGGCTTTTTGCTAGCAATAAAATTTGTGTTTGCGATCTCTCTAATGGTTGTGGGAGCTGAGGACACCATGTTTAATGGGGAAACGCTTTTAACAAACCAATTTTTAGAAAATGGGCCATACAAGTTTATAATGCAAGGTGACTGCAATCTGGTATTGTATGTAAAGCAGGGTGACAACAACAAGGCTCTGTGGAGTAGTAGGACCGCTGGCCATGGTGGTTCTTGCAGTTTACGATTGCAGAACAACGGCAACCTAGTCATTTTTGACGGCTCCGATGTGATCTGGTCCAGCACCTCTACTCGCGGGCCCAACATTTACCGCCTAGTTATGCAAACCGACGGCAACGTTGTAATATATGGTGGCCCAACATGGAGTACCAACACGGCACAGAATTCCAAGTCTAAGGCCACAATTGGCCCATTTTCTTAAACCATGGGGATATCGCTAGGAGCGAGTTGACGGTACGACCACCATCACGACGGGTATGGTTGCTCGTATCGGTAGCATGGAAGTTCTCTCCTTGGTGCTGCAAGTTTCATGGAGTTGTAATTTCTTTTTATCTTAATATAAAATGGTTTATGAGAATGTAATTGCAATATAATAAGTTATAAAGAGATTAACCCTGCTGACCGCATGTATAGGAATTTGGGCTATTGTACGTTATATGATGCACATCTTATAGTCCAACTAGCAGTCCATGGTCGAAAAATGTGTGAATCAAAGTTAATCTTTTAAGAGATTGGAAACTATCCAATTAGTGTATTTTAATATCAATCTTTAAAAAATATGCCCAAGATTAGTCCATAGTAACGTGGAGATCGGATGGTTAAATACCAAATGAGCATGATCTTTGGGCCTATGGTAGCTTGCAATCAAGAAAATGGTTAAAAGTTTGAACCCACTGAGGGTTGTGGCCATAGTTATCAAATTCACCGATTTTTTTAAAACAACTCATTTAAATGTCAGAAACACGTTATTTTTCAAAAATACACATTTTTTCGAAAATCACAATTTTTACGTTTTAAATGCATATTTTATGATTTTTTCTGAATGTTTCCTCAAAAATATATATATATATATATATATATATATATATATATATATATATATATATATATATATATATATATATTTAAATATTACCATTATTTTTTCCCAATTGCTACCCAATTTTTTCATGTTTTTTTTTTTAATTTTTTTCTTCACTAATTTTTTTTGAGAATTCCAACTTGGTAGCTATGGTTGTCACAAAGGTCTATCAACTTGGGTTTGCTCTCAAGGTCACAGGTTTGAAATGAATACCCTCCACGAAAGCGGGTTGCATCGAGGAAAGGTGGGGGGCGCTGCACCCCATAGGGATTATTCCAAGCGCAAACCTGGGAACTCGCTATTAAAAAAAAAAAAAGCCAAAAAAAATCGTTAAAAGTTTGATTAAGCCTAGTAGCAAAGAACCAATCGGCAAACGTTTGACTATAGTTTTGGCGGCCCAACCAATCAAAATCCGTATTTTTCCGTGGAAATTAGATTCTTTTAGATAAATAATCTCCATTTATATAGCCAGTAATATTTAAACTCAGAACCTATTTCATCCCTGGCAAACTGGGTTTGCTCCAAACTGCGATCTAGAGCACTGGAATAAACTTGAGCAACTCTTGCATGGACAAGCTATAAGGGGATTAGGAAAAGAACAAATGATTTCCAAGAGCTATAGAGGACTACTTTAGTTGCATATTTTTATTTTTGACGCCATACCACATAGACAGCCTAGATGTAGTACCTGTGTAAACTGCATGCGGAGAGGAGCTGATTCGGGGCAGCACACTGGGAGATGACTCGCACAAAAGGCGGGAGCAGGCGAGAGGATTAGAACCCACGACCTGTTGAGCTATCGTTCACCTGGTTAATTGTATGTTATTTCTTTTACAGAACAAGAGCATGTGCTTTCATCTATGTACATGTATTGAATAGATTAGTCAGTCCCATATAGCCTGTTGAATTTTTTTTACAAATTCTGTCATTTCACTAATTTGTACTAAATAAAGAGCTAACCAGTCCCCTTCTTTTTGCCGAGATCTGTATCCAAGCTTGCCAAAATGCAAAACCATAAGGGTGCATCTTGATATCTACGAAAAAAAATTCGTTATTTCCATTCAGATAGAATTTTGGGGTATCATATAGAAGAATAAACTGCAAATACTTCAAAGAATGTAACAAAACTCACCATAAGATTGTGAGATATGATGCTACAACCTTGCTGCTCCATTCTCGAGGGTACAAACTTAATCTAATATATAAATAGCCTGCAGATATAGTAAAAATAAACAGGATATTAACAATTAAAATTCATGAGGTGATAGCAGAGTAGCTATTAAGTTGGATCAACTAAAATTCATGAGGTGATAGCAGAGTTGCTATTTAGTTGGATCAGGTATAGAGACTGGTTGCTTAAAGAACATCTAAAGACTAGAAGAAATACCACCAATGCCTGCTCAGTATTTAACTTGTTTCCTAAAGGTAAAATGAACAAAAAGAAATTGCATTAAGTAGAGAAAAAAAAAAATCTCTCCCTGAAAAAAATCATTAGAGAGAATAAAGGCTTTGTATTATGTAATCCAACATAAAAGGAAATTTGGGAGAACATGAAAATTGAAAAATAGTAATGAAGAACTGAATATTTGACCAACGATACATAAAAAATCACACCATAAGATCCAAAGTCTCTAAATGATTCACAACGCAAACATACAACTGAATGTATTTAGGGATTTATTTGTCATTTTTTAATTATTATATCAAAATAAAGCTTTTGTGCCGATAGAACACTAGGGAAAATATAGGATCAAAGAATAGAAGAGAATAAATTTGTTTTTTCATGCTAAATATAAAGTTTATCATAGAGTACATTCCACAGATTCATCTTTATGTTTAAAGATATTTGCTAGTTTTCTTAAAAAAAGAGACTACAGTAGCAATTTAAACATTAATCACCCTTCTGTTGAACCCCGAAGTCCTCCCCTTTGATTAAAAAATTCTTTTCCTTGGGGACAGAGATGGTATCTTCATTAGTACACATGAACATGGGTCAAAATCTTGGTTCTCTGGTACGTATCGGCCAGCTCCAAAACCGATACATATCACTGATACAAAGGTATGTAATGGCGGATACATACAAAAATATATGGGTCGATACATTTAACCAAAACCGATATACGAATCCGACAATACGTATTAGTTTCGTCTGGAAATTTGACCCATGCTCCAACTAGTCCAGCAGACCAATTGGCAACTATCCATTTAAAAAAGGCCAACACAATCCATTTCAAGTCCTTAGTGGCAGCCACAACACTTAACATGAGAACTGCTTCAAACATACCTCAATAAAGATATTCTAATGAAGAAGACTGCTTGAAACAGGTACCAAAACTGAAAGACTTAACTGCAAATATCTAAAACTGCAACCAAATATGTAGAACTGCAAATAAAAGTTTGGGAGCCATTATTTGCACATGAGAAGTTGGCCCTTGCACATTGTTTACAAGAAAGACTTAGTACTTTGGAAACCTGTGTTATATGAAAACACCATCTAAGCCGTGCAATTTAAAGGCAATTATAAAAAGCTCTTTGGTGTGTAAATTTGGCACAAAAAACCATCTCAATCATAAGATTCAATGCAGTCAACTGTTGAATCAGGAAATGTACTTTGACTGCATTGAATCATATGATAACGATCGTGTTTCATGCCAATATTTTGCACCTAAGAGATCATGGCCTCCACATCAGACGGCTTAAATGGTGTTTTACATGACACAAGTTACCAAAATATCATGCCTTTCTTTTAAACTCTGCAAAGGCCAACTACTCGTGTGCAAATAATGGCTCCCTAAATGTTTTCAACAAAAATTGTTCAACCAAAATCTTTCCAAGCTCATGGGTCTCTAATTCTGACAACTTCCTCTAATGTGTTATAAGGAGAACCAGCAACTGGTAACAGTTGGCAAATTACAACTGAGTCCTACAAAACAAAACAAGAATTGCCTCAGTTCTTCTGAACTGAAATGACTTTAGTTTGGTTCACAACAGAAGTAAACTCACTTCAGGAACTGAGCTTAACCAAAACTAGAACAGGTTCACTTGGCTTCAGTTTTCATGCTTTAGAAACCTGCTCGGGTGTTTCTGAATTGTGATGTTTCTATTTTCTTTTCAGGCTTCTTTTTCTGGGTTGGAAATAATGGCTTATGCTTTTTCTCGAGATGGTTGGCATTGTATGTGGCATTATTTAATTGCAATTACAGTTGTTTTACAAACTGCTTTCTGTTGGATGTGAAAGCAAGGCTAGTAGACTCTTGAACAGAAAAAAGATCTTTGATCTATTAACAAGGGTGAATCCCGAGTATGAACATGCTAGCATCCTTTGACGAGGGGAATTCTTCCCACCCCCCACCCAGTGGAACCATTTTCTCCTAGTTTCATCATGAGGAAAGTAAACATCAACTGATGAACGTTTCTGTTGAGGCATTAGAGTGCTACGCTATTTTTGAGTTCCAACATAGGATGGAAGATTGAGCGAACGCGGTCGTAGCAATCTCACCCATGAAGATAAAGAAAAAATTAAAGTGTTCCCATTGTGGTATGAAGGGGCACCTGAAGGAAACTTGTTGCGAAATAGTTGGATGTCTCAAGTTTTACAATAACAATGCTTGCTCGTCTGTTGCTAATGAGGGATCTACCATGGCAAATCCTTCCGCACCACCTACTTCAGTTTGCCTCATGCTTCTACTCCAGTAACACTCACACGGAATGAGAGTCAGGACCTTGTGCAAAGTACCTCAAGTTTCCAAGTCTCCCCTTCTCACGTGGCCGATTCGGCTATCATTGAATCTGCTCATGCCTCCTTTCCATCCCCTATCACCATCAAGGTAATTAAGGCGGTGTGGCGAGATCATGGCGAAGAGGCTCGCTATGCCATGGCGTTGTCATGGCAAAGGCATATATTAGTTTTTAATATTTTTTATAGTTGATGAAAAAATTCAATTAATTAATCAGACATATTAGTTGTGGGGAAAGATTGGAATGACCATCTGATGATATCTTCATGATCTCAAGATTAGTTGAAGGGATGATTGGTGGTATCAAAGTTCATAAACAAATAGTAAAAAAACAGAAAAAAAAAAAATCATACATGCGCATGGGTCTGCGAAGAACTTGAGCGTTGATGGGTGTTGATTGATTGCGAAGGTGATAATTGAATTAAAATAATCAGATTAAAAAAAAATAAGAGAAAGAAACGAGAAAATGTACCGATAAAAAACAAAACGAGAGACGAGAGAGAGATAAAAGATAATACAAACTAGCGTTGAAAGAGAGAAGGGGAGACGAGAGAGAGGAGCTGTAAGAGAGTGGCTGCGAGAGAGACTAGAGGGTTTCACTTAAACCCTAAATATGATGGATATAACTTATCAAATATATGTTATAAGAGCATCTCCAACAAAGACGCTATAAGCACAAAAAAACAATAAACTCACTATTTTGGCAATTGAAAGCCCTTGGAAGCCGCTCCAGCAGATTCACTATGAGACTGACCATGTTTAGCGAATCCTCCTCCACTCGCCATATTTAGCAAGTCCTCCTCCAATCGTTGTCAATAAAAAATTATTAAATCTCTCTCTCTCTCTCCACTCACCATATATTTTAAGAATATATTAAAATAGAAATAAAAAATATTATTTTAAAGGAGTAGCTAAAATAGCTATTCTTGCTGGAAACTTTTTTAAAAAGGCAATAGCAAAAATAGAGAGTGGGCTCAAAATGGGTATCCATGCTGGAGATGCTCTAAGTCATAAATCTAACTTATAACTTATGAGTTTTATAATTTATAAGCTATAACTTATAAGAATATAAGTTAGAACTTACAAGTTATAAGTTATAAAGAAAAACTAAAAACAGCGGTCATGGTGGTGCCATTGTGCCATTCCATGACAACCATAGTTCACATGGCGATTTGCATCGCCATGAAAACCGTAGTCGCCATGGATCATTGATTTAGAGATGACTGACAATATATTTGATATGTCCTCACCATTTGATTCTATTACATCTTTCACTCCATGTCATATTCATGTAGCTGATGGATCATTGGTCCATGTCATGAGTCAAGGGACTATACATGTTTGTGGTTTGCATTAGACTTTGTTTTTCACATTCCTAAAATGCCTATAAAATCTTCTGTCAATTAACAAAATGACTAATTCATGAATGTATTCGAACCCTTTTTTTCCTTCTCATTGTCTGTTTCAGGACCTAACTACAAGAAGAACTTTTGGCGCGGTCATGAGGAGAGAGGCCTCTACATTCTTGAAAACCTGGAAGCATTGAGACCGACAGCTGCTGCTACTACTACGTCATTGGAGACTACAAACTTATGGCATTGTTGCTTTAGACATCTACCTCTTACTTCGTTTGTGTTTATTTCTCAAAAATTTTAGTTAATTTGACCACTTAAGTTTCAGTATGATGTTTGTTAGCTTTCCAAGCATTATAGAAACTATTATCCAAGTTATCATAACAAAAGTGAGATACCTTTTCATATTATGCAGTTCAATGTTTATGGCCCATCCTCTGTTGTTGCTTTGCATGGTTATCGATATTTTGTTTCTTTCATTGATGATTGTACCAGCTACCATGTTATTTCTTATGAAATTCAAAGCTGAGGTGGCTCGATTCTTTCATCTTCCATAAATGTCATGTAGATATTAAAAAGCAGAGGTGAGCTTCATCTCACGAATCCAGTTTCACTACGAACAGGCGTGGACTCACATGGGGCCCAGCTGGAGCACGTGCCCCTCCTAATTCGAAAAATGAAATCAGGTTCAAGTCGACGCAAGTTGATACAGACCTTAGTTTTCTCTCTCTCTCTCTCTCTCTCTCTCTCTCTCTCTCTCTCTCTCTCTCATGAGTTGAGATTAGGAGCTCAACCCACACACGTTGAACAAGAGTGTGAGATGCACACAAAGTTCTAGCGCCTCTGCATATGCATTACACAAGCATTGAGAATTTATCACACTTCTGCCCGGTGCCCACGTACCATATACCAACTCATCAAAATATTGAATAAATTTTTTGTTGATATCAGGTGAATGGGTAACCCGTTTGTGCACCATCTGGCATCTGTGGTATATGATCATCATTCATCACTATTATACAAGTGGCAGACAAGTATTGATCAACCTAAGGTAAAAGTGGTCATACATTGCGTAGACGACACTGCGTACTCCCCATGCCTTTGCACTCACAAAAGAGTGTTTTTAAATTAATACCGTTGGTGATTGCAGGTGGAAAATTGACAGAAAAACAAGGGGGTGATGGGAGAAGGAGATACATTTGCAACAACTGGAGGAAGGAGGAACGAGGATTCCTAAAGCTAACCCATGTCCTTCAACTAAATACCCTATGGTAAGAAATTTCCTAATATGATTTTTCAGATTAGGAGATCGATCGATAACAATATTATATTGTTAAGTAACGATGACTTGTCTTCTACTGTTGTACCACCAATGCCAACACAAAAGAAATGCACTAAGGCAGAGGTTTTTCAATGGAGAGCTTAGTGAGGCATGAAGAGGAGCTGCTGAAGAAAATAGAAGGGAGAGGATGGAGAAAGACAGAGAAGATGGGGATTATGAGAGCAAAATCCATTCACAAAGAGTAAACTCTTATGAGTACACATGGTGGCTTAAGCTTTTGTGTTTTCCAACAACGATCGGAAGGTCAGCAGTTAACCATTTTACTGTTGTGTTGCAGTGACCCATTTCCAGTTTCTGATAAAGCAAGGAAACCACCCATCTCCAGTTTTTGATAGAGTTTGTACTCCATGTAGACAATCGGGTTTTCAATAGAGCAGAATTTCATATAACGGCGTCATTGCTTTTATTAGATAGAGGGAACTATAATATATATTAATTGTGATACATATCAACAGCTATCTTAACAGGTATACAATACTTTATATAATTATGAATATATGCTAGTGATTCTGCCATAGCGACAATTTTCGACAAAATTCTCAAAATTTCGACAAAATTCGCCGAAACTTTTAGCGAAATTTCGGTGATTTCGCCAAAATTTTCTAAATTTGTTTAATTTCGGCCCAATTAACGAAATTTCACCGAAATTAACAAATATTTTTTAATTATGATTATTTTTTTAATAATAAAAAATATCTATATAAATATTAAATATAATTGATATATATATAGAAGTATATTTTTGTACTCCCCAAAATTTTCCCAATTTTTTTTCAAATTTTCCATGACATTTATCCGATATGAACTGAAACGACCCCCTACCAAAATATTGCCGAAAAGAAAATTTGTCACTATGATTTTAGCATCTAGTTAGTTAGTGCAGTAATTTTCAAATAACATGTCTATGATGCAACCGTCATGAAGCATTCAGGATCATTGAATTAATCAAAACACAGTTGTACTCAAGTTTGATTTAAATGGTGGAGTGCAATTGTACTCTAAGCTATCTTCCAAAAGCCAACTATGTCAAAGGGTGGTAGTTGCCATTTGGCAATATCTTGCTTCATATTTTTATGTTCTCTCTATAAAATGATGAATATAAATGGACTCTGTTTTACAGATGAATGAAGAGAAGGTAGTGAAAAAAGTGTGGAGGGCAATGGTACCCACGGCCCCTTCCAAACTTCGACAATCAATCCTTTCCCTAAAGAAAATGTCAATTACCAATGCAGTAACCAATAGATGCTATTAACTCTGGAATCTAGTTCATTAGCGTAATAATTTGCTAATAATGTCTCATTTACATGGTCACTAAGATGGAGTATGGGACTAAAATGGCAAGGAAAAAAAACGGCAAGTATGGGAAAAAATCGGGTTTGGGAAGAGTAAAACAAGGGAAATTTTCAGAAAAAAAAAACACAAAATAGGACAGTATGGGGAAAAAGGAAAAAATATTTTAAAAATTACACAATAATATATTACACAAAAGATAAAAAATAAAAATAAAAAAACCTTTTTTTGGTTTAAAAGCGACTTATACGAAAAAAAATGTATAAAGCGTTGTTTAAATGAAATATATGGATTTTATACATTTTCAGGTATAAAATGGCTTTTTAAATGTTTCTTGAAAAAAAAATGCATTTAACAAGCAGTTTTTTTTTGCAAAAGAAAAACGCCATTTTTTGTGACTATGGCCTTCCGAAGGATATAAAGGAGAAACACTCAGGTGCAGGCAATGCACAAAAGAGTGTGAAGCGGTCAAAATAGTATCGAGGCTCCTTTTAATGACATGTCTTTTGAAGCAGATAAAGGAGACAAAAAAATGGCAAGTGGTACAGGGAGGAGTGCACATCGGTCAAAATGGTACACGAAGGCAGACTCGATATCGAGATGAGCCAACTCGATGTCCAGTAGGACCAACGCGCTATCACAAAGTAAAGACAACTTACAATTAAAATTTAAATATACCTTATTTACTTTGTTTTGCGCCACTCTTAATTTCTTTCTTAAGGACACATTCTCCTTCTTTAACTCATCTATTTCTTTTCCTTGCTTGTTTACTAACCGCATTACTTTCACCTCAAACAAGCTATGCGCTCTCTTCATTTCATTTATTTCTTTCATAACCTTCTTCCGAGGGACCTTCATGTACCGTGTAATTCTTCTTTTTACATAAGTTGCTTCTTTTTCTTTTTCTTCTTCTTCTTCAATATCTTCTTCCCCTTCTTCTGCTACATCTTCTTCTTCTTCTTCTTCTTCTTCTTCTTCCAACTGGTATTCAATTAGCTTTTTTCCTTTTGCCTCAGCTTTCAACGTCACTTCCCATTCCATCTTCTTCATCTCTATGTCCTTTCTCTTTTGATGTAAATAATCATTTATGATCGGATTTTCCAACTCGAGCTTTTCGAGTTTGAGGTTGACCCTCAACTGTAGCAAATCATGTGTACAGAAAAGAGAATGTTACTGAATAGAGATAAATGAAAAGAGAATTCATCAATAATCAGATATAATTTTTTTTATAGATTACCTTCGATTGGAGGATTTTCCTCTGGAAAATATTCGGAGTCCTCGAGTACTTTAAAGCTTTCCATTTCAGGATCCTCGGAAATGGATTTTCTCTCTCCGTCCTCTCGGGAGCAATGTTAGGCATATGCTCATATGCCCAGATCTGTTAAATAAATCATAATTTAATACTGCAAAGGAAAATGAGGTAATGAAGAGCAAGGTATCAAACTCGGTATCGGTATCGGGTGTTGATCTATCTTGGACAGATGAGTATCGGCCGATACTGATACAGTATCGCCGATACTGTACCGCCCAATATTTTTTATATAAAAATATTGTAATGGTCAGTATCAGCCAATACCGAGATAGTATCAGCTGATACTGACCCGTATCGGTCTGATACCGATACCTGTATGGGTGGTATCGCTATTAGTTCTCGACGAAACTGATACATATCGACCGAGTTTTGATACCGTGATGAGGAGTATACACGTAGAAATGCAAAAATACCTGAAGAAATATAGTGCAGCCATAAATATTGTATTCTTTATCACTATCACTCTCGGCGACTTCTTTTCTTTTCTTTGCAGCTTTCTCTATTGACTCAATTAGATTATTATATACAGTTCGTCCCCACGGAAACTCATTGAAATTGGCAAGGTTATCTACTAAGTCTAAGTACTGGTCTTCTAAGGACTGATATGTGTTTGCAAGTAGGAAGGTGCAAACAACAAAGAGCAAAGATAATTTCAAAAATTCATCATCCGATAATTTTCTACTTTTGTCCTTAAAGATAGTATTTATGTCAACGCGTTTGACCAACTTCTTTCCTGGAAAAAACTTGAGGCGAATGGACTCTTTCGGATCTACTGGCCCCGACGCTTTCCACGGTCTAGGATCCACTAATCTAAGTCCTAAAATCAATGCTATATCTGACTCCTTCAACTTCAATTCTATATTCCGTATCATAAATATATTTTTCTCGACCCAAAAGCTTAAGATCCCATCAATTAGTTCTCCTACGAAAATCACTTTTTCTGGAACGTTAAAAAGTGGACCGAAAATAGATTCATCTAGTATTCTCTTTCGCTCAAGCGTACATCCATTATAAAAATTGCTTAGGGCAACTGCGCTACACTTTCCGGTGGTCTTTCCCTGTAGAAAAATGAGAGGATGGGAGGATAGAAAACAAGTTAACTTTAATAATCAACTAAATAAAAGCTAAATAATAATAAAAAATAGACAAGTAAAAAATCAATACCATGTAGAGGATCCGATGTAATGATATCTGAAAGATCGTTGTAATAAAATGTCAATATACAAAAAATAGGGATTTAGCAGCTTTTTAAGTCTTCTAACTCGGTATCAAGTCGATTGATTCGATGTCGAGGCGATTCAATTTGATATCACGTCATTTGACATGATATCGAATCTACTGATTCAAATCGACCGATATGCTATGGAATCAGTCGGTTCAATATTGTATTGGACAATGCGATATCCAATCGGATCAACTCAATATCATATAGGACAATCGATATTGAATCAGAAACTTAAAAAACAAACTGATTGGAAGTCAGAATACATTAATTAACCATCAAGGAACACAAGACACATATATTAATGTCCATGTTAAAATGCATATCGAACAGTTCAATTTAGTCAGTGTGATTTTTGGACCCACTTGGGTTCAAATTACTCAGTGTGATTTTTGGCATTGCTGGATTTGGCTTGATAAAAAATATGTTCAACTATGGCCTTAGGATCGGACTGCCACCTATTGTGGGGGTTGAGAAAAATAAAAAAATTTATAGTAGGTGAAGAAAATGTGGAGAAAGTAATTGTGGACCATGTAATGAATGTATATCAATACTCCAACCGCCCATCTTCTCCAAATCAATGTAGCAAGAAAACTTTTGGCAAAAAATGCACTGAAAACAGTGCTATGCTGATACACAATTCTTATGCTAACAGATTAGGATTTTAGAGTTTATTTGGTCTAAGGGGATTAGTGACGCATGACAACAACCCTAAAACACGTGAATATCCATGATATGCTAATTTGCCGAAATTAAACTAATTAATTGAACAATGGAACACAAATTAAAGCAATACCTTAGTTCGTAGAATTCCTCTTGAATGACCTTACTTGATTCGCTTAGGGTCCAATCCCGCGCGTGAGATCCGTTAGGATTTGCGGAAGGTGCAATCCTAGAGAAAAACTCTAGCATCAATGTAGCAAGAAAAACTTTTAGCAAAAAATGCACTGAAAACAGTGCTATGTTGATACAAAATTCTTACGCTAACATATTAGGATTTTAGAGTTTATTTGGTCTAAGGAGATTAGTGACGCATGACAACGACCCTAAAACACGTGAATATCCCTGATATGCTAATTTTCCGAAATTAAACTAATTAATTGAACAATGGAACACAAATTAAAGCGATACCTTAGTTCGTAGAATTCCTCTTGAATGACCTTACTTGATTCGCTTAGGGTCCAATCCGGCGCGCAAAATCCGTTAGGATTTGCGGAAGGTGCAATCCTAGAGAAAACTCTAGCACCCTCAAGGTCGGGGCGCTCACTCGTTGATCGATGTGGCTTCTCATAGTTCTTTGCTAGGGAGCGATTGATCGACACAATTGGAGTGATCTCGAGCCCAACAACGGTTGTTGATCGATGGGTATCGAAGAGAATCAACTCACAAGAATGGACAGCAAGATATCTCAAGATCTAGGGTTTTGGGGGTTTTAAACATTCAAATGGATGGAAATAGAAGCAAGACAATAGCAAAGCTAAATAAGAACAAGTAAAGAGAAGATCAAAGATAACATGGACATCTCACCCTTGGTCTCACACCAGACCCACATGGGGAAGAAGACTCACTCTCCATTAATGCTTTTCACAAGCTCAAGTGTTTACGCATTTTATAACATCA
Source organism: Chloranthus sessilifolius (assembly GCA_021018995.1). Classification (NCBI taxonomy): domain Eukaryota; kingdom Viridiplantae; phylum Streptophyta; class Magnoliopsida; order Chloranthales; family Chloranthaceae; genus Chloranthus; species Chloranthus sessilifolius. The sequence continues at coordinate 186,632,936 of CM037585.1, read as the reverse complement.
ACCAATCAATGCCACGAATTGACGGGGTCGTATGCTACGAACTGGTTTCATAGGTGATGAAACACTTTTGATCTGGGAGAATTAGCGGGGACGCCAACCTCAAAGACATAGAATTAGGCTGCGACGGGTCTTCTGGCATAAGAAGAAGTCACAAAAGAGAGCCTAGGTGAGCACAAGAGGGCAACCTTTCTGCCTAGACTCGCTCGAGCGAGAGTGCGCAAGAGTTTTGAGTTTAGGCCAAAAATTTCGGCCAAAACTCCCTCGAGCAAACCTGGTTCCCGCTCAAGCGAGAATCTTTAAAGGAGGTCGCTCAAGTGACAACCAAACTCGCTCTAGCGAGTCAAGTGATGACATTAGCCTTTTGTCCTTCTTTAATTAAGTTACCTTTTAGGGTAACATTGTACTTATATATTTTTGGGTTTATTCTCATTTGTAGCTACTATAAGACAACTTTATGTAAGCCAAATTTGACATTGATTGGTTGATTTTATAAAAAGTGTAAACACTTGAGCTTGTGAGAAGCATTAAGGCTTGGTGTGAGGCCAAGGGTGAGATGCCCATGTTATCTTTGATCTTCTTTTTACTTCTTGTTCTTATTTAGCTTTGCTATTGTCTTGCTTCTATTTCCATCCATTTGAATGTTTAAAATCCCCAAAACCCTAGATCGTAAGTTATCTTGATGTCTATCCTTGTGGGTTGATTCTCTTCGATACCCATCAATCCACAACCGTTGTTGGGCTCGAGATCACTCCAATCATGTCGATCAATCATTCCCTTCAAAGCCCTAGCAAAGAACTATGAGAAGTTACATTAATCAATGAGCGAGCGCCCAGACCTAGAGGACGCTAGAGTTCTATCTCTAGGATCGCACCTTCCGCAAATTCTAATAGATCTAATGCATCGGATTGGACCCTAAGCGAATCAAGTAAGGTCATTGAAGAGGGATTCCACGAAACCCTAAGGTATCGCTTTAATTTGTCTTTCATTGTTCAATTAATTAGTTTAATTTCGACAAATTAGCATATCATGAGTATTCACGTGTTTTAGGGTCGTCCCTCATCAATTTTGGTATCAAAGCCTAGGTCCTAGGTTAGGGCATATGTGTGTCATTTCGATTTCGTTTCATTTTATTTCGTGTGTTCATTTGTGCGCTTATCTTGTGTTTGTTAAAATTACTCACTTGATGTGTAGTTCATATTTGTGTGCTCACCTTGTGTTTGTTAAAATTACTTAATTACCTTTGGTTCATAGTTGCTTGTTCATCCTAACACCCTTGTTTAGTGTGTCGTGATCACCATGGGTATGAGTGGGCTTGCCGATGTTCTTAGGACCATCCAAGCTGCGTTGGTCGCGCTCAATGAGAGCCCCAAAACTTGTGGTCGTGACAAGTGCTATAAGTGTGTACTCGATTCAACCAACACCAACGACTGTTGGGTACTCGATTCCATTGACACTAATGGTTCTTGTGTAACCAGTTCGATGGACTCACATGACTCAACGGGCACCAACAAGCCTAACACAAGTTAATCAAGTCAAATGCACCATGGATCAAAATATCGTCTGATACCGATACGTATCGGTATCGGAGGTGGACGATACGGTACATTAAATGTACCGTATCGCCCATTTATATGGCTAATACCGGACGATACATTCAATGTATCGTCCGGTATGTTACTGTTCCGGTACGTATCGTCCGATACGTACCGGTTTTCGGCCCGGTACGTAAACCGGCATTTTGATCCTTGAAATGCACACGAGTCACTAGTGTTGGTAGAGTCCACTACACAGGAGTCATTCGCGTCACACGCACATGAGGATATCAAGTTCGTAGGTGCACGTACACAACATGGTTTTGAGTCACATTTTGCATTGCATGCCGAAATTATGCCTATAATTAATTTGTGCAATGACAATTCTAAATTATTGACAGATTTGCCTGTGAGCTTCAAGGAAATCCAAATAAGTGGCCATGAAATAGTTCGGGTTAGGCTTGAACAATTCCCATTGGGGATCGCGGAGAAGTCCCAAACCCGTGTGCCGAATCTTTTAGGATGGTGGCAAAGAGTAGACCTAAGTTATATGTGCTTGAGCTACCTCAATGGTGGCAAGGGGTGGACCTAAGGTATAGTGCTTGAGCTACCTCAATGTATGGGGGTTAGTTCAACGCTCAATATGGAAGACCTAGTTCCCCATCTAGGCTCAACCCCACTTCCTAGAAATCATTTTCAAACATCCATTTCTTTTGAGTCAATTTGAATCCCACAACCCATACCCCTTCCTCCTCCGAGCAAGTGGAAAAGTGAGATCATTGAGAAGATCTTGGATGGTCTTGTGGCATTCACAGATGGCAGAGATTTTCAAGGCTATTTTATTAAGAGAGTTAGTGAGCCGACTTGCGAGAGTGCATGGGTAAATCAAGAGAAAGTTCGCCGCTTGGATTTTAACATTTTCGACCGATATCAAGATCGCACTTCATCAGTGATGAAATCTTTTCGATCTGGATTGGTGGGAAGCTTCACAAATATTTGGTAGGGTGGGTTGGCAAGCCGGGTGGGTACGTTGAGAAGAGGCTTACCGTGTACGCCCCGAGACAATCCACCGACATGATGATCATACCTCACTGGTTCCGAGGTTGCTTGGGCTAGTTGCGAGGAGTTCTACCCATGGTTTTACAACTCGACTCAACTCAACCCAGTTTCGAGTCGACTCCTCTATAGACTCAATCTGGGGTTTAACTCAGTCGACTCGCTGAGTCCACTCAAGAACTCGACCAAGTTTGTCAACTCGGCGAGTCGACTTTAGTGACCCTAAATGAGGAGAGGAAAGAAAGAAGGAGGAAGAAAGAAAGAAAGGAAGAAAGGAAGGAAAAGAAAGAAAGCAAAGCAAAACAAAGAAGCAAAGAAAGAAAAAAAAAAAAAAAAAAAGAATATATATATATATATATATTAAATAACCTGAGTTGGACCAATTTTTCGCGTTGACTCTACTCAGTCGAGTCGAGTTTCCGTATTTTAAAACCATGATTCTACCGTTTGAGTCCCGACTTACTTGACCGATACTACGTGCAAGTTTCATCGGAGATGAAACCTTTTGGGTCCAAGAGAATTGATAGGGACGTATGCCATGAACTTTCATCGGTGATGAAACACTTTTGGTCTGGGAGAATTGGCGAGGACGCTATCCTCAAAGACATGGAATTAGGTTCGCGACAAATCTTCTGGCGTAAGAAGAAACGACATAAGAAGAAGCAGCAGAAGAAGAGCACAAGAGGGTAACCTTTCTGCCCAGGCTCGCTTGAACAGCCATGGTCCTCGCTCGAGCGCAAGAGTTTAGGCCAAAATTCGCTCGAACGAAAATCTTTAAAGGAGGTCGCTCGAGCGACAACCAAACTCGCTCGAGCGAGTCAAGTGATGACATTAGCCTTTGGTCCTTTAATTAAGTTACCTTTTAGGTAACATTGTACTTTTCTATTTTAGGGTTTATTCTCATTTGTAGCTACTATAAGACATCTTCATATAAGCCAAATTTGACATTGATTGGTTGATTTTATAAAAAGTGTAAACACTTGAGCGTGTGAGAAGCATTAATGGAGAGTGAGTCTTCTTCCTCATGTGGATTTGGTGCGAGGTCAACGGTAAGATGCCCACGTTATCTTTGATCTTCTCTTTACTTCTTGTTCTTATTTAGCTTTGTTATTGTCTTGCTTCTATTTCCATCCATTTGAATGTTTAAAACCCACAAAACCCTAGATCTTGATGTCCATCATTATGGGTTGATTCTCTTTGATACCTATCGATCAACAACCGTTGTTGGGCAATCGTTCCCTTCAAAGCCCTAACAAAGAACTATGAGAAGCCACATCAATCAACGAATGAGTGCCCCAACCTAGAGGATGCTAGAGTTTTATCTCTAAGATCGCACCTTCCCCAAAGCCAAACGGACCTAGCTAGCCAAATTGGGCCATAGCCAAAACAAACATGTTCATTAAGCGGAAATCCACAAAATCCTAAGGTATCACTTTAATTTGTGATTAATTGAAAGCAAAATTGGCGTGGGACAACGACCCTAAAACACGTGAATGATCATGAGATGCTAGTTTACCGAAATTAAAGTAATTAATTGAACAATTAATCACAAATCAAAGTGATACCTTAGGATTTTGTGAATTTTCACTTAAGTGAACATGTTTGTTTCAGCTAGGGACCAATCCAGCGAGCTAGATCCGTTTAGTTTTGCGAAATGTGCGATCCTATATATATAACTCTGGCATCCTCTATGTAATGACCCGATTTTTAATGCACTTAATCTTGTGGTGTTAGATTTGTTTCGCATCGCGCACGGTGTTAGCGTCCCACACCAGATCGTCTTATTTTACTTTAAAGGTGTTAAATGTGTGGTTGCACTAAACTTGGTGGTAATGCTCCACACTGAAACCTACCCCATTTAAGAAAAACCTTATTTAAGTTTAAGGTACGCACAACTCTTCCCAGTCTAATCTTCTTAAAAACCCTAGCCGTCTCTCTCTTTTCTCCTTCTTAAGAGAACCCTACCCGTCAACATCTTCTCTACCCGTCTCTTCTCTAAACATCTTAATCTTTTCCCTAAAATCTATTGTGTTTTTCCACAATAACCACCGTGGTTATTTTTCCACCATCAGGATCGAGGCGAAGAAGGCGGAGAAATCGTGGAAAACTCATCGCGTAGATGCCGATCTTATCATCGTAATCGTCGTTGTTCAACCGAATCACGCTTCAAGAGGTGGATACCGATCCATCCATCTGGTTCTTCTCAGATCCCATCGCGTAGGATACGTTCGATCGCGTATCAACAGGCTAGTAAATGAATCTAGATTTGTTTTATTATAAAATTACTTTTATGATCAAAATAATGATTAATCCTAATATTAATATTTATTGAATTTTTGGATGTATTTTTTGGCTTATTTCAGAACCTTATTTTGTTCAGAATTTGCAACAGTCAATCGATTGATTTACACTTTTCAATCAATCAAATTCGAAACCGCAATAGAGAATGCTTGTTACTTTATTTATATCAATCGATTAAAATGCATTTTTCAATCGATCGATTCCAAGCTGCAGTTTGGGTTTTAACTGAACAACACTACATTAATTGTTTCTGACGTTTTAAGGTCCTCTGACACTTTACTGCCTCTTTAGTTAATTAATTGATGGATGGGATATTCAATCGATTGATTTTATTATCAATCTATTGAGTTTTGTTTGGCGGTGAATGACTAATGGGGTCGTGGGCTTAAATATATCATATTATATTTAGTGTAATGATGGTTATGATATTATATTATAATAGCTAATAAAATATTATTTAATTTATATCATATAACTATTATTAGATTCACCCTACTCAAGTACCCTTATTAATTTAATAATATAAATTACCTTGGTTTAATGGTTGGGCACTCAAAGCCTTGTTTTATTTTATTTTTCAATCGATTGATTTTAAATCGAACCGACTGTGCACACTTATTTAAATTCAATCGATTGAGTTACACTCTTCAATCGATTGATTTGTGTCCGAACAGACAACTTTTATTATCATTGTATTACCTTATGACTGTACTTGCACGACCAAAACTCAATGCACTTTAACTACTAGATGTTTCGATCGATAGCCGTGACTCACCTAAACCTTTAAAATAATAATAAATTCTATTGAGCATTTAATAATAATATTATATATATATATATATATATATATCATTTTTTATCGCTTCAACGTGACCACTTCGATAACCCGAAAAGTTGAAAGTTCGATACCTCGTGAGAATCAAACTCTGACCTTTCCGTTTTCGAAATCACACTTTAACGACCCTATTCTATATTGTATTGATATATGTGTAAATATATATATATATATATATATATATATATATATATATATATATATATATATATATATAAACATAATAAAGCTAATGCAAATCTTTCTGCACGTATGATGTCTGTGTTTTCATCTTGATCGCATTATATGAGATATGAGTAAGTTATGACATATGTACGAGAGTGTATGAGATCATGCCTACGCTTGGGTATGATAATTCGCTAAGATGATATCGAAGCGAGGAATACATCGTATTCACATGCCTTACAACTCATGGTGGAATGGGACCCATGACGAGTCGGGTGAGTGCGAATTCAGTGTAACCTCGTATACGGTAGCATATACAATGACCCTATCACCCCTAATTTTAATACGAGAGCATAAGATATAAAATATGATACGAGATTCAGACCTTGGGCCTTAGTTGTAGTGAGATCTCTTTACGGTCACGTGAAACTCAGAATGTAGGCATCCATATACGGATGTAACCCCGCTATGGTGGTTTAGAATCTCACCGATAGCGAGATCTCTTTACCGCTACACGAAGTACATCAAGGTTACTACAAAACTCTTTCCTTGGGAAGCGTGATATAGTGGAGTTATCGCACTATAGCTTGTGTTAGAATTAAGTTTAAGAGTATGATAAGATATGAGTATGAGATAAGAAAAGTTACAAGTACGATAATAAGACACCGCTGTATAGGCCAGTATAAGATTAAGAACTTAAGTTTCTATACGTGGCATTCCTTGCGTAGCCACCGTAAGGGCAACAACATCTTTCAGCCAAGACGGGTCTCTGGGAGACATTATGAGTATAAGTATGTTTATGAGTTACTTTGGCCATTATGTTTCCCCATTGACTGAATGGAGGAGTATAAGTATGATATAAAGGGCGTTATGATATAGTGGTATGATACTATGATGACTCTCACATGGCAGTTCAAGCAGCGACTCTGGTACAGGTCGTTTAGGATTTTATGAGTATGTTAGGTACGTTCATACAATGTACAGACGTATGTGCGAGAATATTAATAAGATATGGTATGTTATGAGGTATGGTATGTTATGAGTTATGATAAGGTATGTTAGGCTATGAGTGTCTAGATCATGGTCTTACATTTATGATTGTGATATGAGTTTACGATATGCACTTGATTTTGCTATCATCTTTTGACTTTTGAGATATTATTATTATCACTCACGCGATGCACCCACAATGTACCTGAGTAGTATGGGGTGGATTGGTGGTGTATCCCATTGAATTTACGTTTTTGAGTAAACTCATCCCACGACAATATAACAGCTGTAGGTGATTACGCTGGTGGAGTAGACGCTGGCAATCCAGATCCTATCAACACCGATTTCATTGATCCCGTGGGCGTTGATTACCAGGAGCCTTGGGGGGGCGGCGCAACTGAGTACCAGGAGGACTACGGTGTTGATTTCGATCCGAGTGTCGAATATTGATCATTGCAGACTTGGTAGTGGATTTTATCTTTATTATTATCATTGATTTTATGATTTCCTTTATCGGATTTGTTTTCGACTTCGATTTACGTTTTATTGGTGGATTTGTGGATTTTATCACATTTATTCAGTATTTATGATCGCTTTTATATTCCAGATTTATTTGTTGGCTTTCATGGATTTCGTGCAACCAGACTTGTGTGATAACTCTGATTAAGTGTATGTCCGCTTAGCATATCTGAGATCTATGCGGGTCATAACTCGGAATTCTCATGAGGTATCGAATTTTCAACTTTTTGGGTTATCGAAGTAGTCGCGTTGAAGTGATAAAAAATAGCATATATATAATATTATTATTAAATGCTCAATAGAATTTATTATTATTTTAATGGTTTAGGTGAGTCACGACCTTCGATCGAAACATCTAGTAGTTAAAGTGCATTGAGTTTTGGTCGTGCAAGTACAATCATAAGTTAATACAATGATAATAAAAGTTGTTTGTTCGAACACAAATCAATCGATTGAAGAGTGTAACTCATTCGATTGAATTTAAATAAGTGTGCACAGTCGGCTCGGTTCAAAATCAATCAATTGAAGAACAAAATAAAACAAGGCTTTGAGTGCCCAACCATTAAACCAAAGTAATTTATATTATTAAATTAATAGGGGTACTTGAGTAGGGTGAATATAATAATAGTTATATGATATAAATCAAATAATATTTTATTAGCTATTATAATATAATATCATAACCATCATTACACTATATATAATATGATATATTTAAGCCCACAACCCCATTAGTCATTCACCACCAAACAAAACTCAATAGATTGATTATAAAATCAATCGATTGAATATCCCATCCATCAATTAATTAACTAAAGAGGCAGTAAAGTGTAAGAGGAAATTAAAACGTCAGAAGCAATTAATGTAGTGTTGTTCAGTTAAAACCCAAACTGCAGCTCGGAATCGATCGATTGAAAAGTGTATATCAATCGATTGATTTAAATAAAGTAACAAGCATTCTCTATTGCGGTTTCAAATTCGATCGATTGAAAAGTGTAAATCAATCGATGACTGTCGCAAATTCTGAACAAAATAGGGTTCCGAAATAAACCAAAAAATACACCTGAAAATTCAATAAATACTAATATTAGGATTAATCATTATTTTAATCCTAAAAGCAATTTTATAATAAAGCAAATCTAGATAATTTACTAGCTCATCGATACGTGATCGAGCGTATCCTACGCGACGGGATCTGAGAAGAACGAGATGGATGGATGGGTACCCACCTCTTGAAGTGTGATTCGGTTGAACAACGACAATTACGATGATAAGATCGACGTCCACGCGATGATTCGTCTACAATTTCTCCGCCTTCTTTGCCTCGATCTTGATGGTGGAAAAATAACCACGGTGGTTCTTGTAGAAGAACACACAATAGTTTTTAGGGAAAAGATTAAGATGTTTAGAGATGAGACGGGTGGAGATGTTTTTTTTTTTCTGGAACACCTGGGTATCCGGGCCTCTTAGAACACCCGCCTAATCCTAGGGGCACGCGCGCACCCCAAATTAACACATGCCAGGTCAGCACGGGATATAAATCCCTAGGGTGGCCTCAAGGGGGGGAGGGGATTCGAACTCAGGTCTCTTGCTTATGGAAGCAAGTACCTGGCCAGCTGCCCTAACCCTTTGAGGTTGCGGAGAAGAAGATGTTGACAGCTAGGGTTCTCTTAAGAAGGAGAAAAGAGAGAGACGGCTAAGGTTTTTAAGAAGATTAGAATGAGAAGAGTTGTGTGTACCTTAAACTTAAATAAGGTTTTTCTCAAATGAGGTAGGTTCCAGTGTGGAGCATTACCACCAAATTTAGTGCAACCACACATCTAACACCTTTAAAATAAAATAAGAAGAACCGGTGTGAGGTGCTAAGACCGTGCACGATGCGAAACACATCTAACACCACAAGATTAAGTGCACTAAAAACCGGGTCATTATACTCTAAGTCAGGGGATTCACTCATAGATCAATGTGGCTTCTCATAGTTCTTTGTTAGGGCTTTGAAGGGAACGATTGATCGGCATAATTGGAGTGATCTCGAGCCCAACAACGGTTGTGGATCGATGGGTATCGAAGAGAATCAACCCACAATGATGGACATCAAGACAACTCAAGATCTAGGGTTTTGGGGGTTTTAAACATTTAAATAGATGGAAATAGAAGACAGACAATAGCAAAGCTAACTAAGAACAAGAAGTAAAGAGAAGATCAAAGATAACATGGGCATAAAGATAACATAGCTTACATAAAGATGTCTTATAGTAGCTACACATGAGAATAAACCATAAAATAGAAAAGTACAATGTTACCCTAAAAGATAACTTAATTAAAGAAAGACAAAAGGCTAATGATGTCACTTGACTCGCTCAAGCGAGTTTGATTGTCGCTCGAACGACCTCCTCTAAAGATTTTCGCTCGAGCGGGAACCAGGTTCGCTCGAGCGAATTTTGGCCGAAAGTTTTGACGTAAACTCTTGCTCACTCTCGCTCGAGCGAGGACCATGGCCGCTCGAGCGAGCCTGGGCTGAAAGGTTGCCCTCTTACGCTCCTCTAGGCTCTTCTTCCGCCGTTTATTCTTACGTCGTTTCTTCTTACGCCAGAAGATCCGTCGCAACCCTAATTCAATGTCTTTGAGGTTGGCGTCCCCACCAATTAGGGATGAGAAAGAAATGACTTGTATGTCAAAATTGAAATGCATTCCAATTGCGTATCAACCTTTGGACTAGTGTTACCAAAATCATTGTCTTTTTAATGTTTTAATTGCATCTTATTCTTAGAAAGGTTGGCAAAACGACTAAATCGCAATTTTTTCCAAAAAATGGGTTTATCAATAAATCTCATTTTTTCCAAAAATAGAGGTTTTTTCAATAAAACTCAGTTTTTTGCATTTTACTTACAATTTTTTCAGTAAATCAAGGGTTTTTCAATTTATCACCAACACTAAAAAAGATTTTCTAATAGTTTTTTAAAATTTTGTGTTTTTCCCCGAAATTTTCCCGATTTTGTCATTTTACTTTTTTTGGTATTTTCCCTTGCCCATTCCCCCCATTTCCCCCCCCCCCCCCCCAAAAAAAATTAATAATAATAAATAAATAAATAATTCTGACTTAGTAATATGTTTGGATAAATCAACAAAATGTATGATTACATACAACAAGCTTAACATGACAAAATAACAATAATCACAATAATAATAGTAGTAGTAGTAAGAATAATAATAATCATAATAATTAAGGGAGAAATTTTTAATTAATTATTATTTTTTTTAATTTTAAGAAAAGGGTCCCATGATCTGAGATTTACTTAGTGAAAGATAAAAACAAGAGCGATCTCTATCATTTGATTCAACGCGATGAAACACCAACTACAATTAATTGCATGTGGAATTTACGTGGTAGCCATTAATTTTAGATAGTGTTTGACAACTTTTAATCAAAGTGATGGAAATTTTTTATCTTTTACACCAAAGATCTTTAGATCATGATGCATGCACCTATCGAATAGTACACATGTTAATTCTACATGGCACACATCTCAAAAAGTGACGCAAGTACGAAGTCACCTGACGCTCATGCACTTTGTACCGCTTACCTAATATTAAATTACTAATAAATAATAGTAACTCATTTTCTCTCACCACCATAACTTGCCTTGTAAGAAGAAAATCCTGCTCCGCTCCTATGACTAGGAGTGAGCATTTCCTCTATTGATGCATGTGACTAGGGGTGGAGATTCGGTTAACCGAACTGAAACCGAAATTTGGTTTTCGGCTCGGTTCTGCAAAACCGAACCCTAACCAAAATCCCCCAAACCAAAATTTCGGTTTCGATTTGGTTCTGCAAAACCAAACCCTAACCAAAACTCCCCAAACCGAAACCGAACCAATCCGGTTTGGTTTTCGGTTGGTTCAGGTTTTCTTCATACATTTTTTTATTTTTTCAGTTTTTTCGATTCTTTATGGTTTTTTATCAGTTCTCACCCTACCCAACCGTTTTCGGTTTTTGGGTACCAAAACTGAAACTGAACCAGGCCGAATCAGTTCGGTTCGGTGTCATTTTTCAATCGGTTTCAGTCCGGGTTCGGTTGACCCCGTTCTCGGCCGGTTTTCGATTTTTTTTTGCACCACTACACTTGACGCATCATTAATCCTATTTACAACTCTAGCATTAATTGAAGAGCGTGCATTGTAGAATATGGGTGCACGGTGTGTGCCACATGGATCTTGTGCATTTCTCCCCCGAATTCTGACTTGGATAATTAATCAATATATATGATTACATATGCCAAGCTTAACATGGAAAAATAATAATAAATAAAGGGAGAAAATTAAGTAATAAATTTGTATTTGTTTTTCTTAAGAAAAGGGTTTCCTAAGTAGAATATAGAAGGATACAACCATCAAGGAAATTAAAACTAATAATGATATTAAAAAAATAATAAAAATAAAAAAATGTAAAAAAAAGATATAAAAGGAGAAATGTTGTTGCTAGATAGTGCTGTAGAATCGCTTCAACGAGTTTCCAGAGAAATCAAAACAAAAGCCCAAAAGTAGATGCAACGTTTTCATACCTTCTGGTGCAGAATATCTTTGAGCTGCGAAGGAGCAGGCATCAATGGAGTTTCAGATCATCAGATGACGCAGGTGGAGAAGAAGAACTTGAACGATTCGAATCAGTTGGGGATTGTAGGGTTTTGGCGATCAATCGTGGTCCAGAGTGGAGGTGGTAAGTGAGAAACTACTTGCGCACGAGATTAGTGCCTTTGCACATATTTTAAAATGAAGGGAACTCCATTCGCCCACCTATTTACTGAAGCAGACCGTGTTATACAATTTTTGGTTGACAGCTCATGTGGTGTGGTGTGGTGTGGTGTGGTGTGGTGTGATTGTGATTGGCTGCACGCATAAGGGCCTAAGCACGGCAGCCAGTCATGTTGTACCACATAAGCTGTCTGTAATATTGTCTATCAAAAATTATCTACTATTTATAATTTTCCTTAATGAAGTATACCTATGTTCGAGCCCACAAGATTAGTGAAGGCACCTACGTGGCCTTATGTCAAACCCGCTCATTGCTTGGTACGAGACGCCATAGATTGTTTTTCACCCCTTATGTCAAACCCACTCATTGCTTGGTACGAGACGACATAGATTGTTTTTCACCCCAATGGTCCATCCAATGGATCTTGGGACCATGATCTTACCATAATATGTAGGGGTGTATTCGTTTTGGTTTGGTCGGTTTCGGATCAAAATCACAAACCAAATCGGTCTTATTCGGTTTCTAAATTTTCAAATCAAATCAAATTGTCCAACTCTTAAACCAAACCAACCTGATTCGATTCGATTCGATTCGGTTGGTTTCAATTTTTCTATAAGTTCTAATTGCACATCAAAAAAATTTCAACTTCTCAACCAATTTTCTTATAAGTTCTATTTTAGTGTTTTAAGATTTAGGAATAAGCTAAAGAAAATATTAGAGTTTTATATAAAAATATGCATTTTATTTAAATATCCTTTAAAATTAATCAAAATCCTCACTTATATATATATATATATATATATATATATATATATATATATATATATATATATATACTTACAAACTACATTCGGTTTGGTTAGTTTCGGCTTGGAATCGAAACCAAACCAAACTTTTCGATTTTCCGTTTTTCCAAACCAAACCCAAACGGGTACCAGAAATTTTTATGGGAGGGGGGGTAAAGTATGAATAAGAAACGTATAATGTTATAAAAAATAAAAATAACATTCGTTAACAAAATTAAAAAAAAAAATAATAATAATAATAATCTTTTATTTATATATATTTGTGCGCCTATTAATAGGCAATTGGGCCAATCTGTCATAGCTGGGAGCCATAATAGTTGGGCTAAGCCTCATTTCTAACTTTTAAGGTTTGTTTGAATAAGATAGTAGGAAAATGGGGAATTTGGATATATAAATCTAATAAATTCACATGATTTTTGGAGTGCAGGAATTCAGATGATTCTTTTATTCTTTACGATTTCGATAGCCTAATCTTCGTCAGAGAGAGAAGATGTCTTAGATATGATTTAAGAAGAGAAGTTAAAAAATATGAGAGATTGAAGTAGGGTATTTAATTGAGACGCCTAAAAGATAGAAGAGAGAGGGGGCCAATCATTTTTGCGTCTAACAAATAGGTAAGATAAATTAAAGAGAGAGAAAAAGCTAAACAGGCGAGGGTGCCCGTGGCCCCTCTTAGCCTCCCTTTAGCTCCATCCCTGACCGGTACCCGTTCAAATCGGGCTAAACCCGGCGGCTCTATTCGGTTCAGTCCAAAAAATCCACAGCCTTAATAATATGATCAATTTTTTTTCCATGTGTTACAAATGTAAAAAAATCTTCTTAAGTCCACGTGTCACAATTTTTTATTCCACATGTCATTTTTTATTTTTCCGCATTTTCTAATAAAGTTGCTGTAAATTATAACACAATGTTATATTTGTCATGTGGAATAAAAGACTGACCAGCCGATGACATGCTCATGATCTCAAGCGATTGGAGTGAAAAATAATCTGTCATCTGACTTGAGCTGTCATTGGGATTCAATGGGTTTCAGATGTAGAGTGAATAGAGGTACCCTCTACTAAAGCGCTCACTTAATGAAAGCTTCAAGCCAACCATAAGCATTTTTGGGATCCATGTCACATGGAACATCCGAATGCCTAACAAAAGAATTCAAACAGAATAAAAAGGGCCGTTAATTACTGTGGGAAACATTATGAATCCAAAAGGCCAGAACAGGATGTAATACATCTCAAGAACTAGTAATTTTCTAAGAGAGAGAGAAGGAGCAGCTGTGAGAGAGAGTAATTTCTGATAACCAACTAGAGGATAGAGAGACTATGGTTTCTATAATTTTTTTAATGAGAGAGAAGGGCATATAGAGAGAGTTTTCTTTTCAATAGAGAGAAAGAGGATAGTGTTATTTGATGGATAATTTTTGATAGACAATTTTGCAGGCAGCTTATGTGGTGCGACGTGATTAACTGCACACATAGTGGGGTCCAAGCACTATAGTCAGTCACATCTGCCACCTAAGCTGTCTAAAAATTGTCCACCTTGAAAACTGCATTCTAGTTTTTCGTGTTCAATTTAAAACTTTTCCTTGAACTAAAGCAAGGTTTAGTTAATCCGACCTACACACCATGTGTCGACTTCCTAGCGAACGGGCACGGAGAAATTTCTACGCCCAGATACATTCTCCCCATTGCTAATAAAGGTACCCATAATCAAGTTCATATCATATTTTTGGCGGTCAAAGCCGCTTGGATATGATTAGAATCGCTGGTTGTTCGGGCAAAACCACCAGTATGCTTCCTGTGACACCTTTTTCAGCAGTTTGGTCACTACCGGCAAATTATTTACCGACCATTTATAGTATTTTAACAACAGTCCGGGAAAATGCTTTGAATTTGTAGGGAAAATAAAGATCTTTTAAATCCAGTGCAAGAGCATGGTTTTTCAACCCGAAGGGATAGCTTAGTTGGTCAGGCCTTGGGTTTGCTCCTCCAATGGCCACCAAATCGAGACCCCTCAAGGCCACTGGAGTATTACCTGGTAGCTCCAGGGCCCTGTGAGATTACTCGAGGTGCGCACAAGCTGGCCCGGACACCCACGAATAAAAAAAAAAAAAAAAAAGCATATTTTTTGGTATGCATTTATCTTCAAAGAAAATTATGAACAGTAGACCAATATTTAGACAACCACCAACATCCCACCAGGTATGCTGCCTGTAAAATTATCAATAAAAATTTGGCCAGTATATAACACTGTCCTATCGTTAATGACCACCTGCATGATCAGTAAGCTGGCAGTGAAAACAGCGTTCTCACTCATATGAACATCTTAGATGCCATTGAAAAGTCAAGCACACACTATTTCAATAGCTGACAGAAGTCCATGGCATCTATTATTGAAAAGTCAACCAAACACTATTCAATGGCTGATAGATTTCATTGAAAAGTCAACCAAACACCATTTCAATGCCTATTTAGGGATGCAGGTTCGGTGTACCGAAACGAACCGATCTCAATTTTTTCGGTGTTCGATTCGGCACACTCTAAACCGAAACCGAATCGAAACTCATTTGGTTCGGTTCGGTTCATGTTTTTTTTTTTTTCCTGAAACCGAAACTGATTCGGTTCCGTATTAGTGTAAGTAAAATACCTACTTTTTTAGTTTTTTAGGATTTAGTTTTTCAGTTTTTTAATTTTTTTCGGTTTATTCAACCTACCCCCTCAGTCTTCTGTTTCGATCCACCCAAACCGAAACTGAACTGAATTAGGGTTTGGTTCAGTTCGATTTGTGTTGGTGATCTATGCGGTTCGGTCCGATTTGGGATTCTTGGTTTTCTGTTCAGTTTTGGTGTTGGGTTCAAAACTTGCATCCCTATGCCTATTAGAAACCATAGAAAAGTCAAATAAGCACCGTTTCAACAGCTGTGAAGGTCGTCGCTTGATGTGTTTCGTTTTACCCCTTTTTAGAGTGTAGGCGCCAAGGACTCAAACTTGATTTCGATATCAGATATCAGTTCAATCCAACATTAATGCTTTATGACAATACCGATACAATTTCGGCCGATACGAATACAAGTATCAGGCTAGTATTAATATTGATTTTTGGCCCAACATATCTGATGTGGCCGAATACTGGGATACCATGGTAGCCAATATCAATTGTGCATGGAGTGCAACTTTTATTTTAAGGGATAAAAAATGGCTTTGGAGAGTATACGGTGTACCCGGCGGTCAAATCACATGGCATGTGGCATAATTAATCTAAAACAAATTTTATAATCTAAAACAAATTTTATTTTGGGTTGATCGGTAATGAGACATTTGCTTTAAAAAAATAAATTATTTTTTTAACTTTTTCGCCCTCCGTTTGATGGGTTAAAAATAAGGTAACGTCTCAAAAGTTTGTTGCATTAATTTTTGCCAACTTTGACCATATTTTTAATGGTGAAAAAATCATAAAAATAAATGTATTTTTTTTAATGAAATCTGATCGATCTTGCCTAAGTTGACGTGGCGCTCGCGGCATGATCGCCACCTGATGATTTCTCGACGCCCGGGCATATAGTCGTTGGCGTCATAAAAAAAATATTATAATAATGGGAGCTGGCCATTTGACCAAGACAATGTTAGAATAGTCTCACATCGGTTGTGGGCGGGAGGCCTTGGGTTATATATAATCCGGACAAACCTCTACTTACAAGTCTTTTTTGTGAGGTTGAGTTAGGCACATCAAATTCTACATGGTATCAGAGTAGGTATTTCTCCATTCCACATCATCCAGTTCAATTGTCCACTTGATTAAGCTTGGCCGCCAACATGTGGGGTGAGTTTGTTAAAATAGTCCCACATCGGTTGTGGGCTAGAGGCCTTGGGTTATATATAACTTGGGCAAACCTTTCCTTATAAGCTGATTTTGTGAGATTGAGTTAGGCACATAAAATTCTACACATAACACTCTCACTTGGTTCAATTCAAATGATGGTCCGAGAGTGAGACAATACTGTGGTCTTAATCTTTCCTCAACCAAACGGTGAGAAAAGCCTATTTCAAAGAAAAAAAAAATTATTGAGGGCACTAACATGGAAAGCCATTAAATGATTTGAATAAGATAATGGAGATCGTTTTTATTCTCATCTTAAACGAACTTTGAAATCATAGGTGTACTATCATATGACCAATTTTTTTTTTCCACATGACATTCCTTCTAAAAACTTGACTTAAAAATTATGTGCCACATGTCAAACTCAAATATGGTTTTCAGGTCATATTTAGAGTGTGTTTAGCGTGTAATAAAAAACAAATGACCGTATGCCTATAATTTCAAGAAACTCTTGTGCGGTAGATTGAAAAAATACAATCTCCATCCTCTTATTCAAAACACTCAATGGCTGTAAGCATGGGTGCCGTCAATAATTTGATAGTATAAATAGAACTTAATAAAGATGATTAGGCATCACCTACTTCGGTAGATGGAATAGTGACAAGTGCATTTATTTTTGTCGTGGTGAGCATGAGTCGTAGCTTTTACATTGAAGCTGGTTGGATAGCTAGTTGGTTACAAGAATTGCTGACTTCAAACAAAATTAAATATATTATTTAATAAGATGTGCAGACTCAGAGTTAGAGTCAACGAGGCCATGCAAAGAAAGATGAAGAAAATATTTACGGCTACCATTATTTGCACCCTCTAAAATGTAATTACACTTTAAAAAGAAAAAAAAGGGTAATCTCACCTTGATTGCTTTGATTTAAATTTTGAAAATTACTTTTTGTCCCAATCTTTAAACTCAAGGAATCCTAAGATCATGGGTGTACAATCAAACACGGTTAATCTTTTATTTCATGTACATTTGAGTATGATGTATCATGTGATTTTTTAGCCACTTTTTTGAGATCGGTGTCATTTGATATAAAAAGTTTACCAAAACAGCCATTATTTAAATATCCATTGTATAAAAATTGAGGATTAAAAACGATAAAAAAGCAGTCAATGGTGAGACTACTTTTTGGTTGGAGTATCTTACATTTTCACGGGGGTTAAATAATGAGATCTAATCTTTATTAGTAAAAAAAGAAGCTATAAAAGTTTCACAAAGGATCCAGATTTATCATCCTAGTGAGAGAGAGAGAGAGAGAGAGAGAGAGAGAGAGAGAGCAATGGCATCCTTTAGAATTAAAACCATAGCCATGGTTATGGCCCTTAGCCTTTTAGCTTCAAATGCCATCGCCGAAGATCTGATATTTAATGGAGAGAGCCTCAACACTAACGAGTTCTTGGAGAATGGACCTTACAGGTTCATAATGCAAAGTGATTGCAACTTGGTGCTCTATGTGAATCAAAACCGAGCTCTTTGGTCCTCCAGAACAAACGGGAGGGGCACTTCCTGTAGAGCTACCCTACAGAACAACGGAAACCTCGTCGTTCTCTCCGGTACAGATGCCGTTTGGACGAGCAACAGCGCACGTGGCAACAACAGCTACCGTCTGATTGTTCAGAGCGACGGAAATGTTGTGATTTATGGGGCAGCTCTTTGGGCAACTAATACTGTTCAAAGTCGCAGACGCTTGTTCTAGAGATAGCGATAAAGGCCTTGTATCCAAATCTCCATTTTTCTCCATCTTTTCCTTCTTTTTTGCCCTTTATGATTGTAATTTTTCTCTATGAACTATGTTTCTCTGTTCCAGTGGAGCTCAATAAGTTTGTCTGGTTTTGTGAACACCATATATGTAAGGGTAGCTCTATTTCCTGTCACAAAATTCTGAGTTAATAAAAAATTTTCAAATACGTGGTTCGAATTATTATAAATTGTTAATATATACAGAATATGCAGACCCATTTTTTTAACTTTAAATTTGTTACCATATATTTTATGTATTTCAATAATTTATTATTATTTCTTATAGTCTAGAATTTCCACTAATCTTTTCGAAATTAGATCAAACTAACACCCTACAGAATGATGATTGGCGAATCCGAACTTGGTTGGTATTCCTCATTTTGCACCAAAACTCTAAAAGCACAGAGTCTTGGTTGTGGTTGGTACTTGGTAGTTAAGAGTCTTTAAAAGTAGGGATGCAAGTTTGAAACCAAACACGAAGCTGAACCCGAAACTGAACTGAAAACGAACCCTCCCGAACCGACCCAAACCGCACTGAAAATCGACACAAACTGAACCAAACCGGTTCTGTTTTCGGTTTGGGGAGCTGGAAATCGAAAACTGAGGGGGTAGGTTGAGTAAACCAGTCCCTTAATGGGCCTATACCGGCCAAAACCGACCTGAACCGGTGATACCAAACCGACCCAAACCAGCGCTGACCAGTGGTGACCGACCAGTCTACACCGAAGGGTTACCAGTGTCTACTCGTTGACTGCTTTGAATACGACGATGCAGATTATTTTTCTTCCCAATCTTTCACATGTTGCATCTTGAGATCACGCTCTTACCATCTAACGATGATTTTTAATTTTACGATTTGGATCAGTATAAGGTAATGCTAAGTGTATGATACAGATGACGTGACCACCATCGTCTGTGCTTATGTAATTCATGACACCAACTCCCTGCTAGAAATTAAAACATACGCCTGTTAGCCCTAACACACTACAGTTTTCAGTTTAAAGCTATTTTTTGGCCAAAAATCTATCTCTCTGATTGATCTCTTCTTCTCCTCCTCAAACTTTCCAATTTTTTTATTTTTCTTCTGGGAAAAAAGCCAAGCAATGGATATACCTCAGCAGAAACTAGGGTTGTTTCCGAACAAACCCTGGAATTCGAGTAGCTGCCGTTCTGCCCTATTACAGAAAAAGTGTGGAAACAACTGCTCTGCTAGTTTACAAAGATGGGCGCTGCGGAGAGGAGGCTGAGGGAGAAAGAGGCGAAGGTGGAGAAAGCAACACTGCCGATACGGCAGAATCCCCAGGTGAACACAAACCGGCCAAGTCTAACAGAACAGAAGACCAAAAAAATCGGTTTTAATTTCATTTTTTCTTCAAATTGGTGCGCCGACGAGTGATCGGGTTGAACCAAACCGAACTGAACTGAATCGAACACCGAAAAAATTGGTTTTGATTCGAATTCGGTTTAGAGTTCGCTTCAAATCGGTACACCAAACCGAAACATATTTTGGTTCGGTTTCGGTTTGGAGTGTATTGAACCGAACACCGAAAAAAGCGGGTTCGGTACAGTTCGGTACACCAAACCAAAATGCTTTTAGTGATTTGACTACTTATAAATCTAGAGAACTTTTAATTAATTTTAAGTTCACATAAATATGTGAGCATCTCTTAAGAATTTGACTATTTTGGGGAAAGAAGATTGACCCATGCACCAGTCTTACATGTGTTACAGGCCTCCCTAAAATCTAGCCTGGCCCTAGGAGGCCAAGGATATGCCCTAGCCCGATACTAACTTAGGTGGGCTTTGATATACCCGTCCTAGCCCTAACTTAGGTGGGTTGGGACTGGCTCAAGTCTGACTTCAAACAACATTGGTTATTGATATTTTGTCTAAATTTTTTTTATTAAAATTAGAAAATTATTTCAAATGAAAAAAATTCCAAAGACCTCTCTTCATAAATATTTAAATCACTAGAATATTCTTACAACTATCCGCTTAATAAATCTAATGGTAATATTGAGTATTATTTTGATAATTTGATTGAATAGCATAATATATTGTATACACTAACATTAATAGATTTAATATATAACTAAAAGTGATGTACGGGCCACGGTGGGCTTACAGATTCTAATTTGTTATGCCCTTACCTAGCCTAAGGGATCGCGGGCTTTTAGTTTCAAGGCCCTAGCTCTATCCCTACGATTTTAGGGCGATTTTAGGGCTAGCTTGACCCTATTGACAACCTTAGACGTGAGTGTTAATCTAGAAAACTCCACATCCTATATATATATATATATATATATATATATATATATATATATATAGAAGGTCGGGGATATGCGCTTGGGCATAAAAATATCTCTAAGTCAACTGATATGAGTGTGATATGTATCCCCCCATTTGTACAGTGATGGGTGGTATGAAGACCGCTTTACTAATTAGGATTATACTTTTAAAATATTTTAAAAGCTAATGACCCTTTCAGCCGTCATTCTTGACTTTTTTAAAATTTTATTATTTTCTCCTTCTTCTCTCTATTTTTTTAAGAAAGTGTCAGACTTACTTTTTCAGCCATATTTTATTAAAAAAATGTGGCATCATGTAGTCAAGCGCTAGCACATCGGTAACAAAGCGCTGATCACACCCCGAAAACTAGGCTCCGACGCCACGTTTTAGGGTCATTAGCACTTCAATTTTTTTTTTTACGAAACGTTGGCACCTCATTTTAGGAGTGTCAGCGCTTCGTTTAGGGGCACCGCCGCTCCATTTTTTTTAGCGAAGTGTTGACACCTCGGTGTCGGGGTGTTAGCGCTTCGCTGCGGAGGTGCTAGCGCTTTGCTACTGGGTGTTTATATTTTTTGAGTAAAATATATTTAAAAAAGTAAGTCTGACACTTTCTTAGACATAAAGAGAGAAAAGAAATGAAATTTTTTTTTAATAAAAACTTTTTAAAAAGTCAAGAATGACGGCTAAAAAGGAATGACTTTTAAAATATTTTAAAAGTTTAATCCTAGTTAGTAAAGTGGGTCTCATGTCACCCATCACTTTACAAAAATGACGTTACTTGTCTCGCCCATATTAATTGACATAAAGATATCCCTAATCCACCGCGCATTTTTAGAGAGAGAGAGATAGAGAGGCCCGAGATGCTACACACGGGAGATCGGGCCCGCGTGTAGATATGGCACCCAACTCGAAGATTGGGTTCCACAAAAACTTACTCAAACTCGATTAGCTATCATGTAAAAAAATTAAAAATGATGTTAAGCCACTATTGAAAATGTGGACAAAGGTTAAAAAATTTAACGCACCAGGTTGGAGAGGTATTACATATAAATTACAAACTTGTGATTTGACGGAAAAAAAGTTTTAAAATAACTTTTTTTTTAAAATATCGTGCCAAGCGATCAAGCTAGAGCACAATAAAACGAGTGTTATTTTAACTAGCACGTGTCATGTGGCATATGATTTAGCCCACTAAATAGTGCTTGAGCACTATCCTCTAAGCATCCGAGCCTTTCACCTTATGTATAAATATCCCTATGAAAAATGACTCATCCGTCAATGAAGGATGCTCAAGCGTCCTCCAATTTCCACTCAGAGCAAAGGTGATTTGTTAGATCATCTTTAAAAACAAGTCTAAAAGATCACCTTTCCCTTACATAATTTTCAGCCTTAAAATTTGAATTTTGAAATTAAATGTTTGACTTTTTAAAACATTTATCAAATTAATATATTTGTTTAGTATGTGGCCGTAAAACAGTAGTTAGATGCTATGTGGAGCTTCATATGAACCTGAAGGACGCTTGAGCACCCTCCAATTATATGACTAAATCAAGATGACTTCTCTTCAAGAAATAAAAAGTGATTAATGGTATAAGATTAATCTTGAGATGTATAATTGCTGATTTGATGAATTTGAAGAGAATAAGTAACAAATAATTAAGTCTTTTAATTAAGGTATAATTGTAATTTTCAATCACAATATAATTAGTAATTCAAGTCCTTAATGGGAAAGGACTTTTTGATTATAAATATAAGGAGTCATTAGTCTCAACAATTGCTCGACACAATTCAATCCTCTTTATTAGCCAAAGCATCCTCATTGTGATAGGAGATATTGAAAGCGAAGAGATCGTTGAAGATCGGCAACCCACCACTAATGGCTCACACTCAAGGTGCGCACATATATTTTAGTTTATGAATTGTTGATTTATTGATTTTGATTGATCATGCGCCTAGATCCTATGACATATATTTGAATGGTCGGATCGATAGATCCATATAGATCCATCAATTGGTATCAAAGTCATGACTAGTGTTTGATCGGTCAAAGTATTAGTATATGAGTTTTATCTTGTGTGATATTGAGACTTAGAACTCGGTTTGATTAGTCAAACAGAGTTGACTGGGTATTTGGGTACCCTCTTTTCTAGTTCCCACCTTAGCAGTTAAGGTTTTAGAGTAAAACAAAATTAATGCGGGCGATGGTGTGTTTGCATTGCCATCTCTTGATGGGTTTGCTTTGCTATGCTTTAAATCGGGTAGTAGTGTAACATGCACAGATTTCTGTGGCGTAGAAGGCTTACTACCAGTGGCATAAAGGATTAAAAGCACTCAGATGTGCTTATACTCCCACGGATTCTAACGGTGGGCAATCTCTACATAGCAATGCAGCGGTTGGGAATTAAGCCCTCTCAATTAATATTAAATTAATCAAAACTTTAAAAGAGGTCTTATGGTCTCTGTTTGGATTTTAGCTTGAAGAAGACGACCTTATGAGATAAAAGAGACTTTTAAGTGTCAGCGTTTATTAGGTCTCTAGTTCCCTCCTTTGTACAATCGGCCCGACCTGTGAACTAAC
Organism: Chloranthus sessilifolius; assembly: GCA_021018995.1. NCBI lineage: Eukaryota > Viridiplantae > Streptophyta > Magnoliopsida > Chloranthales > Chloranthaceae > Chloranthus > Chloranthus sessilifolius. The sequence goes on along the minus strand of CM037585.1, from coordinate 186,609,501 downwards.
CTGGCCACATGCCTGACCCGACCCACTTTGTAACCCGGCCCGATCAATAATCAGATTCGGGTCACGCCCCGATCCAGCCCATGGTTCGATCCGGTCCATCACTTAACTCGCCCCATGATTTATGACCCAATTTGACCCGTTAAACACGACCCGTTTGTCCTTAAGGCCCAATTATGATCCGTACTATTTCTTATTCTTTTCGGGTCATGTCTAGGTTATTTATAAGTTCAATTTTTGGACATTATATATAAATTTTGACTTACTCGGACATTCCGGATCTATTTTTTAAGGTCTATTTTTTACAATGAGCTCTCTATTGTGATGTTTTCTTGACTTGATGTCTTTTTGATAATTTTTCATCGAATAATTATTGTATAATTGAGTGCCTTTAATTAAAGTTGGGTATTAAAGGTTGTGCTCTAGCACAAAGGCTAGTACTTAAATAAAGTTACCCATGATTATTATTAACTTTTAACACTTACCCACAACATGAGCTAGATGTGGCTACTTGCATCTCTTAAGTGGCTTATTTTTATTATTGTACTACTTTTGTGACCATCTTAAATATTATCAACCCAAATAAAAAATATAGCTTAGAAAGATTCTTTTGCCCAATGGTGATGATCTTTCCTAGTGCCGTGATTTTTATAGTGAGGTTTATTTTTGTCAAAGGCCGTGTTATAAATTCAGTGAACGTGTATAGTAAACGTTGATATCACAATTTAAGGGATTACTTCTGCCCACCGATGATGAATCACTTAATATTGTGTAATGATTGTATTTTTACTGTTCATTATTTTGTGTATGAGTACTGCTAACGTGTTGCGACTTGTCCCAACGGAGGGTCATAACGACACAATTAGTACGACAATCATTAATGTAGATTGATGAAGCAGCTAATGTGTTATGACTCGACCCAACAGAGGATTATAATAATATAAATTATTTCTCAATAAAATCACAGTGATTTTAATTTTTATTATAATCTTTGACATATTTTAACTCTTGCGTCACATACTATAATTATAACCTTGCAGAATTGATAATTACTTCAATTGTTTGTAGACATAATAAAGCCCTTATTTATTATGCAGCATTGAGCTCATCTTCTATTACTAATATGATTGGTGGAATTAAACTTTTGAGTGACTCGAATATTGGTAAATAGAAGGAACAAGTTATAATTATTTTAGGCTGCATGGATCTTGACTATGCTATATTATCTGATAAATCCAAGCTGCTAATCGCGGATGCCTTAGCTGAGGATCTGACAGTGAACAATACAGATTTGAAAAAATAGGATAGATCAAATCGTATGAGCCTCATGATCATAAAGAGTTCCACTACTGATGCGATTCGGGGAGGTATTCCTGACTTGCACAATGCAAAGGAATACATGCAAGTCATTAAGGAATAATTTCAGGGGACTTCTAAGGTACTTGCCAGTAGTCTTATTATTAAAATGAGAATTATGAAATATGATGATCACAGTGGCGCACGAGAGCACATTATGAGAATGAGTGGCATGACGACTCAATTGAAATAAATGGATATGAGTTTTTCTGAGGGTTATCTTGTTCACTTCACTATTACTTCTCTTTTTGCATAATTTGGTACATGCAAAATTAATTATAACACGCAGAATGAGAAATGAAAGATGAACAAGCTAATCTCTCACTGTGTCCAAAAAGAAGAAAGACTTCGGACTGAAAAATCTAAAAGTACTCATTACGCCACTCTTAAACCATCGAAAAGAAATTTCAAGAGAAAGAAGAGATCATATAAAGGAAAGAATGTGAAAGCTTCTTCATCGAAAACCAAACAAGGAGAAGCCAGCGGATCTACTTCTGGCATCATGTGTCACTTCTGTAAGAAGAAGGGACACATCAAGAAGATTTGTCAGAAATATAGAGATTGACTAGTTAAGAAAGGTAATGACCTAGTCTTAGTGTGTTTTGAATCACTTTATGTTGATACTCCACGTAATACTTGGTGGATAGATTCTGGTGTAACTATTCAATAAGTAATTCAATTAAGGGATTTCAATCTAGCAGAAAGTTAAGTAAAGGCGAACGAACTATCAAACTCGGAAATGGAGTAGAAGCAGACGTGGAGGCTATTGAGACTCTCCATCTAATTTTAGATAGTGGTTTCATTTTAGATTTAGTTAATACTATTTATGTTCTAAGTATCACTAGAAACATTATCTCAATTTCTAAATTGGATTTATTAGGTTTTGAATTTAAATTTGGACATAATATTTTTACTCTATTACTTGATTATGATATTGTACGTGGTGGCTCATTAGTGGGCAATCTTTATCAGTTGAACTTGGATTTATCTTACACTCAATCTTTTGTTTCTATGTATGTGGATGATAAAGTTAGTAAGAAACGAAAATGAGCAATCGACAACTCCTCCATTTTATGGCATAAATGTTTAGATCATATATCTAAAGCTAGAATGGAGAGGTTAATTAAAGATAATATAATCCATGAGCTCGATTTCTCTTATTTTAATACTTGTGTTGATTGCGTTAAAGGAAAACTCAAAAAGACTAATAAGAAATGAGCTATCAGGAGCACGAGTTTACTGGAAATAGTCTACACTGATATTTGTAAACCGTTTCCAACTCCTGCTATTGGTGGTCAAAAGTATTTTATTACTTTCATTAATGATTATTCTCGTTTCGATTATATATTTCTCATTAATAAAAAATTTGAGGCCCTGGATATGTTTAAAATATATAAAGTCAAAGTTAAGTTACAACTCAATTCGAAGATTCAAATTGTGAGATCTGATAGAGGCGAAGATTACTATGATAGACACTTTGAAACAGGTCGCAATCTAGGACCATTCGCCCTGTATCTACAAAAGTATGACATTGTTGCTCAATACACCATGTCAGGAACACCTGAAAAAAATGATATAGCTGAGCTACGAAATCGTACTCTTCTAGATATGATAAGAAGCATGTTGTGCAACTCTAAATTTTCTCTGTTCTTGTGGGGAGAAGCCTTGAAAACAATGATGTATATCCTGAATCGGATTCCTAGTAAGGTTGTTCCCAAAACTTTTTATGAGCTATTGGTAGGAAGAAAATTGATTGTAGGATATTTACATATTTGGGGCTGTTTAGCTGAAGCAAAAGTGTATAATCCACAATTAGGAAAATTGGATCCTAAAACTATAAGTTATTATTTCATTAGTTACCCTGATAGGTCTTATTGCCCCACTCATAGTACCCGAATTGTTGAGACTAGGTATGTAAAGAGTATTGAGCCTAAGAAAATCACTTTTGAGGAGAATTGTGTTATAATTCCTATCCCTTTTATCCAAGAAAAGATGACATCATTATCTGTCATTCAAGATAGTGTTGATGCACTTGCGGCTATACCTATTGAAACACCCCACATTGAGGAGGATCTTGCTCCCATGGTAGAGCCTCCTCAATGTGGTATTGATAGATCAGAGAGAGCAAAGAAGTTAGTTATTTCTGATGACTATATCGTCTACCTCAATGAGAGTGAGTATGATTTTGGAAAAGAATCAGATCTTGTTTTCTTTAACCAAGCTATGAAGAGCGACAAATCCACTCAATAACTCGAAGCTATGAAAAATGAGTTGGAATCAATAAAACATAACTCGGTCTGGGATCTTTGCGAGTTACCTGAAGGAGTTAAACCTATAAGCTGTAAATGGGTATATAAAACTAAAAAAGACTCCAAAGGTATTGTAGAAAAATACAAGGTCAGGTTGGTCGCTAAAGGGTTGACTCAAAAAGAGGGAATAGACTATAAAAAGATATTTTCTCCTGTCTCTAGAAATGAATCCTTCCGGATAGTCATGACATTAGTAGTTTATTTTAACTTCAAATTGCATCAAATGGATGTATAAACTACTTTTCTGAATGGTGACTTGCATGAATATGTCTTTACAACACAACCTGAAGGTTTTCACGTTGAGGAGAGTCATTTAGTTTGTAGACTCAAAAGGTCTATATATGATTTAAAACAGGCATCTCGATAATGGTATTTAAAATTTCATGAAGTTATTTCAAACTTTGGTTTTGAAGAAAATATTATGGATCAATGCATATAACTTAAAATCAGTGGGAGCAAGTTTATCATCCTTATTTTGTATATTGATAATATATTATTTGCGAGTAGTAATTTGAGCATAATTCATGAGACAACGAATTTTTTATCAAAGAGTTTTGATATGAAAGATCTTGGTGGAGCTTCTTACGTAATAGGAATTGAGATTCATCGAGATAGAGCCTATGGCATATTGTGATTGTCTTAAAGAGTTTATATTGATAAAAATTTTAAAAGGTTTAACATGCATAAGTATTCTGCTACTGTTGTCCCTGTGATTAAGGGTGATAAATTTATTCTACTTCAGAGTCTCAGGATCGATCTGGAGAATAAATAGATGGAGATAATTCCTTATGCATCGGCAGTTGGGAATTTCATATATGCACAAGTCTGTACTTGTCCAAACATAGCGTATATCGTTGGCATGTTTGGTCGGTATCAATGTAATCCTGATTTAGATCATTGAAAAGCAACCAAGAATTTTTTTTGCTATTTACAAGAGACAAAAAGATGCATGTTGACATACAAAAGATCGAATAACCTTGAAGTTATTGGTTATTTAGATGCCGACTATGCTGGGTGTCAAGACACCCATAGGTCCACATCAGGTTATATATTTATGCTTGTAGGTGGACCTATATCTTGAAAGAGCGTTAAGTAAACGCTAACTACTTCGTCTATTATGGAAGCATAATTTTTTACATGTTTTGAAACAACATATGAGGCGATATGGTTGAGAAATTTTATCTCAGGGCTTCAAATTATTGATAGTATTTCAAGGCTACTGAGAATCTTATGTGACAATTTCGCTGTGATAGTTATCTCCAATAACAACAAGACTAATGAAGGTTTCAAATATATTGATATTAAATTTCTTGTTGTAAGGGAGAAAGTTCGGAATCAAATTATATCCGTTGAAAAGATCAGTACGACATTCATGTTGGCTGACCCTCGCACTAAAAGCTTACCTCCCAAGCTCTTTTCGGAGCACGTTGCGCGCATGAGATTAAGTGATAGTTTTGAAAGCCTTTGAGAGTTGATATATAAGAGTGAATATATTTATTTAATTGATTCAGAAATAAGGATTATTTATTTGCTTTTTCATTTTTATGCAAATAAAATTTTGGATCATATGGTGCCAGTAGATGGCGATAAAGTAAGACCAATAATAGAATGAGTTTATATGTAATCACCATTCAGTTTGTAAACTTACAATTTATGTGAATTCATACTAGTTGGAATCCATGTCGGTGATGAATTCTAATACAGTAACTAATGAACGGTCAGGTATCGATGACATGATGTATTAATTATATTGATTCTGTGTTAGTATTCTCACTGGACCGGACTGATTATAAAGACTTTGATTAAGATTGATTAAGATTTACCATTTAAAGAAAGTTAGCTAATATTTGGTAATCGGAGTTTATTGACATAGTGTGACCAAGTGGGAGACTGTTAGAAGTTTCTATTTTGGTGGCCGTCACTATAGTCAACCCGTTGATCGACAAATGATATAAGATCAATCTTGAGATGTGTAGTTGTTAATTCAGTGAATTTGAAGAGAATAAGCAACTAATAATTAAGTCTTTTAATTAAGGTATGATTGTGATTTTCAATTACAATATAATTAGTAATTCAAGTCTTTAACGGAAAGGACTCTTTGATTTTAAATATAAGGGGTGCTTGATCCCAACGATTGTTCGACACAATTCAATCATCTCTATTAGCAAAAGCATCCCTATTGTGTTAGGAGATATTGAGAGCGAAAAAATCGTTGAAGATCGATAACCCATCATTAATGACTCACACTCAAAGTGCGCACATATATTTTGACTTATGGACTGTTGATTTATTATTTTTGATTGATCATACGCCTAAATCCTATGACATATATTTGAATGATCATATCAATAGATCCATCACTATCCTCTAAATATCCGAGCCTTTTACCTTATGTGTAAATATCCATATGAAAAAAGACTCATCCATTAATATAGGATGCTCAAGCGTCCTCTAATTTCCACTCAGAGCAAAGGCGGTTGTTAGATCATCTTCAAAAACAAGTCTAAAAGATCATCTACATATTTTTGAGCCTTAAAATTTGAACTGTTGAAATCAAATGTTTGATTTTTTAAAATCATTTATCAAATTAATATATTTGTTTAGTATGTGACCCTAAAACAGTAGTTAGATACTATGTAGAGCTTGATATGAACCTAAAGGACGCTTGAGCACCCTCCAATTATATGACTAAATCAACGTCACTTCTCGTCAACAAATAAAAAGTGGTTAATAGAGCTTTTTATGCATTCGGTGCAACTTTTTTAACAATTCAAGTCATTCAAAATGGCAGGCTGTTTTTTTTAACTGTATTTATCCTAAAGTCTCAACCATTAAAAGATTTTGTGTCATTTGATCATAGCAATTCAATCTAAACCATTAGAAGTCAAAAAAACAACAGTTTGTATTAAGGTATTATCCTGAAGAGTGATGAACGTGATGGAGCAATGTAAAATAATAAAAAATAAATAAAATGTGTATAGGGCAATTTATGCCCGTACTAGAAATCAGACCCTGAGATGTGCACCTTAAAATCGCACTCACTGTTAGTCTTACAACTGGGCGTATCTCTATTTCCACCCACTAAATCTCTAAGGGCACAACAGCCAACACCGCTAAGTGATTTGGATTAGATGATGGACATTGTTTTTATTACAATCTTTCATGCAATGAATCTTGAGATCACAAGCGTTCCATCAAAGATTACTTTTTAAATTTAAGTGACATACATTACAAATGGTGACCTGAAAACCACATTTGAACATCACACGATATATGCCACTAGATTTTTGAGGCATTTTTAAGATTGTGTATAATAAAAAATAAAAAAATAAAATTGGCCTTTTGACATTCCACCATGCGTTGTGTGAAAGATTGAAATGAAAAATAATTTTGGTTGTTCGGTAGGTGCAAATAAAGATATTTTTTAGGCCGACTTACTTATTTGACTTAGTCACAATGTCGTCCATGTGAGTGAGCCTCCAATGTTGAATTGAGTCGATCTAGAAAGGTTGACTGAGCTAAGATCACCTTATTTAATATATACAATTTTGGATTTGTATTTACTTTCCACCATTGTTTTAGATTATAATAAAGGCCCTACGATTGACAAAAGAGGGCACGAGGAAGAAAACAGCGGTAGCCCCCGTTATCTGGGTCAAAGCTTTTACAACTTGCACCAATGATCAAAATTTCGATTTTTGTTTCAGTTTAGGAGGGACGGAAACCGAAATTTTGAACTGAAATTTCGGCCGATAATTTCGAACTGAAATTTCGGCCGATTATTTCAATCTCATCCATTTGATTACCAAAATTTATGTCCCAAATTATCGTTTTGGTGGGGACCGAAACCGATAATTTCGATCATTTCGGCTGGAATTTTGATCCTTGACTTGCACACAAGTTTTAGGCCGTTGCACAGTTTAAGAGGATAGACTTAGGCTGTCTTAGGGTTAGTTCTTTCGCTCTTTGCCTCCCATCGTTTGGCAACGCAACTTCTTGACCCATTTGCTATGATAGGAAGCTGTTTTAAGTGACAAAATTCTTCTCTTTGTTTGGTAACGCAACTTCTTACCCCATTTGATTTGATGAGAAGCTGCTTTAAGTGATAAAATTGTTCTCTGTCCGCAAAATATGTTCTAATAGAGACTAGGCAAAGAGCTGTTTCTACTCTTATAAAAGCAAATCCAAACACAACCACAGTATTTTTGCTAATGACAAGTTTAATGAAATCACCAACGTCCAAAACCTATTGACGGCTTGGAATTAGATTATGGAGATCGTTTTTCACCCCGATCTTTCATACAACAGATCTTGAGACCATGATCTTATCATCAAACGGTCAATTTTTTACTCTATGTGTCACATATCTCTAAAAAATTGTACCTAAAATTCAAGTGGAGTGTGATATGTGTCATGTGATTTTACGGCCACTTTTTGAGTATCCACGAGGAATCAAAACTGATTGTCTGATGGTACGCTCATTGTCTCAAGATCCATTATGTGGAAGATTGAGTAAAAAACGATCTCCTTTGTCTGATTCCAAGCAGTCAATGAGTTTCGGACGTTGGCGCTTTCAAGAAACATGTTGCCGCGAATAGAGGTACCCTAGTATTTTTTGGAATTGCGCAACGTGAAACACTTTCAAATCCATATGATTTAGGGTAGCTTTATTCATGCCTACCCAATTACTAAATGGCAGCTACACTAAATATCCATTGACTGTGTTGGATCAGAAGATGAAGATTAATTTTATCTTCTCATTCGTCCACCAGATTGATCTTGAGATCATGAGCATACAATCAAATTGTCAATTTTTTATTCCACTTCATAAATGCTAAAAAATTGACTCAAAAATTATGACATACATCAAGTCAAAACAAAAAATTTACGATCAATTTTTGAAACCCCTGCCATATGAAATAAAAAATTAACCGTATAAAGATACATCATTTCAAGATTAATCATATGAAAAAATAGAGATGGTTTCAACTTGTTTTCAATATAGGCGCCCTTAGTATTTGGGTAGACACGAGTAGAGCTACCCCTAATTTTATTGTCACGATGAGACACGATCTCCATCACTGATTCAATACTATTAAAGCCCATCATTTAATTTAATCGTTGACTACAATGACTGGGACGATAGAGATTATGTTTCGTACTAAGGATCTTTATACAATGGCCTTCAAATCAGATTAAGTTTTGTGGCTTAAGTTTGAAAATACTGAATCTTCCTTTTCATTAATTGTGCCTCACCGCATTAGCAGATTGTCCCTCATGTAAAACATTATTCAATTAGTAGCGCTGGTGCAGCATTAATTAGTCAAGAGTCAATAAGGCTCCTAAAGACCCAAAACAGCATTCAACAACCAAAATAAGAAAATCTAGATTAGTACAAAAAGAAGCTATAAAAACGCCGCTTATCAGAAAAAAAAAAAAGAAAAAAAAGAGTGAAGGATAAGAGAGAGAGAGAGAGAGAGCAATGGCATCCTTTAGAATCAAAACCATAGCAATGGTTATGGCCCTTACCCTTTTAGCTTCAAATGCCATCGCCGAAGATCTGATGTTTAACGGGGAGAGCCTCAACGCTAACGAGTTCTTGGAGAATGGACCTTACAGGTTCATAATGCAAAGTGATTGCAACTTGGTGCTCTATGTGAATCAAAACCGAGCTCTTTGGTCCTCCAGAACAAACGGGAGGGGCACTTCCTGTAGAGCTACCCTACAGAACAACGGAAACCTCGTCGTTCTCTCTGGTACAGATGCCGTTTGGACGAGCAACAGCGCCACAGGCTCAAACAACTACCGCCTAATTGTTCAAAGCGACGGAAATGTTGTCATTTACGGGGCAGCTCTTTGGGCAACTAATACTGTGCAAAGTCGCAGACGCTTGTTCTAGAGATTCAATTAAAGCCTTGTATCCAACGGTCCATCTTTCTCCAACGTTTTTTTCCCTATTATTAGGACAAGTGTAATTGTCTATTCCAATGGACCTCAATAAATTTGTCTAGTTTTACCAACACTAAATATTATTTGTTCATCTCAACATACTACTTTCCCTTAATTTAAGTGCTCATATATCATACATATGTGTGCATCTCTCAAGGTTTGATCATTTAGGTGAAAGAAAATTAGATTCCTCAATACGATATTTCAAGGGAAGAGTGTCTAATATGACTGATTGGATGTGCGTTTGATTTTGATGTTTTACGAGGGCATAAAAGCGATGCAAACTGAGGAAAATCGTTCAGGGGTAAAACCAGAAAATTCCCCATCCCCTAAAACCTACTTCCCTTTCAAGAACTTTAGAAAAACAACCTTAAAAAATAAATATTTTAGCAAAAAATTCCATAACTTAAATGTTTTAAAAAAATAATGCTTTCACGATTTTTTTAAGTTTTGTGATTCGTGAAAGCATTTTTTTTAATGAGGATTTGAGATCTCACGGATCTCTTAACTTCAAAAATTTGTGAAAGCATTGCTTTTTAAAAATGTTTAAGTTCTGAACTTTTTTGTTAAAAAATTTATTTTTTAAGGTTGTTTTTTCTAATTTTCCCTTTCCATTAATATATGATCTACAAAAAGGCCCGGGTCTTACAATTTATTTATTATTATTTTTTTTAATAGATTTTTGACCTTTCAAATCACAAAAAAAGGGCTTCATTTATATTCCTCAATGGGGAGGATATCATATATATTTGGTATGAGCAGAGCCTGTAGGATGAATCAAAAGAGTTCTGTATCATAAACTTTGTACCGTGCACGTCACTAAGATGGGCTCCGAAAAGCAATGTAGGAAAGAGCGAAATCAATTTCATTTCATATAACAATTCAGAAAAAACAAAAGAACCTGATTTGAACCGGTGACACGAGGAATTTCCGTCGTACTTAGTAGTTGATGCATCAAATTATTTTAAATTTTTTTTAAAAACAGTGCCCGGTCTACTTTGGGCATATTGTTGTGGCACACAAATGGCGACCCGGGATTTTTACCGGGTTGAGCACATTAACTTCTTCAAGTCTTAGTTTGAGACTTGGGAGAGTAAGTATATATATGTTTGTCTCTATTAAAAAGGTATTAAAAAAAACGAAAATAAAACAAAAGCAATTCACCCATCCGGAGCAACTCGAGACACGAATTAGTTGGATGCAAAGGGTTGCCTGCTCAAAACTAATTCCCACATAACCAGTTTTACATTAAAAACTGGTGGAATCTGGAAGTAGCATGTAATTATAGATTTCGATTATGGAGGAATCAGTTTTAAGTTGAATTAGCTCCTTGAGAGCGTTGCGAAAAAGGCCTTAAGATTCTAGAACTTGCCTTTAGACACCACAGAATGGCTTTGAAAAATCTGGCTGCGTGGTGGGGCCAGGGCACAACATTGGATGAAAAATGAAGAGAATCATCAATGATAACCAATTATTGTTGATTAATAATGCGGGAAATGTCAAGTAGGAAAATTCAATAATATGACCTATGAGTAATGGTGGGACACAGGATTTTCATAAAAGGAGGCTTGGTTTGCCGGGTGGGTGGTGGGTGAAGCGTGTTTAAGTTAATAATTTTTCCCCTTATATGGGTTGGTATAAGTTAATAATTTTTTTTACTATCCTTAAAAGTTAGGGCTGGAAGTTTAAAACCAAAACTCAAAACCGACCGAAAACCGTTACAAATCGAACGGGACCAAAATCGAAGCAATTCTAAGTTAGTTTGATTTCGATTTTGAGTGGCAAAAATCGAAAACTGATTAGATAGGATTAGAAAACCGAATAAAAATAAAAAAATCTGAAAAAATAATAAAAAAACTGAAAAAGCCCACAAACCGAACCGAGACAGAGAGGGCCGAGCTGACCACGGTTGTTGAGAACTTTAGAGAGAGGCTTCAGCTCCTTTTATTAATTTTGATTCCTATTTTTTAGGTAATTTTATTTCGTTGGATTTTTCTTTCCGTTAAAAAGATGAATCGACCATGAAGAGATGTGCCCATTTTCCAAAACCCAAATCCAAATCCAAATCCAAATTCGAAATCTCTCTTCTTCTAATTTTCTTAAAAACTTCCTGATTAAAAAAATAATAATAAATAAAGCAAACAACAATGTATGGTGTGAGATCCTTCTATAGTGTTCAACGAAGGATTGCTCTGTAGTGGGTTATTGTATCCTTGAGGCAGCGTGCTAATAACCCTATGCATTGATCCTTTAATCAAATGAGGCATAGACAATCTAAAAGAGAGCGACTTGTCACGGAGTCACTCCTTTCGACGTGCCCTCGCGTGCGGCGCCTAACTTCCCAAACTAGACCAACCTATCTCTGATACTAACTGTCATGAGGGGGCGCTCCGACGCACCATCATACCCGCGTGATTCCTCGCTGCAGCGTGCAACGAAGCCAACCAATCTCACCGTCAGACTGTGATACCACCCGCCAAAAGGACGGGAATTCCTCAGCCATAGCTGCCTTCTTTCAAGGCCTACCATATTGATGCATCGTGCCCTTTACGACACGCTCAATTGCACTTTCGTGCCATGTTTGGCCTGCTCAAGCTTCACTCTTGTGTGTCCTGCACAAGTACCTCATTTCGCGCCTCATGCCGTCTTATACCAACATGCCCTGTCGACATACCGAACCAAGTCTACCTCGTGTGCGTTCCGAATTACTAGCATACGTCCATATCAAGCCCTCATGCTGTCGTGCTCTACTGAGTCCCACACAACCCTCAAGTGTTGCGTATAAGTTAATAATTTTTCCCCTTATATGGGTTGGTTTAAGTTAATAATTTTTTTACTATCCTTAAAAGTTAGGGTTGGAAGTTTAAAACCAAAAACCAAAATCGACCGAAAACCGTTACAACTGAACGGGACCAAAATCGAAACGATTCTAAGTCGGTTTGGTTTCGATTTTGGGTGGCAAAAATCGAAAACTGATTAGGTAGGATTAGAAAACCGAATAAAAATAAAAAACCTGAAAAAAAAATAAATAAATAAATAAAAATAAAAAAAAATTGAAAAAGCCCACAAACCGAATAGAGACAGAGAGGGCTGAGCTGCCCACAGTTGTTGAGAACTTTAGAGAGAGAGGCTTCTGCACTTTTTATTAATTTTGATTCCTATTTTTAGGAATTTTTATTTCGTTAGATTTTTCTTTCCATTAAAAAAATTAATCGTCCATGAAGAGATGTGCCCATTTTCCAAAACCCAAATCCAAATCCATATCCGAAATCTCTCTTCTTCTCTTTTCTTAAAAAACTTCTTGACTTTTAAAAAAATAAAATTAAGCAAACAACAATGTATGGTGTGAGATCCTTCTATAGTGCTCAACGAAGGATTGCTCTGTAGTGGGTTATTGTATCCTTGAGGCAGATTGCTCTGTAGTGGGTTATTGTATCCTTGAGGCAGCGTGCTAATAACCCTATGCATTGATCCTTTCGTCAAAGGAGGCACATACAATCTTAAAGAGAGCGACCTGTCACGGAGTCACTCCTTTCGACATGCCCTCGTGTGTGGTATCTAACTTTTCAAGCTAAATCAACCTGTCTCTGATACCAACTGTCACGGAGGCACGCTTCGACGCACCATCATACCCGCGCGGTGCCTCGCTGCAGCGTGCAACAAAGCCAACCAATCTCACCATCAGACTGTGATACCACTCGCCTAGAAGACGGGAATTCATCCATGGTTACCTTCTTTCAAGGCCTACCATATTGATGCATCGTGCCCCTTACGACACGCTCGATTGCACTTTCGTGCCATGTTTGGTCTGCTCAAGCTTCACTCTTATGTGTTATATACAAGTACCTCGCTTCGCAACAGTAATGGCATGTCGCGTCTCATGTCGTCTCATACCAACATATCCTACCGACATACCGAACCAAGCCTACCTCATGTGCGTTCCGAGTTACTAGCACACGTCCATATCAAGCTCTCATCTTTGCCGTGCTCTCGAGTCCCATGACTCTCGAGTGCTCCGTGAAATTACTGGCTTGTATGCCTTTGCGATTTCAACCTCACCTTAAGTGTCACACGATATCACTGCGTCGACGTCCTTGGCCCACCCTTTCAAGCCTAGGAGATACTTGTGCCCCATCTGGCGACGCAAGGCCCTGTGTGGGTGGAGGGCATTCATCATCCAATACCTCTCCCACATAAATGGTTCAAACACTATCTATGGGTAAACAACCTGAGGACCTCAAACGTCTTGGTTTGACATACTCCCATGGGACATGCTCATGACTCTCCGCATCGTCTTCTCATACGACCGTGTCGCGACCACAATATGATCACATCGTGAGGCCCTTATGGCCCCATGTCACATGCCCTCCTGGAACGACATGACGTGCCCCAGGCACCATTGCTGTTGAAAGTATAAACCTCGTCACAGACCGGTTGATTTCTATGTTGCGATTACATGTTACCCTCTCATCTTTTCCATTTTTTATTTTTATTTTTTAATCTTGATTTAACAAATTTGTTATATAACAAATAATAATAATAGCAACATTACTATTAATAATAATAATAATAATAATAGGTTAGGGACCTCAGATCCTTTTGTTGGGTTAAACCCTAAACTCCTTAAGTCCTGCTAAAAATAAATAAAGGAAATTTGCACTTTTTGCCTTATAAATTTGTGTTTGCAAAAACAACCCTATAGTTTCAAACTTCGCAAAAGAGGTCAGCTCCAAACAAAGCCGTTTCCACATCATCCCCGACCTTTTTTTCATTATATATATATATATTTATTTATTTTTCATTTTTTCTTGTATTCCCTTTTTCCAGTTCCAATTACAATAGGTAGCCCAGTGTACGACAACCGAGTCAGGTAATCTAAAATCCTTTATAGCAAACATAAGAAATTATAAAACAGAGCCAGAAGATAGCATCCTGTGAACTAAAGATGACGGCCGCTATCTTAAGATAGCGAGACGTTGACTCTTAGATTGTACGTTAAGTATGATATTTTTTATCCACTAACTTTCATTTTTCTTTTATATTTTAGGTTGAAATGGATGTTCCCCATCTTTGCCATTTTGATGGCGTCCGTGTCGGCGATAATACTTACAATGGTGGACATCGGAGGATTATCGCTATCACAGAAAACATATCATTTGATCAGTTTATGCAGAAAATGTAAAAGGTCAGTAGGACTCGACCGGAAGAATATTCTATTACACTATCGGCTTCTTTGCGCATAGGGAAAGAGTTGATGTTTGTCGAATTGTCGAACTCTGATAATCTTGCAAACTTATTTAGAGCATGTCGTATTGGTGATGGTGTGATAAATATTCATATCAAAAAATTATTGGCCACTCCTGTCACGAAAATTTTATTGTCTTTCGAAGCATTTCAACCGTTCTAGGAAACAAACGGAGATCATAAACGTTATGAGGAAAGCGTCAGATTAGGAGATGATGATAGTGTGGAATCAAAACATTCGATTAAAAATAAAAGAATATGATTTGAAGAGAAAAACATCGTTGCACCAATGATAGCCAACGATGATAAAAATATAAATATAGGATTTCCCACCTACCGTAGGCCACTGGAGCAATCCTCTTCAGACATTCTAATGAGAGAAGACGATGAGGATCAACGATATTGTCCACAAATGAATCTGATGCATAATACATGTTAGCTTAACTTCAAATCAATAAACAATACATTCGATTGGAATCAGTGGGCAGCATTTTTGGGACGCCTTAGTACATACCAATGACCTTCCAAACCAATAGCTTCGGTGCCAATGGTAATAGAGCCCTTAACACAACAGCCTCTCGCACCTCAAACATCCCCACCTCGGCAAATCGCAACCCAAAGAACTACAGCTCAACCAACCGTACCTCGACAGACTCAACCTCAAGCACGTAATAATCATCCAGCTGATAACGGCGATAGTGATCCTAAAAATAATGAAGCACCGCCCTCACCCACTTCGTTTGTTGATACTAATAAGAGAATTGATCAACCTCTGGTGGATGAAAACTATGTTCTTAATGACTCGAAAGGTGAGAATATGAATTCAGATGATAAGGAACTATATGAAGGGGGGTCATTAATTGTTAGTCAGGTGTTCAAAAGTAAGAAATCCTTTCAGAAAACTCTTAAAGAGTTTATAATGACAAATAATTTTCAAATTAAATCAATAAAAATCAGTCATTTTTAAATTACGGCAAGATGTGTTGAAGTAGGATGTGTTTGGTGAATACATACATCGAAATTGGTAGGTGTAGACACGTTTGCTGTGAAGACTTTCCATCCGGAACATATGTGCGGAAGGTCAGCTTTTGGAAGCAGACATCGCCAATGTACGACATCGTGGATAGCTTCCTTTGTGAGGAATACGCTGTTAAAGGGATTTGACGAGAGTCCTGCTTCAATAATTTTTATATTGAAAAAAAAAATACGGTGTAACAGTAGGTTACTAGAAAGCGTGGAGAAGGAAAGAAATAGCGTTGAATAACATCTGAGATAGCTGGAATGAGCAATTTAAGATGTTACCGTCTTATGTCGCCAAATTAAAGCGGGTCACTCCAGATGTACAAACCGAATTGTGTCGCGAACCTGATAATGTCTTTCAGAGGTTCTTCGTGGCATTTGGACCTTATATTGAGGGCTTTCGTAACATTTTGCGAGGAATAATTGTAGTAGATGAGACGCATTTACGCAGACGATACAAAGCAGTGTTGTTAATAGCTACGGGAATAAACGGGAATAGACATTTATTTCCCATAGCATTCGTTATTGTACCCAAAGAAAACGAAGATCATTGGACATGATTTCTTGAACTATTAGGAAGTCGCGTAATTGGAGACTTTTAAAAGTAGTTTGTATTGATATCATACTAATAGAAGAGGTTGATGGAAGCTGTGTAGAATGTTTTTTCCTAACGCCTTTCACAACTACTGTATTGACACCTAGCTTTGAATCTTTTTTATACATATAAGGATACAATCTCCAAAATGTACACCATGGATTAAAGAAATCGGTGACCATTTCTGGGCGCACATATTTTTCAGGGAGGTATTATGATATGCTGACAACGAATATAGATGAAAGCATTAACTGTGTGTTGAAGATAACTAAAGAAGAACCGATCGTGATCATGCTAGAAATCATTCGCACAAAGGTAGTTAAACTCTACCTTCGACGTTAGGAGGAAGGAAATAAAATGACACACGTGTTGACACCAATAGTGGAAGAGCACATAACACGAAATTCAGGGTGGGTCCATCGAAAGAGAGTATCCTATGGTCGCGATATATTTCAAGTTTAACGGGGAGAATACACTCACATTGTCAATCTAGATAAACGAATGTGTGCATGCCGACGTTAGGCTATCCTTATATTATAATGTTCACATGCAATCGCTGCATTATCACGCCGGAATAAAGAAAGAGATATCCCCCAATTTTATGAGCACTAATTTACCAGTATCTTATTTAGAGAAACTTATAAAAAATACTTTGTGTTGACCGTTGATAAGCGCCAATGGACTATTTTAAAGGAGGATATCGAGGTTTTGCCTCCGCACAAGATATGTCAAGCCGATCGCCTGAAGAAAAAGAGGATAAGATCTAAAGGCAAAATTCGACCAATACGGTGTAAAAATTATAATGAATACGAACATAACCGTCGCTCGTGTAAATTTGTTAGAATTTGAAATGGAATTGAAAATTGGAGAAAATTGTCGCCATATTTACGAATAAAGAACTGATTTTAAAATTAGAGATTAGGGACCGTGAAAGCATGGTAAGAGTGAATTCCGCTATCCTAAGTTAGCGATCCGCTATCTTAAGTCGCTAACTTAAGATATCGATCCGCTAACTTATCATACAGTTTATTCAAATTAATTCAAATATACGAAAAAAATATAAAATTTACAGAAATGAAAAATATACATAAATTAATTGAAGAATATAATATATACAATTGTTACAAATATACAAAAATAAACAAAGAAAAAAAATTTTTAAGACCCGAACGTGGACAATGAATGTTTGATTTTAGCTCTAAATTGTTGCATGTGTTTCTCCTCGAAATCGATAGTCCGTCGTTGGGAGAAGTATTCGATATACTTCAGTACAAAAATATTACAATCCCAACCATTGTGTTGGCGCGGGAGATCGATACTGTTCATTACTGTGAGCCGCCACGATTGATCGAGAGCAGACTTCAGACCAACAATGTAAAGAAGGTGAGATAGATGATACAACATTCTTTGTGCACATTGAACCTCCCTGAGCACTGTAGGTCGGTGTTTATCAACTTCATAACATAATCACCTACGGACAATATTGTCATGGCCTAGTGCATATATTTTTTACTATGCATCGAAAAAAATATCTACATGAAACCAGAGATATAATCAGTGGAGTGGAGTAGAGTCTTAAATAAAAAGCATAAAAAGGCGTTAACGTAACTTAAAAAATAGCTAATCGTCCCATTATCGACTGCGTGAATTTTGCGTCTCGCACTCATAAGTTGAGCTTCAAGTGGCTTGCAACGGTGACGAACCTATTACTTGTCACAGTAGGTCTACCACTTGTCATAGTAAGTCTGCTACTTATCAAAGTCGCTCCCAGATCTTGATCTTGGACAAATTTTTCTAATTTTACTTGGTCCGCTATAATCAAGGTTTGAAAGGCAAATAAATAAATAAATTGAGAGGCGTGAATTGAAAGTCATGAATAAAAAGACGTGAATGAAGTAAATAAATAAATAAAGGCAGATAAATAAAGAAAACAGTAAAGAATTGAAACGTTACCAGGGTCGCTGCAGAAGTGAACCAACTTTTCTGAAAACATCGAGTCGTTCTTATTCTCAAGGCCTTGAAGCAACGATCAAAATTTCAGTTTTTGTTTCAGTTTCGGAGGGGACCGAAACCGAAATTTTGGATCGAAATTTCGGCCGAAAATTCAATTTCAACCCCATATATTTCATGACCGAAATTTCAGTCCCAAATTATCGTTTCGGTAGTAACCGAAATCGATAATTTCGACCAAAATTTCGGTCATTTTGGCCGAAATTTTGATCCTTGCCTTGAAGTACACACCCATGACTTAATTGTCGAGCCACATGCGTCCTTTAAGGACCCTTAAAGTAGCAACGGTGACGCCAATACCCATGACAGTACTGACAATCACAGTGTCCTCATCCACCGACCGATTCCAAATACTGAGTATGAATTTATGCTCTATGGATTGTGGTTCAACATCGTCCTCGTCCACGACCACTCTTGGTCGTTTAATACAGACTTTGCTGGTCGGGATCTTTCTCTTCTTCAGAGCATGCAAGTACCCGAGCCCTTCCCTCATCCGTCAGTCAGGCTCTTTAAAGTAGATAGTTTAACTAGTATTGATTTCAATGATGTCGGTTGCGACTCGCGATAAGGTTGGGTAAGTAGAGCACCCTCATCACCCACTTCGTGCAAGGCATCGACCAGAGGTTAGGGGATAGCGGAACGCGATCTGAAGAGAGCGGAACCAATTTGGAGCACTTAAATATAATTTTAAAGATTTAAATATGAATTTGAGTTAAGTTAAGAATTTAGTACCTTTGTCAAATGAGCCTTGACAGCGTCAAGATCCTTCCGTATTACGATATTTTCGCTTGTTAAATTGGCTATCTGATCTTATAGTGACCTTACTTGCTCCTTTAGGGTCCTCTTTTCTCTCCCGAGTTACTTTATAGCCATAGCTTATCCTTCAAGAACCGTAAAGGCGCGTCTAAATTCACCTTTCATCTCTTTAACAGCCATACGGAAAGATGTGCACTCTTTCCTCAGCTTTGTTACTTCATTAATTGGATGGAGTTGCCTAGCCGGATGTTCCCCGATTAGCTGCTGCCTACTCTTCGGTTGCTTATCCTTTCATTCAAGCTGTTGACGTATAGCGACCTCGTACTCGTCATTATCGTCACTGTCATCATCGTCATCCTCATCGTCATTATTATGAGGCTCTTTTTTGGGACGTGTCTCGTAAGTTGTGACATCTTTTTAATGTATCTTTTCTTGGGTCGGATTTTCTCTTTCCCGTTCTCTTTTCATCTCTCTTTCCTTGAAGAATAGTCAAACTGATCGATATTGTAACTCGTGTTTTTCAATATTGAGTTCTACGATGACCAGACTTCAGAAAGTTTCCTTGAAAATAATTTAGAGTTTGGTTGAATTTCAAGACTTCTCATTTCATTAGCCTCAGAAAGGAATTTATCTGTAAAGTACGAGGGGGCGACTTTTGGAAAGTGCTCCAATGCTCAAATCTGTAGGGCGATAGTGTATCTGTAGATGTTACATTGCCCCCTTGGTGACGTTTTGACCGTTTCCCTTCTAACGATCACCTTCGATATGCACTCCATTAAATTTTTATAAACTATCAAACCCTATGAAAACTCGTTGAACTTTTCAAGATTATCGATTAAGTTAAAGTACTGACTATCCACTTCTTGGTATGTGTCCGAAAGTAAGAACGAGTAGACGAGAAACTAACAACGATAATTTCAAATTTTCATCATTAGAGAGTTGAGCACTATCCACCATTTCTTCAATAAGACTCCTTTTAGCCGGTTGCTGGCGAAAGAATCTGTGTCGAATGGTGTCTTGCTCTGGCACTACCACATGCTCAAACTCAGATTCCGTCAATATGTCAAGACCTAAAATCAACGATATATCAGACTCCTGTAGCAGTACATTAGTGTTCTTGACCTTAAACACATTATCTTTAACCCATAAGCTTAAAATCACGTTAATCAAGTCTCCCAAAACCTTATAAGGTCGAAAGTGCAAATTTCTCAGGAAACAACCACCTTGAGATCAAAGGTGGCCCATGATTTAAAAACCAATGGCAACACCAAAATATCGGCTTGATGTTTATGACTATTTTTTTTTTCTATAATATCAAATCCCAAAGGCAAAGGTGAACCCTAGAGAGGAAAGGGTGTTATGACTCGGGTTTTAGTTGACTATATTTAATGATGATATATCTAAGAAGCACCAAGTTTGGTATTTGTGCACACACTGTAATATGGCTCACACTTTTTAAATTTATAATTTCTTTTATGATTCAATTTACACAAAAATAGCAGCTGAATCCTAAGAGTCCTACTCCCACAAAACAACTAAGGCAAGTATTTTAATTCCATTATTTGTGTGATTTGAGTTAGAAATCAAATTGAATCCTAACAGGACTCTTGTTAATTTATGCTAGTCAAACTTTCCTAGTTAGACTCCTTCTCTAATTGCCCTTTCATTATAAATAAAGAAACTAGAGAATTTTTTCTAAAATAACTCTTACTAGTTTATACTAGTCAAACTTTCCTAATTAGACTTCTTCTCTAATTACCCTTCCATTATAAATAGAGAACTTAGAAAGAGACTTAGAAATATATCACTTTCCCTCTCATTCGTCTCTCTCTGTTCTCTCTTCTCTACAAAAGCTTTGGTAGTGTCATCTTTCACAACTCCTCTACGGATCTCTATCGATTTTCAAGGTGGAACTACACCGTGGGTTCCAATCTTATCGGAGACCCGTACATCCTATTATGAAGCTTAATCTTCCACCATTAAAGTTCCTTATCACCGCGACCGATCTATCGTAAGAAAAGAATTCTCATGAAAAGACTCAAGCATATCGTTTCTCGAATCTGATTTTCATCAACCCAAATCATCGCGGGATTCAAATCATGCTTCAATAGGTAGGTGTCTCTAAATCCATCTTAAATTATTCAATTATTTCTTAAAAGAAAATCCTATTTTTTTCTTCAATTTTGACTAATTTTGGGTCTTAAAAATATAAAAATTCGGCCCAACATTGATAAGATTAATTTTCCCAAATTTTCATGAAATTCAGTCAAACTCTTCAACAAGCACAACCATAGTATTTTAGCCATAACTTTTTACTCCAAACTCGGATCGACACGATTCTTGCGGCATTAGCAAGAAGACAACGAGCTTTATAACTTTGGGTGAAATAGCAATTTCACAAATTCGACGTTTTAAAGGCCAAAATTGAGTTGCAAGTCGGGATAAGTTTTAAATGATCCAAGGTTGCATGAATTTGACGTTATTTTCTGAACTTTGGAGCTACTTTATGGTCAACTTATCTTCAGGCCCGTAAATCACTAAAATTACACAAAATATATTAAATAGCCTTCATCAGAAAATAATCTATAAGTTTAAGAGGTCAAATATTAATGTTTTTCAATACTTATCAGTTGCTACTTCTTTAAGGCCCCTACAGCCCTTGAATAGACACGCGTGTCCCTTTAGGATTCGAAACACGTCTAATTATTATACTAATAAATCACCAAGTTTTATAGACACAATTAACCCCAATAAAGTGTACTTTCAACTCAATCACAAAATAAATAAAGTTAAATATTTCTTATTTACTGTTTTACTTCAATGCTTCATGTGTTACGCTTTATATTAATTTTCTTCAAAAATATGAAATGCTTAGTGTACATGTTATAGTTTTCTTCTTATATATATTCACTATTATCATATAGCATCCATCATGTAGAAAATCACGATAGGGCATACGCATGACAAATTAAGAATTAAGACATGGCACATGATATAAGTCTTCGTCACAGTGAAATTTCTTTCATGATCATGTAAAACTTTGAATGTTAGCGTCCATGTACAGATGCAACTCCTCTATGATAGTATGAGATGTTACACGAAATACATCCAGATTACTACGGAACTCATTCCTTAGAAAGCATGATTTAATAAAGTTTATCGCATTATGACCCATTTTAATTAAGTTTTAAGTAAATATGTTAAATGAATATATTAAACTACGACATGATAAGTAATAGGGACGGCGGTACATAGCGCCTATTGAAATAATGAAATAAGGACGGCTGTACGAAGACAGGATAAATGATATAGGGACGGTGAAACGTGATATTCATGCTAGAGCAAATCAAGGGTGGGGACCTAAGCCCGGAACCAAACAATATCGTAGCATGTGGGTCTGGGTCGTCACAGAATGGTGTAAAGCCGAGGCGGCTCTTCTATAAGGTAAGGGGATTGTAACAGTCCCACATTGGATAGAGAAAAGTCCTGACCCTGAGCTATATGTGATTGTGGACGCTATATGTCATGACGCCTTTTGGGTGGGGACGGTAAAATGTAACGCCCATATCAGAAACAAAATCGGGGTGCGGACCTAAGCCCAGAATCGAACAATATTATAGCATGTGGTTTGGATCATCACAATTGTAATAGTCCCACATCAGTTAGGGAAAAGTTTTGAACCTGAGCTATATGTGATTGTAGACATTGCATGTCATGACGGGTTCTGGCTGGAGAGGGCGAAGCATACCACTCATCAAAAATAGAACCGGGACAAAGACCTAAACCCAGAATCAGACAATATTATGACATGTGGGTCTGAGTCGTCACAAAAAGAGTCATCACAAGAGGGTTGGGGGAGTCCTTTTTGCTATAATAGTAATAGTAATAGC
Source organism: Chloranthus sessilifolius (assembly GCA_021018995.1). Classification (NCBI taxonomy): domain Eukaryota; kingdom Viridiplantae; phylum Streptophyta; class Magnoliopsida; order Chloranthales; family Chloranthaceae; genus Chloranthus; species Chloranthus sessilifolius. Next base: position 186,586,375 of record CM037585.1, on the reverse strand, counting down.
AACAATAACCATAATAATCAATGAACTGAGATGGATGTTTAGATATGAAGCCGTCTTTGGAATTCAATGGGAATGCGAGTCACAAATATGTGTGAAGTTTTTACTTCAAAAATTATGACAACTTCTTTAGTAAGAGAGGTTTGTAATTGCACATTTTGCAAGATTCACTTGTAAACTATCGGAATTAGCAAGATCCAAGTTCATTATTGGAGTTGGCAAAATCCCACTTTTAAGTGACGGAATAGAAAAAATTACAACCGACTAAAATACTCCTTATTTAGACTTGACGACAAGAACGGTTGCAACAAGTCGGGTGAGCTTTACTGTAACTTTTCACATGAGCGGGTAACTGAGGAATCTCCTGGCAAGCGGTCGATAAAAATTCGGTAAAATTTACAAGGCATTTCTTTTTTTCGAGGCTTGCGGGCCATCGATAGCAATACCGGTTGCTTGCACAGGCGATCAGAAGTTCCCATGCCGGTTGTCTGCTCGTCGAGTGGGCAGTTAGACTCGTTTTTAACTGCCCAATAAACCAACCGACCGAGCAGGAAGAGTTGACTTGCATTATTAAATGAAAAGGAGGAGCATTCTTGAGATTTTTGTGATTGAATGGTAGTTACTGCAGTTCATATGTTTAGAACAAGATCTTATCATAGGAATAGTTTGAACAACGCTATCGCCAATTTCAGTAGTTTGGAAAGGGATCTTGCAAAATGTCCTTTATAATTATGCCCAGTCAAAGTACGGTACAGAAAAACCGCACATCACTTCCCTTCTTTGTGAACTCCAGTTACGATAGCAGGTGCTCTTAAAGTTAGGTCATTTATATTACAATCAAGAGCCATGGCAGTTTTAAGGAACGGGGAGTTAATCAAATGTAATTTCCAGAAATCCATAAAACTGGAAATGGCGAAGAGTGAGACTCATAAAGCAAAACAAATAAGAGGTTCAACTCCCCACGAGCTAACCGCCAGCACCCCATTTGCTCCCTGCCAGCTCTCCGCCAGAGCAGTTTTCAACCGCTCTCGCACAGCCCTCCCTGGACCCGCAGCTCCCCTCCAATGCCAGAGTGGCTTGGGGTGGGCGGGGAGCATTGCCAAACAGACCCTCAGTTCCTGCAAGAGCTCCAGACACACTACCTATATAATTTGGAAGGTTAGTGAAATAGTGTATACTTGCCAGCATAGCAGATTATTCCTTAATGTCCAACTGTCTATAGCTGGAAACTGGGGTGGCTACTCATTTCATATTGGCCAAACCACCAAACGACAGGCTTCCCATGCACTCTCTAAAGGTAATTACTAACAGAGAGCTCAACTTCAATAGCTATTTGGTGATGATTGCAATAAAAAAATCTTGAAAGTTAGGAGGAAAAACCCACTTGAAACTCCCAGCTTCAGTAGCAGAACCCATAAATCTCCATCAGTTCTGTCAAAAAACATGATTACAGCCAATGATTCTAAAAATGCTACTCAGCATCATCATCATCATAGCTTTATCCCATCTATTCGGGTCTGCTTCGGGAGTCCTATTTCTCCATTCATTTGACAATGAGGGCGCTACGCTCTTCATAACGCTGTAACTCTGCAATTCTCCCTAGCAGAAGAACAAAATCAGAGAAACTTAAGATGGGATGAGTCTCTCCACTCATTAAAATCAAAAGTAAAGATGATAACATACCAATTTCATCACCTCATACCAATCAAAAGTTGGTCTTGTAAGATGGCTTGCACAGTCATACCTGAAACTGCCTCCAGTATGCACTTTCGAGATAAACAAGATTCTCTTCCTCTGATATATGTAAGTTTAGAGGCGGAACCACCTATATGAATGTGGGGGCTGTAGCCCTATGTAACTTTTGAAAATGTATAGAATAGGTTTCTTATACAGCCTACTTCTATTTGCAAGCCCCCAGAATCTATGGTGTACAAGGCATTCAAATCTGCGGTAAAACAACTATTAACATCTGCCAACCATCCCTAGCCCCAGCAGAAGAAAATCCTGGCTACACCTCTGTGTAAGTTGCAATTTTTATAACCTTCGGAATATCAAAATCTCCAATCCGCATTGGAAGGAAATTTGAAGTTCCTTTCGGATTCATTGCTCAAATCTTGTTTCTAATCATTCCTTCAACTACCATAACATTTAAATCTTCAAGATGTTCATATCATTGTAGCAGGAACCTTCTACTTAGTGTGCCACTCCTGCTTTGGAATCTCACTCCCGCTCCTACTTCTGACCATAAAATAATTTAATTTTGAGATTTTGATGAAGCTCCTTCTTCCAACCTACTACACACTTCCTGCCGCTTCGGGTAACTAAGGTTTATATCCATAGAGAGTCAAACTCTATAAAGAAACAATTGTCAAGAAGTCTTGTAAGTATTCCTTGATACGTTGTTCACCCCAGGGACTTAACCTTGTTTCGTTCTAGAAAACTAGTAGTGTGCCAATGCCAATAGAAACATAATATTTGTTGCACTTTTTACATTAAAAAGCAATTGAGTAAATTACCAAAGTTTCAGCTCCCAATGAAAAACTGAGCTAAAATAGGTCCATTATTCTCATCAACAGCGACTTTTGCACAATTGGTACTTCTGTATGTTTGGTCAAGCCATCCGTTCTCATTATCTATTAGATAAAAAGGGAGAAAAGGTCATTGCTTCTCATAACTTCTTAAAAAAAAAACGAATTGCTGCTAGTGCCCCACCCAAAACAAAATTTCTTATGGTTGTTCCAATTTCAGCGAAAGCTAACTGAAATTGATAACAGAAACTAACAATGTCTGCAAAATCATTTTATCAGTTCCAGCATGTTGATGAGCCATAGTGAATACAGGGACTCTAAAGTGAACAATAGAACAATCATCTCCAACTTTTAGTAACCATTTAATTAATTTAAGTAATCAGTAGCTAAAATCCAGTATTGATGCATTACTAAAAGCTTCTTATCATACCAGATTCAAGGCTACACAAAGGTACAGACGTCAGATGCAGCTGGCATCATCTGATGTACCAGTGAGAAGATAAATGTTCTCACTGATATAATATTAGTGTATTCTTGATCACAAAATTCACAAGGAAATCATCATAGGGTTCTTCCTTAAACTATCTTTGAGATACACACACACACACGCTACAGAAATTATGTCGATCCTTTTACCTTCTAATTTAGAGCTGGTATTAGGTAACATATCTGGTTGCCAACAATGGTGATGCGGGTCATCATTTTGCACAAGTGGCACCGTTTTGGCACCACGTGTCGCCATGTAGTGCACGGGCCAATCTCTATATCAGATTCAATACTAAAATTGTATCAAAAAACCATCTCTACCATGTGATTAAGTGCCTACAAGCGACAAAAAAAGAATGGCTAAAACAGGTATGAGCAATCACATGGTAGCCGTTCATGTTTTGGTGCTTTAAAACTGTTAATCATATGATAGAGAGGTTTTTTATGCAATTTCGGGCGGATTCCAATCTAGACAATGGCTTCATGGACCACATGGCATTACGTGATGCCAAAACAGTTTCATTTGTACAGAGTTGATGACCTGATCATAATTGTTGGTGAGCACTTTGGTCACCTAATACCAACTAAATAATTTAATTTATCAGGTTAAGAATATACCCTAATTGTTCGAAAGTAGCAAAGCAAAATCGAACATAATGAAGACTATTTCTAGTATGGGCAACTGATTTTCAACCTCTATTTTCGGAAAGTGATTTTAAACAAGACCATTAAATGACGTTACATATGAAGTGAGAGTTGGAACTATTAAATGAACTATTACTTGCCAATAAAATAAATAAATGAGCGATTACACTCAATAATAATAATAATAATAATAATAATAATAAATGATAGGAACCCAACTCTTTTTAAATACTTAATTAAATTAATTAAAACTAATATTTGAAACACACGACACAAACTTTTTGTGCAGTGATAAGGGTGGATCTAATGGTGTTATGGCGGCAGTGGATCCATGAGAATCACAGCATGGAGAAACTACAAAGTGGGAGAGGGAGACCTCAAAGCAGGAACAAAGTTCTGAAGTATAAACATTTAATATTGGTAAAAAATTCCTGATATAAAGTGTGATCAAAACATAAACAACTTTCTCAATAATACTGACGGCCAAAAAATAAAATCATTCAAAAGTCATAACTACTTGAAAAGTAAACCGTGAAAGTAACAAACATTTTAGCACCAGATAACGCAAACCCTTTCGGAATCAGTAGGTTTACAAGCATGGTTTTAAATATCAGCCATATCCAATACCTATCGGCTGATATGTATCGGCTTAGGCCCCATCCGAAACGATATACAGCCCCAATTTGGTATGGGGTCAAATATCGGGTCAAACTGGTAAAAGTTAGCCCATATGAGGTCATTTCGTCCTATATGTATCGGATATGAATCGGACAAAATACTAAAAATGCCCTTTTTGCAATTTTTTATTTTTTCTATTTTTTATTATCTTTTAAAAGAAGTACTTGAAATATCGCCAGTTTGGCTGATACGTATCGGCCTGGGACCTGCCCGATATGCCGATTTATATCGGTCTTTAAATCCTGTTTACAAGTCCATACAGGATAAGTAACAGACACCTAAGGCCAATACTGCAATCAATACATATGCACACCATTAGCGTCGGAGATGTATAAACAACATAAACAATTTCAAGCAAAATTCGAAGAATAAGAGTCATCACAAAATTCCAATCATAGCACCATGGTCACAACTAACAAATTCATAGTACCGAAACAGAAACAAGATACACTGATTGGGCACTCCATATAAAGGGGAAAAGCATGGTGACAAAACATCTTCATATTTACATTAATAGAAGAACAAAGAGCAAAGTTGAGCAATAGATGATACTTTTATTCACACTCAACCCAAACAATCCATTACATACAGAAAACCCCATTATTTCCATGCTAATAAATGCAAGAAAAATGACTAGAATACAGTGGAATTAAAACACAGAACTTACAGGCTCGAACAGAAGCACTTCTGCAACATTCTCCTATAAATTCCCCACACCAACGTAGAGAGAGAGAGAGAGAGAGTGAAACACAAACCTTGAATGCCCAAGCTCTTTTTCCCAAAGCATCTCAATTTTGCACAACCTGAAACCCCGATTCTCCCCTAACAATCACCAAATCAGCAGCCTTTAGGATCATTAATGCTTCCTTAGCAACGCCAAATTCAAAGTACCAGTTCCATTATATAACATAGCAAACCCCAAGGTTCCAATTCTGATCGCCAACATAAACAACTTCTTCTGGTCCACAGCAGCAGCAGCAGCAGGAATGAACTTAAAAAACCACAATTTAATTTCCAAACTCCCTTCCAATGTATAGCCAAAAACCCAATTGCCCAATGACAGTTGTCTGCCAGCCACACTGAATAAAGCTTTCTTTTTTGCATCAACATAGAGAATTCAACTCCTTCCACAAACCCTAATTTCAAAAGATCTTTTGCCAAATCCCCTTGGTTGCAGAAACAAAAAAATGCATCGAATTCCACAAAACTTTAAGCCCTATTTTTCCCATATCATGACGGCACATAGAGATCCCGATTCCCAACCACATCCCCAAACATTAATTCCAAATCTCCTGTCCCCCTCCTTCAACCAGAAAACCCTAAACCGAAAAAAATAGAAACCTAATTTTGCACTCACGCGAAAGAAATACATAGCAGCCAAAAAACCCTAATTCGGGATCCACAAACCCTAATTTCGATTTTCACCAAACAAATTTAAAAAAAGAGATATAAAGCCAACTCTTACCCCTTATCCCAATCCTACCAACCCCACCATCAACGATTCTCATCCTCTCTCCTTCCTGCACCCGCCGGCGAACCCGACAACGACGCAAGCAAATTCAGGTGCCCCTGCCCAAGAGGCAAGTAATTCCCCACCCTCGCCGCGGACGCCTCTCCCATCGGCTGCGCAAATCTCCCCGACATCAACGGCGGCGGCATCATCATCTCCGGCGGCCCAGCAAAACTCCACACCTGCCCGAAATCCGGCCGCGCCGGTACCGCCCAAAACCCTCCCGACGGCCCCCCAACTCCAAACCCCAACCCATTATCTTCCTTCGCCCCGTCGTCCGACTCGGTGTCCGACCGAAGCCTCTTCCCTAAAATAAAAGGCGCCGGCATCAGCGCCGGAGCTGGAAAAAGCGTCGTCTGCGGCATCGGCTTTTGGTCGAGCGACGCCGGCGTCGAAGCAGCAGACGAGCTTCTGACGGAGACGGTGACGGTTGAGAAATTGGCCGGGGTGGTGCCGGTGCCCGTGGCGGCTATGATCGAGGGCTCGGCTTGGCGGAGGAGCCACTCGATCGTCTGGCCGTCGGATTTGTGGCCAAGTTCGCGGGTCAGCTGGAAGACCCGTGCAGCGCAGATGATGGGCATGCGGATGCGCCGTCCTCGTCCATCGACTTTACTGTGCCGGTCTTTAGCCGGTGGCTTCTTTACAGTGACGGCGCCGTTTCCGGATGGTTGTCGTTGCCGTTGAGGGTCCGTTAATGCGCCGTTAGGTGTGCCGTCTGAAGTAGACATAGATGACATATGAGAGAGAAGGAGAGAGAGAGAGAAGAGGAAAAACAATTCAGAGCGAGAGATTAGAAAAGAGAGAGTATGAGGTTTTGGTGGCGTTTGGTTTCTTCTTCTTCTTCTTCCTCCTGAGAGAGAGTGTGGTTTGTCTGAAGTATTTTTTTGAGGGGAAAAGAAGAACTAATCATTGAGCGGCAGGAGCGGGTGGAGAGTGGAGACAGGCCGAAATGCACATGGGGCGGTGGGGCCCACTAATACACGACTTCGTAAGTCATTTAAAACTGCCCTTTCTATTTGATGAAATTCACTAAAACACCACCGTATCCTGAAAAGACTTTGTACTTTTCAATCGCCTCGCCACACGGCCCACACAGGAAGCTATTAAATTTATTTTCACAAATTACCATCGGGCATGAACGTAATAACGGAAGGTCTACCCTCCTGTAAGGACTAAAAGGGCAATTTGTCTTTTGCACATCTTGCTGGAGTTCAATGAAATTAGTAGAGGTTTGGTGGGAACGTTGTTTCACTTCTACCGGATTTGTTTGCTTCACTTTCACCAGATTTGTTTGTTGAAATCGAGTGAAACAAGTTGTCAATGATGTCCTGCTTATATAACCATTACCAGCAATTTATATGGGCATTTTACGTATCTTTATAAAGTTCTGTTCATTGAATAAGACAGTGGCATTTTTGTCACCTCATAAAATAACATTGGGTAGGACCATATAAATAGACTCATAGTCTTTAAGTATATGACATATCCGGTACACATGTATTCAGACACGAATTTAAAGACGCCTACGCCTAGGGCTGCAATGGAGCCTAGACTTAGTTCTTGTTAGACTCTACCTTGTCCGAGTATAAGCCCTTCGAGTCTAAAACATTTGAGCTCTAGTTTGACTCTATCAAACTTCGAATCTGGCTAAGTCAAGCTTCGAGTTAAATAAGTTTTATTATAATTCTTTTTTCTAATATTATTTTAAATAATATCTTCTTTTTCTAATAGATGAAAGATTTAACAAAATTTATAAATGAAAAGTCTTAATATCTTTTAATCCCTTAATCCTTTTGGATTTATCAGATTGATTGGAGAAAAAAGTGTTTAAATTTTGAAGAGTAAAAAGGTATTTAAATTTAATGTGCTAAATATTGATTAAGAGCATAGGTGTTGGTCGTAAGTGTTGATTGATTGATTAATTATCATGCTAGTAGTTGTTCATTGAGACGAGTAAAAAAGAAATTTAATGTTTGCAAGGATAGAGATAGAGAGAATGAGAAAGAAAGCGTAAACTTCAATAAAGGATCATAAGGATTATATGTTGATTATATATCTATCAATTATAAAATAGTCATTCGATGAATCTTATTATAAATGAAAAATAAAAAATAAAAAAATTTTAAAATTATATATAATATATTTTATCATATAAAAACATTATATCCTATTAATGAAGTCGAGGCGGACCGAGCTGAGCTTTACTAAACCAACTCTAACTCAGCTTTACTTCAATTGAGCTTTAAATAAAAAGCTTTGCTCTGGCTCTCGAGCAGAGCTTAAGGGAGCAAACGCTCTCATTTTCGGGCAAAGCTAAGCAAAGTTGTCGAGCTAGTTGGGCTCTATTGTAGCCCTACCTACTCACATAAAAAGAGCAGCCCTACCTACCCCCATAATATATATATATATATATTTCTTTTTAATAATTAAAAAAGAAAATTTATATTTTTCGCCCTATAAGTTTGTTTATTTGCAGAAATAATCCTATAGTTTGAAACTTTGTAGAATAGGTCAGCTCCAAGTCAAGCCGTTTCCATGTCAGCACCGACCTATTTTTTCATTGTTATATGTTTATTTTTCATTATTTTTTATCGTCCCTTTTCCCGTTAATAATCTTATTAGAGTGTACCTTATTTAATAATTACCATATATCAGTTATCTCAATCGATTATAATTATCTAAATCAATTATAACGCATGTTAAAATTCTAAAATACAGAAAAAAAAATAAAAAAATGATAAAAGAGAGAAGAAGAAGATAGAAATATAGAACAAACAAAAGTGATTGTTATCTTAAGATAGCGGCCCGCTATCTTATAATGGTTCTAAAATACAGAAGAAAAAAAAAATAGAAAAAATATAAAAATATAAATCAAACAGAAGTGGTCGCTGACTTAAGATAGCGGTCCTATTAAAGTGTAACTTATTTGATAACTACCATACATCAACTATCTTAAAGCGGGCAAGATAGCAGTTGACTATCTTAAGATAACGATCGTATTAGAATTTATCTTATTTGATAACTATCACACTTCAATTATCTCAACCAACTATTTTAAAGCGGATTGCTAATTTAAGATAGCGAGCTGTTATCTTAAGATAGCAGTAAGATAGTGGCCCGCTATCTTAAATTAGCGGTCGTATTAGAGTGTACTTTATTTGATAATTAACACACATTAGTTTTCTCAATCAACTTTCTTAAAGCGGGCTACTAAGTTAAGATAGCGGTTCGCTATCTTAAGATAGCCGTCACTTTCCTTTGTTCTATGTTTCTATCTTTTTTTTTTCTTTTTAATCTTTTTTTTATATTCTGTATTTTAAAATTTTAACATGGGTCATAATTGATTTAGATAATTACAATTGATTGATTAAGATAATTACAATTGGTTGAGATAATTGATGTGTTGTAGTTATCAAATAGGGTAAAAGGGATGACAAAAAATAATGAAAAATAAACATATATATAATAAAAAAACAGGTAGGTACTGACATGAAAATAGCTTGGCTCAGAGCTGACCTATTCTGCAAAGTTTCAAATTATAGAGCCGTTTTTGCAAATAAGCACACTTACAAAGCCGAAAATACAAATTTCCCATTAAAAAAATTTTATAAAAAGGTCAATTTTGATAGTTTGTATATCAGCCAATCAAACTTGATAAGAACTCATATGGATATATGGCTAATATTTAAAATCATGGTATGAGATTATGCCCCTCCGATACAATACACACTCTCAATCTGATATAGGAATATCAATTAATCGTGGGATATGGATTGAATATGCTATCAAAAATGCTTTTTGAGCAATAATTTATTTTAAATTATTATAATTTTTATTATTTAAAAAAATAAAAAGATTCTTTAAAAGTTTTTTAAATCTGTGGTATTGATGTAATTAGCGAAAAGGATTGTAATTGGGTGTGATCCCTACCACATACACTTTCCAACCAAAATCAAAATAATTTGGTCAAAATATTTATGCAAATAAATGATTACCATGAATGATTGTCAAAGATCATATATTTTTGGGAGCCATTATTTGCACTCATAAAGTCACCATTTAAAAGAAAGATTTGAGATTTTGGGGAGCATGTGGATTGCCATCTAAGTCAGTCATATTTGAAAGCCGTCATCTAAAGATGTACATGAAACAAGAGCACAATCTTTCAATCGTTATTTGTCTCGTATCATACCATAGAGATTGTGTTTCGTATCATCCTTTTACATAAAGAATATTTAGTGAAGGCGTTCAAATTAAACAGCTAGTTTGTTATTTCCACATGATATAAGTTGCAAAAAATTCAAGCCTTTCTTTCAAATTTTATGCTTGAGCTAACTTTATTTGTGCAATTAATGGCTATCTATGTTTTATTAGGGAGCAACTTTGCTGACATTTATGTACAAGTAGCCCAGCTAAGATTCAACCGACCATTGTGTTATAATTTTGTGCCTACTTAAATTCAATATTTAAACTAAGCTTAATATTTAGAGGGTCCTCATTGCCCATTAATATATCAAATTATGTGAAAAGTGCACTAGTTGGATGTATTATATGGTAGCTGAAGCTTTTGTTAATTCAAACAAAATGGTCGAAATGGAGGATTTAAGTTTAGGAATCCTACATTTTCCATTAAATTCTCATCTTACAATAATTCGCTGTCCTCTTTCACTGATTCATTAGCTCGTTTGATATAAAGAGCAGAAAATGGTGGATTTGGGAATCCGATCCTTTGGAATCTGCCATTTGTCTTTCTATCCATACACAGCTAAGTGAGATGTTAATTATTTGCGTACGGTCATTAGTACGGGAGTAGGACCACCAAATCGTCAAGAACGATAAAAGCGCGTAGTTTAAGGAAATTGCCACTAGTTTAATCTCTAATTACGAAAGTGAACGGTTAAGCCTACCTTATCCACACAGGTATTAATTATGAGTTATTATTCTGGTCGTTCGATTGGAAGTACATGCTGGTCGTCTAAGATGCAAAATGGTGATTAATGAATTGAGTGCCATCTCTAAGTGTACTCAACATCCATATGAAATAATTACCACCACTTTGATCTTATTTAACCAAAATACCCTTTGCTCCTTCACTAGATTAATCTTAAATAAAGGGCTGTCAACGGATCGGATCCAGTCCAAAATTTTAGCTGATCAATGACCCAACCCGACCTGATGATGCATCTGACCCGAACCAACCCCACCTGAAGGGTCAAGGGAATATGCCCAATCCATCCAAAAAGCTGACCCAATGCAATTAAAATACCTCTATTTTCCTTGATTTTATATATGAAATAACGGGTGGGTGAACCTACCTTTGTTATGCTCGACCCTGAGTCTACTTGACCGCACACTGATTTTTATCGGGTCCGGAGGCATCCGACCTGGCATGACTGGGCAAATTTGTATGCCCATAAAACTTGAGTTGGGCTGGTCGGGTATCATGAGTCATCACCTGTTGGCGATCCTAGATATGATAAAGTGTTTCACAGTACCACCATAACATCCAATGACACTAGTAAAGCAGTGGTCCCCCACTACGGACACAAGAAACAGGCTGTCCACAACCATTACTCAACCGTGGAGTCGAGGTGAGGTTCGTTGTAGAATGAAAATGGGATATCATCCAATCTAAGCCGTTAATGTCATTGATGTACAAAACACCCCAGTTTCGGTATGGGGTTATTTATCTAAGTCCAAAAGATCAAAAATCAAACCATATTAGCTCATACCAGATCATATCACCCTAATTAATTGTGCCGATATGAATCACACTACCAAAATGGCACTTTTTGCAATTTTTATTTTATTTATTTTATTTTTAATCTTTTAAAATAAATAAAAAGAGTTAAATAAAGACGAATCTGGCCCAGACATGCATGATATGTTTGATATGTATTGGCATCACCTCCCCATGTTAGGACCGAAGGAGGTTCTAACTTTTGGCCCATAGAGCTGGGATAGGTATCATGTGAGCAGCGCTATGGCCAGCCTTGAGACTTTAGGGGCCTAAGGTGAATTTTTAAAATGGGCCCCTTCTTCATATTAATCTTTTATAATAAAAAATTATCATAATATTTTTTTTGGACAAATAAAATAATACTCATTGCAATTAGATTACAAATATCGTCATACTCTATTCTCCTGCTTAAAATTTGAAAATACATCTAAAAAATTAACGCAAGTATATATTAAAAGAAAATGCAACACAAAAAAAATAAAGTTAAATAATAGACATACCAACAGATCGAGTAACCGTGCCAATCACTTTTTTGCATTTTTTAGTACTTTAATTGCCATTGAATCTTTAACTGTCTTTTTACAACTGTAATAGTCTCAAAAGGTTCTATAAATAAGTTCATTAGATATTTCTCGTCAAGGATCAAAATAGCGGTTTCCTTTGTGGTTTTGGGCATGACCGAAACTGAAAATTTGAACCAAAATTTAGGCCGATAATTTCCCTTCTATAGATATTTGGACCAAAATTCCTGTTCCAATTATCATTTCGGTGGGAAACGAAACCAAAACGATTTGGCTTATAACTTAAGTTATCGAGTTATTGGCCGAAATTTTGAACCATGGTTATCATTGAGTAGATCAAAATTGATACCTCACTTGCGAAAAATGCACTTGTAACGAACCTGAAATCGTTGTTTTAAGTTAGAGTCATTTAATAAGAAAAAAATTGTATATATATATAGAAAATATTTGACTAAACAAATCCAGTCCGATCAAAATTAGGCCAAATAATCTATTAAATCAACACATAAGGCCGGCCTGACCAAGTGAGGCTGCGTGAAAAAGGGTACAACACTAGTCACTAAACCAACAAAAAATTTGCTTAATTTATTTTTTTTCTAAATTGAAAATTATATTAACAAATTAACTAGTAAAGACTTACAAGAATTGGGGCCCCGAAGTGGCTGCCTGTAGCCCTTGGCCTAGTGCCCCTAGTCAAACCTAGATTTTCCCTAATTTTCTTGCTCATATATAGTTGTGCGCTAGGTTAAGTTTGATCATTTTAGCATAATTAGATGAGAACCTTCTAATTCACCCACCGAATCTTTGAGGGCACCCAAGGAGCTAAAAACCCATTGACAGTTTGAATAAAATGATAGAGATTGTTTTTGGCTTCAAACCTTCACACAATGGATCTTGAGATCATGGGCGTACCATCAAATGATTAGCTTTTGATTCACATTGCATATATCCCAAAAAAGTGACCTTCACATAATGTGGCACTTATATGCTCAAACATAATTTTAAAATCATTTTACCAGGCAGGTGACATAAAAAAGACTACTCGAATAATGGTACGCCCTTGAGATCAAAATCCATAGTAAATTATTGGGAAGAAAATAATGTCAATCGGCTAATTTAAAATAGTCAAAAAAGAGTTTTAGCGTTGGTGCCGTCCAAGATTCGGTTCCGATAACCCAATCCCCAGCTCTCTTAAGAGAATATCTTGGTATCTTGTCTTCTACATCAGCTTTATCTCATTTCTTCGTAGGTCAACGAAAGGTGTACTGCCCCAAAACTAGAGCTAAGCAGTACTACCGAATCAAAACCGTTTGCTTTAGTCAGGATGGCCCCTCTTAAACAAGTGAATCTAACACAGTTAAAAGTCCGATCTTCGAAACATATATACAGTAAAATATCCAGAGTACGGTCCAGCTGTATCCTTTGGATAGCCTTTTTGTCGACCGAAGGGAAGCAAGGACAGTGTGGTTTCCTATTTTCTCAGGGGTATTTTAGGTATGAAGAAAGATCAACGGGTACAACTGTATAACTGGTCCACACCACGCTTTTTTCTCTTTCTTCAGGTTGTACTGTACGACTTTACTCTGGAGTCTAACCAAAATGGGTAAAGCGGTAATATTCTGAGTTATTTTAACATGTATCTACTATACAACTGCTCTTAACTTGTGCTTGAAAATGATGCCGTTGATTTATGAAATACCTCGATCTTGATCGTCTGATTGCTCATTTACCCAATAAATTTAATGATTCAGTAAATCCGAACCGTCCAATAAGTAACAATCCTTTAGAAGGCTAATCCATTTATATGCATGATTATAATCACAAAATATTTTATGTTTTAGGCAAAATTAAGACAGATTAGTATTCTTTAAATATTTTAAGAAGATCTAATTGAATATATTCACTTTTATTTAAAGAGGTTTTTCTCAATAATAAAATATTTTTAAAAAAATATTCAAGACAATCTCTTTTAAGTATTTTCACATAAACGATGCGCTTTTTGAGCCATCAAAATTTATTTTTCGTTCTAAGGCTAATCCATGCATGTTTTTTTTTTTTGAGTGAACCCATGTATGTATGTCGTTTATAGTTGTTTATCGCACACACTTTTAAAATAGTATTTTGGTGTTAGCCCAGAAAGTGTTCTTATACTTTGGTCAAAACTGAAGACCCTAATTGACCCTAGAGATCTTACGTTCCCCAAAGGTTTCATTGTTCATCAAAATTTAGAATGTACAAGAAAATAAAGTTTTATGTTAAGGTCTTAATCAATACTCTAAAATTGTCTAAGCATTAGTAAGACAGGAAGTTAATTTTTTATTTCTTTGGGGTCATAAGTCCTAACATATAATCACGCTCCATAGCAATGTTCCCGGCGGCACACTTTGAGATGGCTCTCACTTTGGTGTCCCTTTTGGGGTCTCGAAGTAATCCTTCCTCCAAAGTTGCTCCTTTCGGGACTCCAGAAGGCTTCACTCTGTAGCAGCTTTCTCTCTAGATCTTTTATAGCCCCCAAGTATGTCCGGTCTGTGACGCGAACTATAGAAATCTCGTGTGAAAGATTTAGTTTCTCTTAATAATAAATAAATATGTTAAAAAGAGAAAAACAATTCTTCTTGAACGGGTGATAATTACCCACCTTTTTGGCTTTCTCTAATTCTCCGCTCCGCCCCTTTGAGTAACACCTTTTTCCGTCCCTTTATTTTGGTTACCTGCCAATCAAAACATATCTTGTATTTTATTGGTTTGTTTAAGATTCGGTTTTATCAAAAACTTCTTACGTAAGTTACAGAACTTTGGCATTTATCATGAGTGGCAGGATCAATTGTGAAACATGCATATCTAAGATAGATTTTATACCATCTGTCCCTTATGTAGAGCCACCATGCCCTAGCTCAGCATCCGATATTTAGGTAGTAAAGAAACATTGTAAGTCCCACATTCTAAGACTTTTCAGTCATGGATTGGACTCTGTCTATTACACACATCTATCTTGAGGTGCTATTTGATACCATGGTATAAAAAATTCGTCTATACCGATACGAATGGAAAGTACATATTGGTTTTCGGTTAAACTGATATGTATTGATATCTCGTATCGGTATCGCTGATACATCTTGGCTTCGATCGAGACTTTTACTGTAAAAAAGAAAAAGGTTGATACATATTGGTATCGGCTGATACGTATCGGCCTCGGACAAACTAATACCGCTTTTGATACTTTGTTTGGTATGCAAGGAGGGATGGTACCCCACTCCCCCTTGGGGCACAGGTAAGGTTTAAAATGTGAACTTTATAGAGGGCACGTGACCCGTTTCCAATTTTGGTTGTGAATGTGTTGCTGATTTGAGGGAGGAGGTTGTGGGTTTGATACTCGTCCTCCATGCTGTTTCCCACTCTTGTGTTTATAAGGTGTGGGTTGAGTTATGTTAGTTATCCCTCACCACTGTAGTTGGTGTTCCCTCACGCTGCTCCACAATTATCATATGTGTATGCGTGTCTGTTCCTCAATTCTTGAGACTGTCTAGGCCGAATGGCCGTCTCAAAAAAAAAAATGTGTGATAAGTGGATACGTACGATTCAAAGCAATGAAACGACTTTAACTTGAACAGCTACAACTAATTTTAAAGATTTCTATTGTATTTATTTTTTTAAAAAGTATTTGACTGCTTTAAATAATATGATAGAGATATGCTTTTATTATCACTAAAAAGGTTATCATCTAGTGCAAAAATATGGGGTGTTGGAACTTGGAAGGCTGGAAATCTTCAAAATCACAAATCTTTAGATCGTGTCCTTTACATACTATAAAAGTAGTGCCACCACATGTGAAAAAGTGACCGAGTTGAGCATTTAAGTTGTTCCCAACATGTATTCTAACCCGTGCTTTCACACTTGACTGCCTTTTACCATCCCCCAAGTAATAGCCCCTAACACTAAAAGTTTGCATCTTTATATTATGTGTAGAGGCCATGTACTGTCGGAGTTAAAGGAATCAATATTAATCTATCAATAAAAATAAGGGTAACTCTGTTCGCGCCTATAAGATTAATGAAAGAGTATGCATCTGAAATCCATTGATTGTTTAAGATTAGACTAGGGATATCACTTTTTTCCCAATCTTCAACATAATAGATCTAGAGAACATAATCGTACCATCGGTCAAGTTTTTATTCAGCGTGACACAAAACCAAAAGAAGGCCTAAAGTCATTTGAGCGTGATGCATGCCATTTAATTTTAAGGCCACTTCCGTTAAATATGTCCTATACTCCCATGGAATCAAAATTGACCGTTCGAGAAACACGTTGATGAACTCAAAATCGTTTGTGTGAAAAAAATGAGATGAAAAATAATTTTCATCACATGATTTCAAACTGTCATGAATTTCAATGCGTTTCGGACGTAATGACTTTTAGTAATCTTGTAGGCGCAAAGAGGAGTTCCCTAAGAAAAAACATTAGGGGACACAAATTTCTAGCATCTACGAACTAGAAATGCTAAGATTAGTCCCTATACTATGTGTCTATGACGCTCGTGTACCTACCACGAACACAAAACACTTCAAGATTTAAACATTGGCCATGTGGCAAACCTCTTCATGAGGGAGAGATGTCCATGTGGCAGGCTAGATTTTGGGCTAGGAGTTCAAAGAAGATTCAAACCACGTGACAAGCGTGTATCTTTTCTTAAGGAAAAAAATAATTTATTTTAATGTGATATGTGGTCCAAATGTAATCCGTGGTCCAAACAATCTTTAGCCGTACGTATTTTAGAAATAATGCAAGACAGCGTCCTCCCTGCACGATGCATTAAACACATCTTTATCTTTTATCTTTTTTATTTTATTTTATACGGCACACATCTTTATTATTTGAGTGAGAAGGGCAGATTATAGACGAGGGAAGAAAAAATAATCATCAGCATGCATCTTATATTTTCTAAGCAGGTACCTTTATTTATAACATAAGATTTTTCCTTGCAACCCAAGTTTATGTACTTGAACAGTTTATTGCTTTGAATCCGATGATGGTGGTCGCCTTTTGTCTCAATCTTCAACCTAATATGATTACATTTTGATTTAATATTGCACACATCCCAAAAAATTAACATGATTATAAGTGACGTCAAACATGGTTTGATGTGTCAAGCAAAATCAAAATCTTACGATTTAAGAAGAAAGAATCTTGAGTTAAAAATAAAATATAATCCAAAAATATCACTCACGCCTCAGTCTCATGGGATATTAATGAAAAATAATGTTTATTTCCATGCGTGCAAAATTGATGAGACTTGTCCAATGTAGTGTGTAGGGGCTGCCCACTTTAATATCAACCATGGGTTAAAATCTCGGATATTCATATCGTATCGTTTAGCCCCAAAGCCGATATGTGCCGGACAATACGTATCGGTTCCAAGATGATACATTCCTGTATTTAAAAAATATATATATATAAATAAATAAATAAATAAAACGATAACTTGAAAGCTCGGACGATAATTCAAATTATCGTCCAAACGATAATTGAAACGATAATTTGATTGTTTTTAAAAGTCCTGAGAAAAATCCAATTTACCGTATCGTCTAAGTCCAAAACCGATACGTATTGGTATCGGATGATATTTTGATTCATGATGCCAACTGCATCCTCCACTGCCTAATGTACTGAGGGCAACGGTGAAGTCCAACTTATTGAACTTGATTTGATGTTCAACCAATTTTACAACCACCGGATAGAACGAAATCTTGACTTTCGTGGTTTCCACTTTTGTAGTATGTGATACAGTCAAGATTCCTTTTTAGCCAGTGATTGTAAAACTGGTAGAATACGAAATTAAGGTCAATCAATTGAACCTTACCAATACCCAACGTATTGAAGTTGATATTTATAGTTGGGGTAGGGCTGCAACCAAGCCGAGCTGAGCTCGAGCTTGGGTCAGTTATATCTTATACAAGTTGAGTTGGAGCTTGACTCTAGGCCTTTTGAGCCTAAAAAGTATGAGTTATAGCTCAGCTCTATCAAGCTTGAAACGGGCTAAGCTGAGCTTCGAACTAAATAGGTCTATTATAATTTTTTTTTGCTAATGTTGTTTTAAAAATATATATATTTTTTAATAGAGGAAAGCTTTAATAAAATTTAATAAATGGCATCCCTAATATCTTTGATCCTTTAGTCCTCTTGGATTTAATGGATTGATTGGAGAAAAACGCGTTTAAATTTAACGTGCTAAATATTGATTAAGAGTCCTAATCTCATGCCAAGGTTACTTGAGAATCTGACTTGCATTCAACCATGTAGGTGTAGTCAATGTCGTGTAACGGCATATAGGTGTTGGTCGTAAGTGTTGATTGCTTGGTAAATTGCTATGCTATTGATTATTAACTAAGACGAGTGAGAAAGAGCATTAATGATTACAGAGAGAGTAACCTTTAATAGAGAATCATAAAGATTGTATATTTATTATAAAGTAACCATTAGATGAATTTAATTATAAGGGGAAAAAAGTACAAAAAATATACATCAAAATTATATATAATATTTTTTACAATATATAAAAATATTATATACTATTAATCTGGCAGAGTCGAACTTTAGAACCTCAGCTCTAGCTCGGCTCTACTTCAACCGAAATAAAAAATAAAGAGCTTGGTTCTGGCTCTCTAGCCGAGTTTAAGAGAGCTAAAACTCTTGTTTTCGGGCCGAGCCGCTGGCTCAGCTCTATTGGAGCCTTAACTAGGGGATTTACAATCGTGTCCCCATTTTCGCTATTTACCTAAGGCTGATATTACCACACCACTTTATGTTAGAGCCACATAACTTAAACAAAGGAAAAATATGTAACCTATTTTTAATAGGGCCAAATTTGGGTGTCTCCAAAGGAGAAGACAATCTAAAATTTAAATACTGAAAAGAAAAGATTGTGCTTCTCACTTTCACCTTTTCTTCCAACTAGGTATTAGAAACAAGGGAAATTTCTAAAATCGACCATGTCAGATTCACCTTTTCCGTCAGAGACCGTATAGTTTCCCCTTTCACCAACCGACCAGCTCCAAGCCGAGCTAATGCCCGGCTTTATGAATTGCCGAAATTGCCTCCAAGGTAATAAATAGTCATAAAAAATCGCAAACCATTACTGCGCTCCTTTTTACTTTTTACATTTCATTTGAAGACGGCGATGTTTCGAAGGCGGTGACGTTTCATTGTTCAATCTTTAAGCTACCAAATCTGTTGTAAGTTCGAATCTTTCTCCATTATCGCTCCATTATCTTCCACTATTGTAGAAGTTGTTATTCTTCTTTCAACGGTCTATATTTTAAAGAGGTGATATCACCTCTTTAAAAGGGTGACCCTTTAAAGAGTAGATAGCACCCCTTTAAAGAGGCGATATCGTCTCCTTATTGAAGATGGATCGTATATTTTAATTTCGATTTAGTGTTATGATATTTTGGGTTTTCCCTTTCCTGTTAAAGGTTTGCGCTCCCCTCGAACCGGTTTCCCTTAAGTTAGAGATACCGAGTTTTTATCAAATCGGTGACGCCTGATTAGTAGAACGATGACAATTCATTATTTAAACTTACCATTAAATTTAATTGACTTTAAATAATCATATGATAGAGATTATGTTTCGTGTCAATCTTTGGCACCATCGATTTTTATATTGTGATCTTCAATTCAGACAGCAAAAAGTGCAAATTTTTAAAATTTTAAACTCTGTAGAACGAAAAAAAGTGTAAGAATGGTGTATTTGAGACTTTTTGTGCTAGTTGGAACTGGCTCGGCTTACAGCTGGTCGGTTATGGGAAAGGTAAAACTATAGGGTCTCTGACGAAAAAGGTGAATTTGACAGGATTGATTCTGAAAATTTCCCTAAAAACAACCTTCCTTCCATGTGATATGTTGATGTGGCATGACTAAGCCGAAGACCTAAGTTCAAATCCTCCTTGACGCCATTAGGGATTTATATCCTATGTTGACTAGGCATGTGCTAACTTGAGGCAGGCACGTGCCCCTTGAATTAGTCGGGTGATCTAAGAGGCCCGGACACGGGACACCTAAGTTATTAAATAAAAAATCGAAACTGAAAAGAAGTCGGTTATCATATATCAGTTCTTGCTAGAAAAGCTTATTAATCCTCATAATTAATCTTAGGGAGCCATTATTTGCACCTGCTGTTCAAGTCATTGAACAAAATTAACTAAATTTTATCCTTGTACATGCTTTATGTTATTGCACCTAAAACTAAAAAGAAAATTACACTTTAAATGTTATCTTGGCCAAAATTTCTCTATACATTTTCTCTCTCCACACCGTTTTCTCTATCTTTCTCTACCTTTCTCCACCGTCATCTCTTTCTATCAATCACTTTCCCTTTACCACTCTCTCTCCTCCTGTTAAATAAATATAAAAATATTATAAAAATAAATGGGACAAAGTTTTCACTTTGTTATTCCTCAATGCTTTACAAATCAATGTTTTACAAATGCACAACTATGCTATATTTATAATACAATATAGAGAGTAGTTTGTAGGAAGTGGGGTAGTGGTAGTTTGTACGAAGTGGGGTAGTGGGGTTCTAATACTCCCCCTCAAGTTGGAGCGTGGAAATTCGAAACGCCTAACTTGCGAAGTAAAAATTAAAATTGATCACGGCCTAGTGCTTTGGTAAAGATGTCTGCTAGTTGATTACGCGTGTATACGTAGGAGGTGACTAGGGTGCCTGAAGTAATCTTTTCGCGAACTGAATGACAATCAATCTCGATGTGCTTTGTGCGTTCGTGAAAGACTGGATTTGTCGTAATGTGAAGTGCTGTTTGATTGTCACCAAATAATTGCATAGGTTTTAGATGATAAACTCGGAGATCTTGAAGAAGTGCCTTTAACCAGACAAGTTCACAAGTAGCATTAGCCATAGCTCTATATTCGACCTCAGCGGAAGAGCGAGAAACAATAAATTATTTCTTAGATTTCCATGAAATTGGACTATAATCGAGCTTGATGAAGTATCCTGTGGTAGAGTGACGTGTCATGGGACAACTTGCTCAATAAGAATCAGCGTATGCGGAGAGATTGAAAGAATTATCGGATGGTAACATGATGCCTTGGCCTGGAGAAGATTTGAGATATCGGAGTACTCTAGTAGCTGTAACATAATGTGGTTGACGAGGCTGATGCATGAATTGGCTAAGAATATTCACAGAGTAAACTATGTCAGGCCTTGTAATAGTAAGGTAAATGAGTCGACCAACTAGGCGACGATAAACTATTGGATCATGAAGAAGTTCGCCATGTTCGTTGGTTAAACGGAGATTTTGTTTCATTGAAAATGTAGTAGGTTGAGTTCCAAGACGACCACTGTCAGCGAGTATGTCAAGAGTATATTTTCGCTGGCTCAAAAAAATGCCTTTTGGAGATCGTGCAACTTCAATTCCTAAAAAATATTTTAGGAGGCCCAAATATTTGATATGAAAACGATTATTGAGAAAAATCTTCAGATTATTAATAGAAGTGTTGCAGTTGCCTGCCACGATGATATCATCAACATTTCTAAGACGGCTGTGAATGTAGAACCCTTGTACCGTGTAAACAGAGAATAATCTACAATTGATTGAGAGTAACCGACATCTTTGAGGGCAATAGAAAATTTTGCAAACTAGTTACGTGATGCTTGTTTGAGGCCATAGAGAGACTTGTGCAGGCGACAAACGAGATGCTCCCCCTATCGAGAGAAACCAAGAGGAATTTGTATATAAACTTCTTCCTGCAGTCCTCATGAAGGAAGGCGTTGTTAACATCTAGTTGGTGAAGAGGCCAGTTTCTAATGGACACCACGGCTAAGAGGCAACGCACAGTGACGAGTTTAGCAATAAGAGCAAAGGTTTCATGATAATCTAACCCTTCTTTTTGAGTGTAACCTTTAGCAACTAAACGAGCTTTGAATCGTTCTAGAGTTCCATTGGCCCGATATTTGACTTTGTATATCCATTTACAGCCAATAGGTTTCTTGCCTGGTGGAAATGGTTGTAGAGTCCACGTCTGATTTTGTTGTAATGCATCTATCTCCGCAAACATTACATCACGCCAATAATAACATTTAACAGCTTATGAAAAAGTTTGGGGTTCTTCATAGAAATGAATAGCAGATAAGAAAGTAATATGATTAGGAGAAAAACGTGCATATGAGAGAGACTTAGAAATAGGGTAGGTAGCACCTGTAGATAGCACCTATAGATAGTTGTGCAGTTGGTGAAGTATGAGAAGTCTTGTGAGGTAAAATAGGACAAAAAAAATCTTTAAGGTGAGATGGATGTGTAATATTTCATTGAGATCGATGTGGTTCAAGGTGTTGTAGAGTGGGTGTAATATCTAAATTAGGTTCATGGGGTTGGATTGTAGGTAGAGGAATATTATGAGCTATGTCGGGAATGGGAAATGTAAAAGGTTGTCTTCCAAACCAATAGTAATATTTCCTTGATCATTAAGTGGTAAAGGAAGTACAGTGGGGATGGATTCGGAGATGGACTTTATTTTTTATTGGAAAGGGAATATAGATTCAATGAATACAACGTCACGAGAAGTGAAAAGACATCTAGTATTAATATCATAAATTTGATAATCACGTTAACCAAAAGGGTATCCGACAAATATGCACTGTGAGGCACAGGGGGAAAATTTATGGCGATGTGCACTTAATGTACGAGCGTAACAAAGACACCCGAATGTCCAAAGGTGGTCATAGGTAGCGGTACAATTGAAAAGCATTTCATAAGGGGTCTTACCATTAAGGTTTGGTGTAGGAATTCAATTGATAAGGTAAGTGGCAGTGAGTACACATTCTCCCCAAAACTATAATGGTAAGTTGGCTTGAAAACGTAAGGCTCGGGCTACTTCAAGAAGATATCGGTGTTTTTGCTCTGCCACCCCATTTTGTTGTAGGGTTTCAACACAAGTTCGTTGATGAAGAATTTCATGTTCGTTGAAAAAATTTTGCATAGCAGTAGAAAGAAATTTCATGCCATTGTTGGTCCTTATTTGACAAATCGAATTTTAAAATTGGTTTTTAATCATTGTACAAAACTTTGTAAGAAACGAATATGTTTCAGATTTAAAACGCATAAGATAAACCCATGTACAATGTGAAAAATCATCTATAATAGTAAGAAAGTAGTGTGCACCAGTGAGAGATGCAGTAAGATATCCACCCCAAATATCACAATATATTAGATCAAAATGACGATTGCTACGATTATCACTTAAAGAAAAAGGACTGCGCGTTTGTTTAGAAATTTGACAAACATCACAATGAGAGTTAAAGTGAAAAATATTTTTAGAAAGAGAAGACAAATTAGATAGACGAGCAGTAGAAGGGTGCCCAAGTCGCATGTGCCAGAGGTTGGAGTTTGATCTTGTAACATGCATGGCTGATGGTGTTGATGTTGGTGGTTGGATGAAATAATAAAGACCATTTCTTACTTCACCCACTCCAATCAGCTTCCTCGATGACAGGTCCTGAAAATATAAAATGTTGGAAAAAATATAGCAGCACAGTTCAATTGTTGGATTAGTTTTCTGACAGATAGTAGATTGAATTGAAATTGGGGTACACAAAGAACATCATGTAAAACAATATTATTAGAAAGCTTGACTGAACCAACATGTGTGATGGTTGTCATATCACGATGGTAGCAACAGTTTGGCTTCAGGAGTTTGAATCAAACTCGTGAAAGAAGATGCATAAGGGGTCATGTGATCAGACGCACCACTATCGATGATCCATGTGGTGGAAGAAAATGAAATAGCAGAATTGCAAGAAAATAATAACATGTTACCAGCAAGATTGGCAGATTTTTCATTTGCATTGAGTAATGATAGGAGTTGTTGGTACTGTTCTGTCGAGAGATTGGTGAGAGCATGATCTGCAGTTGGATTCATCCTATCTCGAGGATTACTAGGTGTTCCAAGTAGTGAAGCGTTATGAGCAGTAATAACGTTTGATGAAGTGCGATTGTTATAAGGTTGGTTCCATTTTTCTTTTCTAAAATTTTATGGGTAACCAACTATCTTGTAACATTTTGCCTTTATGTGACCCATCATTCCACAATGATCATAACGAGAACGTCCTCGGCCTTGTCCACTAATTCGATTGTGTTGGTTATCTCCACCAATATTAAGATTCCTAGTATTAGCAATGAGTACCGCCGAATCATTGATGTGTGGAGCGGACAAGTGGAGGAGTCTTTGCTTCTCTTCTTAGTTGATAATGGCATATGCTTTACTAATCGTAGGGAGATGATCCATGACTAGGATTTGGCTACGAATGGAAGAATACGTCTCATTGAGTCCCATTAAGAATTGTTAGACTCGTTCCGTTTCTTGAAACTGTTGAAGCTCTTTGAATGCTCCACAAGTGCATTTGAATGTCAATACATGAATTCCTAATTCATCCCAATAGGATTTCATGGTATTATAGAAGGTTACCAATGATTGTTGATCTTGTTGCAACATGCATATTGTACGTTTAAGTTGAAAGACTCAATGATTATTGCTTTGTGAGAATCGTTCTTCGAGATCCAACCATACGTCACGCGGTGTATCGTCATAGATTATGCTACTGGTGAGACTTTTGTCGATGGCATTGAGTATCCATGACAAAACCATGTCATTGCAACGATCCCACGCTTGAAGCTCTGCCAAGTTCATAGTTGGTTTCTTGAGGGTGCCATTAACAAATCCAAGTTTGTTTTTAGCATTCAATGCGATTTTCATCGATCTTTTCCAAGTGGAATAGTTTTCACCGATAAGAGAAGTTGAAATGAGGGTAGCACCCGGATGATCGGATGGATGAAGATAATAGGGAAACGCCACATCATTAATCAAATTTGACGCAATAGATGAACGACCGTCCGCCATTTGATGAACCAAAAATTCAACGAAAAAAAAATTCAGGAGCCGAGTGGCTCTGATACCATATTAAATAAATGGAACAAAATTTTTACTTTGTTATTCCTCAATGCTTTACAAATCAATGTTTTACAAATGTACAACTATGTTATATTTATAATATAATATAGAGGGTAGTTTATAGGAAGTGGGGTTGTGGGGTTGTGGGTAGTTTGGGTAGTGTGTAGAAGGTGGGGGGTTTGGGTAGTTTGTAGGAAGTGGGGTAGTGGGGTTCTAATACCTCCTATCTTTCTCTCTCTACATTGTATCATTTTTTATATCTTTTTTTTTTGAGAAAAAAACAAATAGATATTTGTTAACACCCTTAATACAAAGGAGGGACATCCCCATCCACACCTACTCATGAAGCCTTTAAGATTTCCTTTAAGATATTCTCTGATGTCTTCAATAGTCAGCATTCCTTCTGTAGAGAGATCTTTCACCTGGTTACATACAACATTGATAGATTCCGATTCGAAAATGGCAGATTGCTACAAAACTGAGTTCCCACCTTGAACCAATTCCATCATTGAGGCGATGACGTTCCATCTAGAACGATGATACCGACAACTGATTCCACCATTTTTTCTCTTTCCTTGCTCCTCTCTCCACCGTCCTGTGTCTTTTGAACTCTTTATCTTTACACCGTTTTCTCTCTCTACCGAAGCCCAAGGTGCAATTCACTAGGGTTAGCTTAGTCACTAAAATATATGTATATATATTACTTATTCGGTGCAATCACTTGAAAAGTGTGTGCAAGTAACAGTTCCCTTAATTAATCTAAGGGAGCCATTACTTGCACACACTTTTTAAGTGATTGCACCATGGTTAAAGAAAGACTTTGTATTTTATTTTATTTTATTTTATTATTATTATTATTATTATTATTATTATTATTTTGATAACCTAGACATCCAGGCCTCTTAGAGCACCCGCCTAATTTCAAGGGCACATGCACACCCCAAATTCAGTACATGCCTGGTCAGCACGGGATATAAATCCCTAGGGTGGCCTCAAGGGAGGGAGGGGATTCGAACTCAGATCTCCTGCTTTTGGAAGAAGGTATCTGACCAGCTCACCTAACCCCTTGAGGTTAGAAAGACTTTGTATTTTACGGACATGTGACATGTGAAAACGCAATCTAGGCCGTCTGATTTAAAGTTCATGATCTATAGACCCTTAGTTGATAAGATTGGAACAAAACATGATATTTATCATATGATCTATTGTTGTCAACCATTGAATCAAATAACATCCTTTGAATCTATTTAATCACATAATGAAGATTATATTTCATGCCAATCTTATCCACTGAGGATCTATAGATCATGAATTTTAAATCAGATGACCCAGCTTAGGTTTTCATATGTCACATGTCCCAAAAATACAAAGTCGCTTTTAAACCTCTGTGCAATCACTTAAAAAGCGAGTGCAAGTAAGGGCTCTCTTAATCTAAATCTTCTTAAAAATTGGTGGGGATAAAACTAAAAAGTTTGTGAGGAAAGCTTCTTTGTTTCCATGTACATGGTTGTACACGAGATATTACCTTGGATATCTATATTATATAAGTTGTTTATGGGAGAAAACAACCACAAAAGTTGGTATTTGTAAACGCTGGCAAATATTTTGTGAGCCAGTATCCTAGTGTTTAGGCGAATCTTTGTTGAGATATCTGATTGGTTTTTATGGGATGGAGATTCTGTCGTGCTCTTTATTCTTTAATCTGGAAAAAAAATTCTGAGCATAAGCAACTCTTTAAAAAGCCTTTTGTTTACAATCCGAGATTCATATGTCTCAACTCGGGTTCCTGCTGCTTAAAACATTGACTGCTTTTAAGGACAATGGAGTTTTTTCCAATCTTCGACACAAAAAATCTTGAGCTTATGACCTTACATCAAACGGTCATATTTTGATTTCACATATCACACATTTCAAAAAATAAATATAATTATGGGCATACATTAAATGTGCTTCTCAAATCACTTTTGAAGATGTGTGTCATCACGCGAAATAAAAAATCTGAATGTTTGATGGTACCATTGTGGTCAATTGTGTCGAGCACGAAGAACAATCTCCTTCATCTGATTCAAAGCAGTCAATACCTCAACCGTGTAACCATGTGATACTGCAGTTGAGAAAGAAAAATCTTGAGATGATACGAAGGTACCCATTTTAGAATGACACAAGACATCCCTCTTTTCCATGAAAGTGTGAATAGTTTTTTTGGCAATAGATTTTTTACTTTTTACAAAATTTTAGGAATCCTGGGATTTGTGTATGCAAGCTTTTATTTGAATGACAAAAAAAGGCTCTAATAATAGTGCACCCGCATAATAAGATGGGTACCACTCTATCCTTGCTCCCTGAAAGCGCGCCAACGTTTCAGACCCCTTGAAAATCATTGATTGCGTAGGATCAAAAGATGGAAGTCGTGTTTCACCCCGATCTTTCGCACAATAGATCTTGAGATCATGGATCACCTATCAGACAGTCCAATTTTTATTCCATGTAACACAAAGCCCCAAATAATGGCCCTACATCCATGTTTGAACTTGATTTGTGTCATATGATTCAAGGGTCATTTTTGGGGGATCTGTGACACAAGAAATCATGAACTAACCGTCAGATAGGTGCTCTATGATATCAAGATCTATTGGGTGAAATATCGAGGTGAAAGATGATATATATCATTTGATTAGAAGGAATCACTGGTTTACAAGGAGTCTAGAACGTGGACACTTTCATAGAATATGTGGGTGCAAACAGAGGTATCCTAATACGATTATGCAAGTTGGGGTACCTCGATTTGCACCTACTGAATCGCTGAAAGCACCTATGCTGCCACCTTTACCTTCGTCACGTATTACAGCACCCACTTATTATTTCAAAAGTTAGAGCACCCACGTTTTTTCTTTCAAGGTTGGAAGCAGACCTTACAAGTTAAGTTACAAGGAATTATGAAAAGAGGTAAAATTAACGACTTTGAGACAAGTAGTGAGAAGTGACATAAAAATTTTTGAAGCTACATAAATTTGACACTGATAAAAGAAAAAAGTACATATATAAGACTTACAAAGCCGACGAATATATGGAAGAAGGCTATAATGATGACCTTCAGATTTTAAACATGTGGCCACGAACCATTGTCACCAAAATATTTTTTCAATTTTTCTCCTTTTTTCTGTTCTTTTGCCTTGCCGATTACTTTCTCTAATTTCAACTTACTAACCATGCTAGGGCCAATAGTGAACCCATCATATCTTTTTTCCTTTGTTAGGGTTGACAACTCCTACAGAATGGTTGACAATTCCCCAAGGTCATGAGTTCAAAACGACTCTTATGTAAGGCGCATAAATTGTGAAATACTCGTGACATGATAAGGCGATGGCACCAAATAGGGATTAGTTCAAGCGCAAGCTATAATATCTTTTTCTAAAAAGAATAATAGGATAGGGGTCCCACCAACCCTTTTCTATTGGGAAAAGGGCGCAAGCTTGGGATACCCTATTCTATAAAAAATATATATATATATATATTTTAAAGTTGTTAACCTTTTTTCAACTCAAGATTCTTCTTTCTCAATCACTTGCTTAAATTGTTGACTACTTTGAATTAGACGTTGAAGATTGTTTTTCGTTCCAACCGTTGACACAATAGATTTTGAAAACTTGATCCAACCATCTTACAATAAGATTTTTATTTCACATTGCTCACATCTTGAAAAGTGATCCGGAATCGCGCTTGATGTACTCCTGTGATCATGTTCTTTTCTTGGGATGTGTCATATGAAATCAAAATCTGACCGTATGATGGTAGAACCATGACCTCAAGATCTATTGTGTCGAATATTGGGATGAAAAAAATATCTTAATCGTCTAAATGAAAGCAGTCATCGATTAAACCAAATGAAACACAAGTTGATAAAGGAAAATCCTAGATTGTAAATAAAGGTTCTCTTTTTCAAATTATACTACATTGCCATTTCAGGTAAAAGCTCAGTCCTATATTAAGCATGGGGTACAAATTTTTTCTAAATCTACTAAAGCTAACTAAAAAGCAAAAGTGGCGGATTCATAATATAGTGGAGATGGATAGCCTTTCATGTGTTGACAAGTAACACTTGTCCAAGTCTTAACGGCAAGGAGAATATCCAATTCTAAAGTAGATTTAACAATGCTTTTCACGTTTCATTCTTTTATAGAGGAATGATCTAGTGTGGCTCCTTTACAGGGGGAATCTTTTACCTCATCATCAGCCTTAATTTTGATCTTTTATCCGACGGAGAAGATTATTTGAGACTATTGGCATGGACTCTCACCAGATTGTACATGCTTTTGTTTATTGTGTGCAGGATAAATTCGTACACGTTTTATAATTTGAATTTTTTAATTATAATATTATGTCATATAATAAGCTTCAATCATTATAGTCTCCCCACCTTAAATCTAGCTTCTTTAAAAGACAAATAATAATAAGAAGAAAACAAAATAAATGAGGGCCAGTCTCCCATAAACAATGGCTTAGTTCTATGTAGTAGATATTAAAATTTCAATTTTTTTGTGTTAATAAATAGGGTCAGTACGCATGGGAGTAACGCTGGTATGCTATCCGAGTGGGCTAAATCGTGTATATATATATATTGGTGATTTCCCATTAGGTCCAGCCCATTTGGGAGGTAATAGATCTGGCCCATCAACTAATATTTAAGGGTTCGATGGGCTAGACTTGAGCCTACTTTAACATTTTACTCGATAGAGATAGATATACATAAATGAAGGCACACATTCATCAGGTTAGGTGTCCCATGGGTCTTGGGCTTATATCACATAACTCTAGTCATATAATCACTTCGCTATATATACTGCCCGAGAGTGTTCAAATGCACAAATGGACCGAGTATACCAGTGGGTGCCCATGTGACACCTAACCTGATGAATGCGTGCCTTCATTTATGTATATGTATCTCTATGGAGTAAAATGTTGTACAAAAACATTTAAAAAAAAGAAAAAAAAAAGGTAGTAGGCTCAAGTCCAGCCCGTCGGCCCCTTAAATATTGATTTATAGGCTAGACCTAATCCCTCCCAAATGGGCTGGACCTAATGGGAAATCACCAAAGTAAATTGGCTCAAGCTCAGCTATTGACACCCCTATTATTGGTCGATGGTTCAGACCCAACAACAACGGTGCCTAAATGGAGCAACTACTTCGCTGCGGTTGGACCCCACTGTGTACATTTGGAATTTAAATCTCAGTGATTCCTGGCCAAATTCGGCTGGCAAAGTTACCAGAGCCGCTTTTCCCGCTTAAGTGAAAATCAGAAACACATTAAGAAAATCTGTTTGGCAACTGTCAGCTTCCGTATTTGGTTCCTGCTTCTTGCCCGCTTCACACCTGCTTCCTGCAGTTTAAACAAAGCAACATCCAGAAACGACAAAAACACGCTTCCGGATTCTACTGCACAACGACCCCGACCCCGACCGTGGGAACCGGCATTCCCTAGAGTTGGGATTAGGCTTCAGTCTCATTGGGATTAGATTAAAACGGAAACTTACCTGGGTGACTCTCCCCAACTTACGTGTATAGTGACCTGTGTAATATTTACCTATGTTTCAAAATTCAAACATGCTGAATGCCCGGTGTGGGGTTACGGGGTACCTATGTAATGACACTGATCCGATTTCAAGCTCTATTGGAGGAAACGTACACAAGGATATATGATCAACAACCGTGTTTTGAGTTTCAGGCAAGAGATCAAATATACAAAACTACAAGATCGCTACTGAGATTGGTATTGACGTACCATGATAGATGAATTCTCGAGGCCTATGCTCACCAATCACTTTTACAAGCGATGCTAGGCAGAAATGACTGTCAAAAGTGGTTTTCGGTGACCACGAAAACGGGTTGATGCAGCTGCATGATATAAAAAAGGACATTTGGCAAGATCCCCCACCAAACTATTGCAATTGGCAAAATCTCGGTTCAACTATTGGAATGGGCAAGATCCCTCCTCTAACCATCAAAACTGTCAGTACTACCATTCCTTCACAAAAATACCAAGAATGTCCCTCCTTGAGGTTTAATAGTGCAAGTCAATTTTTTTCTACTTAAAACACCAAGATGCTCTTCTTTTTCCCGCTCGATCGATCAGTTGTCAACTCGGTCGAGTGGGTCGATAGGGCGACCAACCAGTTGCCAGATTGGGTGGCTGATCATAGTCACCTTATCAACCATCTAGTCGGGTTAAGCAAGCAACATCTCCGCGAGCGGTCAACCTAACGGGCAACCAAGGGGGAGACCGATGAAAAAATCAGTAGGCCGCAAATCCTGGAAGAAAAAAACACAAGACAGATTGACTGCCCCTGACAACCGGGCGACCGTGCAGCCAACGAATAATCCTATTGCTAGAGGGAAAACCTCAAAAAAAAAAAATCACCTTGCAAATTTTGTCGATCGCTCGTGGTGAAAGGTTGCATTAAAGCATCAACTCAAAATAAGAGGGGTATTTTAGTCATTTAGTTGTAGTTTTTTCTGTTTTGACGGTTATAACAGGTATCTTGCAAATTCCAATAGTTTGGTAAGGGATCTTGCAAAATGACCTATAAAAAATGAATGGGTGCATGGATGTATTATAATCCCAAGAATGGAACAGAGGATTGACATCAAAATATATAGGCCCCATGGGACATAAGTAAATCTGCTTCCTGTAACTGTAATTCAAGATTCACTAGGAAGAACATTAAAGAAATGATAAACCTCATCTTCCTCAAAGACTCCGACTTCTGTGGAGCAAACTGAGCAACAAACTGGTCTGAAGGTCGCGTCACTTTCGGAGCCCTCTTTGCACTTGTTCCTGCCATTAGCCTTGCTCTGTTTCTGTTTTTCCTGTCGTAAGATCTGAGCGCTCTTGATCTTGCAGTTGACTACAAACATGGCCCTGTACTGGGTAAAATACTTTGCATGCCTACAATATCAGTTTTTTAATTAGTAACATAATTAATTTTAACCAATAAAAAATAAGAATAATAATAATTTTATGAAGTGGAGAGAACATTTTAAATTCAAAATATAATTGACTTTATAAAGTAAAGAAAACGTAGATAAAAATGGCCAAAAAACAACCAACGAGGGGTTGGTGCACTGGCCAGGACCACGCCTCAAGAAGTAGAGGCTCTGAATTTGAATCCCACCCCTTGTTGGCCACTCGCAGGGATTTATCCCCACTGACTGATATGTTTGATGTTACCAGGGGACTGAGTTGGGTGTTCTAAGAGGCCGGATACCCTTTATCAAAATATAAATGGGGCCAAAAACAAATAACAGTTTTGTGTAAGTATTAGGTGCTGCTTCACTAAAACTGTAAAAGCCATTTCTCAGTTAACAATAGTCTACATTGACCCTCCATTTGGGCACCAAACTCACCAGTCAACTAATGCCGGACATTAAGAACACCATGTCGGACTCTTGGTCAGAACAATTCAGACACCATGGCGGCTCTGCTACGTAAACATCCTTAATTCGAACGTAAAGTCGATGTGTCAAAGTCACATGAGAGGAATTACGTCAGAAATATTCGATCCTACGCAAGAGTTGAAATTTTTCAATACTATGCCTACCTACAATTGGAGCTTAAAAACAAGAAAAAAAATCCTTTTATTAGATGATATAAATTACAGCACATGTATTTTATTACATGCGCATATGCTTAATTTACAAACAAAATATATTTATAACAAACATGTACATCATCTCATGGGCAGATGAATTAACAAATATTATTAGTACATCATATAATATGTGTATATAGGTCATGGTATCAAAACTCAGCTGATACCAATACGTATCGGCTTTGTCGAGAACGGATACCGATACCACCCCCATACAGGTATTGGGGTGATATCGGTATCAGACCGATACAGGTCAATATCGGCCGATACTGACTGATACCTATATTTTTCTTCTTATTTTTTTGCCTTTTTCAAAAAATAAAAAACAAGTATTGGCTGATACGGTATCGCCGAGACAATATCTGTATCAGCCGATACGTATTGGTCCCAGATGGCTCGATACCCAATACTGATACCGAGTTTGACACCCTTGATATAGGTTATTCCATATTTCATGTGTGGTATATGCATACATGTGCCCAAGGATCAAAATTTTGGCCGAAATTTCGGTCCAAATTTTCGGTTTCGGTCCCCTCTGAAACTGAAATGAAAACTGAAATTTTGATCCTTGCATGTGCCTGTTGTACAGCTGAGTTAGTGACTCTAAGATTGCTGTTGCTTGCCAAGTCAGCCTCCACAACAACTCTTGACTCCATTTCAGGTCTCTCTCTCTCTCACTCTCTCTCTCTCTCTCTCTCTCTAGATTAGTGGAAATTTCAAGAGAATTTTTTTTGTTCAAGAACATTAAGAACCATAGACTAATCCACATGCGTACTGGCCCTCGACCACATCAGCAAAGTGGCCACAGAAATAGAAAATGTTTTTTAATGAATAGAAATACAAAACCTTGGACTGGATCCGATGGAAGAGAGTTGGTCGGAAATTGAAGAGTTGGTCGGAAAACCTTGGACTGGATCCGATGGCAGTGCGCCTTTATGTGGGTGCACATGTGAAATTGAAGAGATAGAAACAGGAAAGGCTTTGGAGAAAAAAGTTCACTCAAGCAGATTTGAAACATTCCCTACATAATTCTTTAGATCACCACAGGTTCCTACCGAACTCTGGATCTAAAAAGGAGGAAAAACAAAAGGGAATCGGGTCAAACTAGTTATCTAGAAAGGGAACCTCTGAAGACTAACTAACCCTGCAGAATAACCGTAAGTCAACTAGCCTAAGTTTATAATACTAAATAGAAGATAAAATCTTTCCCATTTTCATTCAGTCAAGACAGTCAAACTCAGAGGGCAAGCCCCAAATCCAGGGAAGCTTGATTCTTAAGACAAAGTAGTAAATAGGCCAAATTGCATATGCGTACCAGTGGCACCACTGTAATGGCCTATCAAGTATCAGCCCACTACATTGATTTATTTCTTTATTTTTAATTCTTTTGGTAAAGGTGATTACATTACGTAAGAAAGGAAAAATTTTATTAAAAAAGAAAGGGTGTAACAACCATAGACCAGGCCCACCAGTGGTGATGCCTCAAGCATGTAGTGTTGAAATCCCATGCTCACCTATGAAAAAAAATAAGAAAACACAAATAGAAAACAGGAGAGGCTGCTAAATGACTTCCAACGATGAGAAGCCCTTGCAAGCCCCAGCCAACTTAGGAATCATGTTCAATAAGAGTGACCCAGCTGATTGACATACTATCACCAATTCACCAGAAGACCCATTGAACCATACAACCATACCATGAAAACGACTCCCAAATCCCTTTCACAACCCACAGTACCGTCCTATGCGTGGCAGGGGGAACCGTCTCATTCCTTTCGAAATTTTGAAAGAAGCTCCACAAGAAAATGGTCCTGGTCTATGTACGTGGATTTCAGGGCTTGACATATTCCAAATCTGGATTTGGAATGGGTCGATTACTATATACCAGCTCTATGATATAATGGTAAAATTGCAGCTTAATCCATCATAATACACTATCTCCCATCCAAAGAACGTTTTTTTTCTTAAACCCTCTTTCACAAGTTTGTCCACTTCCAGATTTGCTTCTCTTGACATATTTGAAGGATATGTACCGTCTCTGTACAATATCCCAAGATACAGTTATTGTGAAGTTGTATCCATGGGCTCCCTTTTCTCACCATCCATCCAATGATCTTCGCTGAATCGCCCTCTCTCTCAACGTTGCTTGGAAATGCATATCTAAAATTCACTACCGATTTGGGATTTCATGGTCATGACAATACCATTGACATGATAACCTCAAAGCTTACATGATGGGGACATCGCATCTACCAAACCTTTTACCGTGTACCGGAGGCGCAAGAAAAGATCCAAGGCACCTCGCACATTGTGGATAGGCGATTGAAAGAAGTAAACACATGGGCGCAACCATGGATCAAAATCTCATTTTTTCGATACGTATAGTCCAGCCTCAAAACCGATACGTATCGGACGATACATATCAGTTCCGGACGACCCCAAAAAAATATAAAAAAATAAAATATATATATATCAAAACCGATAATTTGAAATTATCGGACGAAACAAATAATACATTGAACGATACGAACGATAATTTGACTATTTTTTAAGGGAGGCAATAAAAACCCAAAGTATCGTATCGGTGAGGTCCAAAACCGATACGCATCGGTATCGGACGATATTTTGACCCATGGGCGCAACACGTGAAAGGGAGGATACGCGTAAGAAAGGACCAAAGAAAGACAAAGAGGAGCAACGAAGATAGAAAAAGAGACAAAAAGGCTCCCTGTGCTAACTCACGCACTTGAGTTCCACTCTCGTGCAAGTGAGATCGGCTAGAGAGGCATCAAAGATGACCGGCGACAAGGATCCAGACTTGCCTGCATGAGCTCAGGTCTCACGCGCGCGAGCTCGTGCGTGAATCTGAGCCGAGAATCATTTTTTTTTGCGATTTTTCTTAGGCTTAGTTTCCTTTTTCAATTAGGCATGTTTCTAATTTCTGTATGATTGCTTAGTTAGAGTTTCCTAGCTATATATATATAGCATTGTAAACTCATGGAAAACAACTTTATGTATATTGATTGGTATTGAATGAAATTTCAAGTTTGAGAGAGATTTTTTCGAATAGAAGAGCGAGTCTTCTTCCCCGTGGGGTTTGGTGCGAGGCCAAAGATCTTTCCTTCATATCTACTCCGATCTCCTGATTACGTGTAAGTGCGAATTTAATTCAACTTTTCTTGATCTCGAATTAACATCGTATTTATGCTTGTTCGATCTTTCTATGTCATAAACTCGAGATCGTTCTGAAGTCTTAAATGTGTAGTTTCTTTGCTTCGAGCCATTTAAGTTTGTTTTCAAGCTTTGAATCCTATCTTTCTTATTTAGTATAGAATTGAAAGAATCCATTCGTAGCTTCGTTCAATGTCCTACACTGACGGAAGCCTAGTTCTTTCACTAGAACCTCAGTTTTCTAAGTCCTGAAGGGAATGTACTGCGGAATTAACGCTAATCGTAATTTATTCGAATCATTAGATAGGATAGGAAATCTTAAATTTTCTGTGGGAATTTGCATTGATAGTTATTGTGTTAGTTGTTTGCTTAATTCTAATATTAATCTCAGACAGTCATAATAGGATTAGTGATAGTTCTTGCAGCATTACAACTTCACATGTTTTTAAGTATTTAATATTTGTTTCAATTATTTAAGATCTTTTGAAACCAAACATGAAGCCGAAGTTTAGCAAGATTTAGAATTAGCTATAAGAAAGGAGAATTTTCCACATCCCTCCATAAATAAAGAATTGATAAATTTCCAATAGAGGTCTTAGGGTCTTACTAATGTCAATGCTAGGTTCCATGCCACTACATTGGATTAAAAAAATTATACAGCTGGAAGATTAGCCGACCAAAATAGGCAATTCGGTAAAATAGTTGGAAGGTCACAACCAATTGTTAGGTGTCATCATAAAGAGCATGGTTTAAAATCTCAGGATCAACCACCACATTGGTCAATGCCTGACTGATACGTATCGGTCTGTATCGGCCGATCTGGGATGGTATCAAAAAAGGAAAAAAACAATAAATAAATAAAAATGGATCTGTATCAGCCATGGCCGATATATACCTACTGTTATCGATAGTTATTGGCTAAGCCAGATACCAAATACTAGTAGGTATTACCCAATACCTAGCGATACTGATACTGCGAAGGTAACCGTATCAGCCGATACTTGATTCCTTGATTCGGAGTAGAAGGAATGTTACGAGATTAAATTAATATCATTTGCTTATTCAGTTTAATAAGTTTCCCAGTATTACTTGATTGTGATCAGTCCTCAAGGATACATATTGCAAAAGATAATTCGAAGTGTAAAAAACACTAAATTGATCCAACAGTAAGGGTAATTTCGCATTTGTATCATACGAGTGCATTTACATGCTTAAAAGGGAAACCAACCTAAACTTAAATAGGAAATAATACTTCAATAGCTTTCACTAAACAAATGCTTAAATGCCCATACCTTTGGCAATCTAAGCAAAGAGTGGTGAAACAAGCTGGACAACTAAGCACAGCGTCGGAGCTGTGGCCTTTTCTTTTCTTACTAACCCATGATTCATCTTTGTCATCAAGTTCTGGTTCGTAGAATTCTGGCTTGATAGAGTAGTCTATTTCGTCATCGGAGGAAACTGAGATGTAACAAAGAAAATTGTAGTATCGGATGATTAGTTTCAGATACAAAATTATGAAAATGATTTTATACTATCATTTTGGAAAGAATAGTAGATTCTTCACACAAATAGTAGTAAAAGGCATACGATGTAAAACAATAACAAAAGGCTTAAGATGTTAATAACAACCATGATGAAATCAATAAAGGCCGGAACACAAAATGGGGGAAATTCAACGATGAAGAAATCATCAGTTACCCTAAACATGCTCAATTACTAAAAATCGCTCACCCAAAGGACCATACATATATCAATATAAATGTACACACACACACACACACACACACACACACACACACACATATATATATATATATATTATAATGAAACGATTTGCACCCTTGGGACATGTGAAGCTAAAAATTTAGAGTGCCACATTTTTTTTCTTTTTGTTTGATTTCCTTTTTGAAAATTAAAAAGTCGGTATGCCACATGGATAAGAATTTCTATCGGGATTTGGGAGTCCTACGTAGCGACGTTACATGGTTGTTAGTTAATGGACCTCTTACCTTAACCAAAACTGCATGTTAGCAGATGGAGATTTACCCATACACAGACCTCTCTCTCTCTCTCTCTCTCTCTCTATCTATATATATATATATATATATATATATATATATATATATATATATATATATATATATATATATATATACAGAATTCTAAGGTTGGCAGGGGCCAATTGACCCATACGGCAGAGGAAAATTGACCCATACGCCAGGCTAAGTTCATGGATTGGATGCATAATACCAACCACCTACTCAGTCCAGGTTATTACTCTTCAGTCTTAGGATTTCTCTAGAAACTATCTAATATAAACTCTTAGGATTTCTCTCAAGTCTTAAAGAGTTTTAAATTTTTTTTCCCTTCTTTTTTCTTTTACTCCAGATCCAGGATAGCAAAACTGCATCCATTTCTTTTTCCCTTTTTTTTTTTCCTTTTTCCTTGGCTGCCTGCAACAAATTTTTTCCTTCATCTTTTCTTTTGTTTTCCATTGGCTGCACAACAATTCTTTCTCTTGCTCTGCTGCTCATCTGCTTTCTTCACATCATCTCCTTTTCACAACTAAAAATACCTCGATCTCATATATGAACAATAATGGATAGGCGGAAAACAACACACATCAAAATTAGGGTTGGATGATTGCAACACAAGAGTAAACATGGATGATGACACCACTGAATATAACTACAAATAGAGGTGAAAGGAGAAACATGTTGTAGAAGAAAAGATTACAAAACAAAAAATGGTTTCCGATTTCTGATTTACAAAGATCTGATTGCGGTGATGGTTAGAGCATACGTCAGACAATACCGACCCATTACGAGTTGATGGATAAAGCAAAATTGGCTATTAAAACTAAATGCCCTACAAAATATAAACAATATTAGGCAATCATCGACAAGAGGTGAGATGCACAACCATCAATACTTGCATGCCGCTGGTATAACACGCTAAACTGCTTATGTAGTGATTTTTATTTATTTATTATTTTTTATATTATTCATTGTTTTCATATATTGATGAGATTGTTCATATTTGATATATAGCACACTACTTGAATCCGACTTTCCAATATACGCGACGCTTCGAGTTGAGTGAGGCCGATGAAGTGTATAGCGGTTTGCTTAATGTGATCCAACGAATACTCCTTGAGTTGGCCGGCCAAGGTCAAGCCATCAGAGATGTGAGTAATCATACCTTATGACTAATAAGTCAAATGTCATATGAACGTTATATTGATATGTGGGTTTTTGTATTCCATCTTTGTATATTAACATGCTTCGTAAGAGACATGGGTCATTTGAGACGAGGTTGGCGCAATCTCAAATTCAGAACGATAAACCCGCTGATTGCTGGATGCATTATGGAGGTGATGGCCTGATACTGAGGCGAGTTGCAATGAGGGTTTTATCGCAAACATGTTCCTCATCCAACTATGAGCGGAATTGGAGCACCCTCTCTCATTTACACGAAGACAAGAAATAGGCTAACTATAGAACGATTGAAAAAATTAGTCTACTGTCACTACAACATGCGATTGAGGGTCAGAAATATGGAAAGAACCAATCATGGTAAGCAATTATATGAAGTCTTAGTTCATACAATTTTTATTTGATCAAATTGATGAGACATATACTAATTCATCTATTATATTCTATCTTATAGATAGTGAATATTTTGATCTCATCCAGTTGGATTATATATTCACGGAGGATGACCCTTTGAATCAGTGGATCGAAGAGAGAGAAGAGCCAGTGTTGGGTACTAAGGGCACCACATGGCTGGAAAATACTGAAAGAGTAGCGGAGGAGCAGACTTCCCAACCATCGAGGCGAAAAAGAAGATTGAATCGTCATTCAGTGGTTGGATCTGATGACAAAACGCAGCTCGATAGTCATAATGACGATGATGGGGGTGATAGTGGGGGTGATGATGGAGGCGATGAAACTCATGCTGACACTAGTGGTGGAGCGGATGATACTGATCCTTATTCTTATGGAGGTATTACCTCATGGGATGATGAGCCAGTAACAATGTATGACACTCCTACATTTAGACGTGGAGGGATTAAAGAAAGAAGAGCATCAGAATCTTACCACCACCACCACAAGGTCCACAAGATGATGTGGGTTATATGA
Organism: Chloranthus sessilifolius; assembly: GCA_021018995.1. NCBI lineage: Eukaryota > Viridiplantae > Streptophyta > Magnoliopsida > Chloranthales > Chloranthaceae > Chloranthus > Chloranthus sessilifolius. The sequence continues at coordinate 186,546,356 of CM037585.1, read as the reverse complement.
CTTCTAACTTTGGAGAATTTAGTTTGCAAAATATCGAAGATTGAGCAGCCAGTAACCCATACTATCGGCATCAACCAACTTACCCTGGGCCATATGACTTCGTTGATTAAATTTTTGGAGGATCAGCCTTTACCTATTACATTGAGCCATATTCGTCGCTAATGCCTCAGTTTCAAAGGGGCACATATGATCATGAGTATCAATATGACCAATATTAAACGGAAAGCTCGCAAACCGATGATGATGATCATGAGGGCCAAGAACCACTACGAAATTCAATGTGGCTTTAAAGCAAGTTTTTCATGTACAATATACTTTTTTGATCATGAGACATGAGACAATGAAATTTAGGTTATGCATTGATAAAATTATGAAATATGCATCAAATAAGCCTTAAATAAATTTTAAAAAAAGTTGAAACAAATGAAAAATCATTAAATTTATTTTTTGGGATTTTTTGGAAAAGAAAAAAAAATTCAATGTATCAAACCGATACATTCAATGTATCGGCTGATACCCGGTACGTATCGTTTTGGAGGTCAAGACAATACGTACCGGAAAACCGGTATTTTAAGCCATGGTTCAAAGTTTCGTTTCGGTAGGGACCGAAACTGAAATGTTTCGGCCGATAAGTTGAGTTATCGGCCAAAATTTTGATCCATGCAGGACACTATGCATTTATTTTCATTATTCCACTCTTTGGCTCTTTCAAGTAACCCGAGTCATTCCTTTTTCCCTCCCTCCATCTCATTTTCCTTACCCACTCTCATTTCTCTCCACACATTTTATAAAAGGGGTTTAATTTAAACCACTTGGAATCGTTAATTTACACATAGATCAGGAGTATTTTATATCCAAGACAACTAATCTTAACAAAACAAAAAAAGAAAAAAAAAAAAAAAAAAAAAAAAAAGAAGGAAATAAAAGAATTATGGTATGAAAATTTTCAACCAAAAAAATAGATATTTTAAAAAAACTAGATCAATGTATTGATCGTTCGATACATTTACATTGATACATATCGGTTTGGAGGAAGACCGATACGTATCAGTTTGGAGGAAGACTGATACGTATCGACTTACCGAGATTTTGAACCATGCCCTATAGCTAGAGTCTATTATCAGCTAGAGAAAGTGTATGAGAGTTGTTGATGTGCTGCAGTGTAGATCTTGTCACCGGATTATGTGAAGAATTGTCCTTAGAATAGCCGTATTGGGAGGTTATTGATATGTTAAATAGAGTCCTGTACATGGTATCAAAACTCAGCTGATACCGATTAGTATCGGTTTTGTCGAGAACCGATATGGGTCAATACCGATCGATACTGTCACGGTATCAGTCGCTACTTCCTCTGTATCAGCCGATACAATGATTTATTTTTCTTTTTCTTTTTCTCAAAAACAAAAAATATTGGCCGACGATACTGTATCCATATTGGCAGATAAGTGTCGGTCCAAGATGGACTGATACCAAGTTTGATACCTTGGTCCTGTAACCGTTGCAAAATATCAGTGAATGAAGTTACCTCTTTTCTTTTGCTAAGGAGGATAGCCCCCCTCAAACAGGCTGGGTATGTTCTTATCTCTGAGAAGTGTGACCAAATATCCCAACTCTTTGAAAAATTCACATTTTAATAGCGACTTGTTCAGTCAAAGATTAGATCGCAACTTTTTGAACTTTTTCAAAAAAAAAAAACAAATTTTGCGAATAAACACGAATTTTCAGACCTTTTGCTGGTCTTTCCTTTTAGTTTTCCTGAATATTTACCGTTTTTATCCTCAATTTTGTCCCAGGCGAATTATTTCCAAAACACCGACTTGGTCACTATGGTTGTGTATGGCATAGCTCTCTGCTGGCCCTGCCACAGCAGAGTTCACCTGCTTTAGTTGATTCCCCATTTTCTTTTCTAACTTCTTTCAAAGGAGGATTTAACTGCTCTAGCAGCAACCTCTTTGATGTCTACTAACTCCCTACCAGAGCAAATATAATCTGCCCTGGCAAGGAGTGAGTAGAGAGGAGGGTAGAACTGCTGAACTGATAAATCTTGGATAAAATCTTGGTATGCAAGGAGTTATGGTAGGTAGCAGGATGTTAGCAAAGAGGATGAGAACCGGCTAAAGCAGGTAAACTCTGCTATGGCAGGGGTTAGCAGAGAGCCTATGTCTCTCAGACCTCAATTTAAAAAAGAACTCTTTCACATTTATCATTAACTGTTGCACAATTTGGCCTTATAAATAAAAACTTAACAAAACAAATAAATAAAAATAAAATAACAGAGTCAGATAAGAAAATCCTGATAAAATTTCTTGAATAATTCCAGATATCAGCGCTAGCGATAGACCTAGGTTTTTTTTTTTTTTGTTTGTGATGGTTAACCGTGAACCATAGCCCTAGTTTTTTCTACATGTTCTCTCTTCAGGAATAAGAGAAAAAGTTAAACCCATTTTACTCCATTTAATACCGATAAAAAAAAAATCTATTTAATTTAATTAATTGTACTAATTGACTTAGTGATAAAAAGGAATTAATTACCAATTTCTTGTGGATCAGTTTCCGTCTCCATGGCCTTCTTCTCTCTCTCGTCTTCCATCCCTAACTCCTGCAAATCGATCACGTGATACCCACGTGAGATGAAAAATGTATAAAAAATGTATATATCCAGTTTGAGTTGGCATTAGGTAAGCAGGCCGAGCTCCAGGTAAGGGGTGTGCCATGAGTTAGAGATCTTTGATCTAAACTATTGGGGATGAAAAATGATCCCTATCGTATGATTTGAACCAGTTAAACTCTCTCAAAAAAACAGATAAAAAATTACGGCTATCCTTAAGACGCCTTTAACTTTAAATCGCTTTTTACTACTATTAATCAGACGGTGGAGAACGTTTTTAAAAATTAAAGATGCACTTATCAGCAGTACAAATGATACTTCCACAAGCGATCTGAGTACCAACTACTATGAGCACCTTGTGACGCGACCAATACTCAAGCTTGCAGCATGGTGCTTGGAACATGACATGTGGTGCTAGGAGGGCACGCGACATGGGGCCAAGTGAGTCTGACGACGTAGTCGCGCTGCGAGGACGCAATACGGTCGTATGTGGGTAGGACGCGGGAGCGACACAGACGCGACACAGTGAAGGT